>JAAWXA010000003.1:21961673-22146504 GCA_038090715.1 Florisuga fusca | reverse complement strand
TGCAGCGTCCCCGGGCCACGGCGGGCACGGACGCGGCACCTGCGCGTCGGCTGTCAGTGGAAACCTGCTGGCGGGATGCCGCCTGCCGTCGCTATTCCGGGTTGGCGACTCCGGCCCCGGGGGGCGCGGGCCTTCCCGGGGGAAGCGGCGCGGTAACTCGGTGCGCCGGGGCCTGGGAACAGGGCTAGCCGCGGGGGACCCCGGCTGCGGCGCCCGGCTGCTGGGTCCTTTAGAGAAGTGGTCACTCCCCGCACCGGGCCTCTGCGGCGCCCGGGAGCCTTTGACAGCTGCGGAGGTGTGAGGGGAACGGTGGAGGGATGGTGGCTGCTGGTGCTGCTGCGCTGGGGGAGAAAGCGTGTAGCGCCCGGGAACGGTCATCTGAGCATCTGTCTGCGCTAAATCGAGGGACAGCTATCCGTAAAGAGCCTGAAAATGCGCCTTTACTTCTCAGGAGCCACGGAAATGCAGAATTACTGATGTCATTGCTAGGATGTAGCACTTCTCAGTAGGGCCTGTGATGCTCCTTTACTTGACAGCTTTCATTCTGCCATGTCTCGAGTGAAATCGGACGTCTCTCGTTTTAGTGCCTGGACAAGAAAGTTTGTTCATGCAGCAGGAGTGTTCTATGATGAAGCCTGCCTTGTTGTTTACTGGTAACCACCTTGCTTTAGGCTTCTTGTCTTGAAAGTCAGATCATGCCACGCTATCAGGTTTCTGAAATGTGGCTCTGGCAGCAAAGGGAACTTTTTCAGCATCTAGCAACGGTTTCCTGAATAAAGCAGCAGTTGAGAATGGGTTTCTGCTGTCATTTTGGAGATGGACAGCTTTTGAAACTCTTCTCATGTTTCTTTAGTAGTAAAAATTTCCATCGTTATTGACAGCCTGAAAGGTATTGTTCTCTAGGGGCACCCAGGTTTTTGTGAGCCAGGCTGGTGAGCACAGTGACTTACAGGCCTGCTTTACAGGGTTCAGAGAACCCTGTTGTTATAGAGAACATCTCTGTATAGCTTCCTTTTGTTTGCATTTCTAAGCAGCTTGTGTAGCTTTTAAGTGGTACCACAGATAATATTTTCTGGGCCTATAATAATCCTCCCCTGCTTAATTAGAAGTTGCAAACAGAATTAAGTGCATTTAGCTTTGTCACTTTCTGGCATGTAAAATCAGTTGCTGAAGCTGAGGCGAGAGTAGTTTCTTTTACTACAGAGTAACTATTTACTCACAACCAGGGGTTGGTACCACTGTCTAGTAGCTGGGTCTTCCTACATAACTTCAGCCAACTTTGTGGTGCAAACAAAGACCCCTCCTTGGAGTGCAGATATCCTTCACCATCTTCAACTCGAGTATGGGGCTTGGGTGGTGGTGAGAGGAGAAGAATGAGATAATGAGAAGATAGGAGCTGAATTCTTTAGATGTTTGTAGCCTTTCAGTCATTTGAGTGAACACTGATGAAGTTAAGGTAATGATGAGAGGAGGCTGAAGGATTAGCATGGGTGGGTCAGATGTGAAATCTTGTTTGACAATGCCTTGACTTTGGGACAATGGGAATGTGGTTTTTTTTTTCTCCGGAATTCTTCAGCACATCTTAGTGTTTCAGTTTTCCAGTCACATTGAACTGCAAGCACTAAGCTCATAATTTCATATGTCAGTGATCACTTTCCTCAAAATTTGCTCAATACAGTGATAAATACAGGGAAAAGGGTCTGTGGGAAGTGAAGTACCTGCCCTCAAACTTAGCTGTTGCATTCTGAAATTTGAGGGAAGCTGGTGCTTGTTTGCTGTTGAGCAAAATGGGTCAGTTGGGTTGTGTGCCAAGCCCAACAGACCTGCTTGTGCTCTTCGAGTCCTAGAGCACCTCTAGTTTTTTCCTTACTGGAACACAAATAAAACATTTCTGAAAAATCTAAGTTTACAGACAAACATAGATTCAGTATCAGTGCATAAATAATGAAGTGTCTGAGACTTGGGGAAGGAAAAATGAGTTAGAAGAGGTAGCGTGATGCCATTTCAGACTTATTGACACATAATCCACGTGTTTCTATTGCACAACTCAGTCTGAAGGGGAATTTCAAACCTTGCCACTAATGTAGCGATAGTTGAGAGAAACTTGGGTAATAAATTCCAGCCAGTGAGTAATTTGATATTGTATTGTTTTCCTCAGTTTTGGCACTGATGGAGTTGAGCTGTATGGAACTGTGGCTGGGCATAAAATAGTTTTCACAAAATATAACCACTTTTATGTTCTGTGACTTTAAAAATGTTGTTTTACCCATGCTGCCCTTAACATAATGTTTGCTTGGTAGCTTCTTTAAGTGTGTTGACACAGTCTCTAAGGATCTAAATTTGTGTATTAGCCTGTTGTCAGGAAAGAGGTGATTGACCTTGGCAGCTTTGCTGACATGTAAAGTAACTTACTTGCAAATAAGATCTCTGCAGGCTCTTTGGCAAACTGCTTTTGAGATCTGTTCCCTAGGTTTCTGTTCAGGATGACTTAGAAGTTTCACTTGTGGTGTAACCTGCTTCTAGATTGCTCTATAGTGAATAAGAGGATTTCTAATCAGTAGTAGATGATAAACTGAATTACCTCTAGGTCCAGAGGAATCCCACTTAAAGAAAATGGTGTTTTTTTGAGAATTTAAATACTGTTACCTCTTAAGCCTTTTGCATGTCTTAAAGATAACTTATTTTTAGCAGTAAAATGGCATGCCTTGCTTTTGCATCTTTTAGATATTAAGTGCTCCAGTTTATCTTTCCTCTCATCAGGTGATATTTGGAAGCTTCTTGAGAGAGCTTGGTGCCATAATGGATTTCTTCCTGTTTATTCTCTTAAGCTCGGCAGGAGACCTTTTTGGGTATGTCAGTGTCAGTAGTTATCACAGATAACTTTGAACACTAGCATTGTATTAATTCTAAACTGTAGGCCTACTGTTTTAAATGGATCCTATGTTTTGGTAGATCAGGTATCCGTATTTTTTGTGCAACTCACTTCAGGGTAGACTGGTTTGAAGGCTAACAGTGTCTTAACCTTCTCTGTCACTTGCCAACACCACTGGCTGTCAGTACAGTTTTTCCTGTTGTAATTCAAAGTGTGAGAGTGTTAGTAGCACCCTAGTAGTAAAGTACAGTTTCAAACATGTAGAGTTTCAAACATGGTTTGGTTTTGTGCAGTGGGCACTTGTCTAGCAGTTGCCTCTCCAGTGCTCAGGCTTGAGCACAGTAGTGCACACATGTAATTTTCTTGTACTAAACTTCAGTGACTTCTGGTTTCTTAACAAGACAGAATTCAGTCAGTGATATCTCTTCCTTTGACAGGGGTGAGATCTATTCTTGATAGGACTAGGAGAGTGGTTTGCTCAGGCAGTTGTTACCCATTTTCCAACATGCAGTCCTCTGGAGAAGCTTTCTTTTTTAATTGTCAACATGATGGTTCTTCCCCCACAATGTTGCTTGGGGCTGCCAGCTACCATAAAAGATGTGTGTCAGTTGTGTGGTGTGACACAGCAGCTCTGACCAGAGCAAGTACAAAATGGACTTGTCTAGATGCTGAAAAAGGTCTAGCCATGGGAGTTCAGATCTCCCGGTAGACTTACCTAACCAGCTGCTCTAGGGCTAGCCCAGGACTTACTTCCTCTAGATTGGAAAACAAAAGCTTCATGTGATTAAACTTGATGCAGTTGTGCAATCCTCTGGCCTAATGGCTGGTGTACACCTGCTAAACAGCCTTTCCTTTTATAGTGCTTTTGTACTTTTATGAATTTATAAAGACAGAGGTTATGCATCTGCAAGGATGCATTAGGAAGCAATGTTTACTGCCTTAACAGAAATCAACAATATCAAAACCATAATCTGAGACTGCACTAATTTGTCCCTATTCGTCAGCAAGGATGTATCTTCTAGCATTGGATCAGGAACTTGATATAATCGGGTGATGTGCCTGCACAAGTGCAGCTGATTCTCTTCTCCCCGAAAATACTCCAATCCATCCTTGAATTAAGCTCTGTTCCCCTTTTCCACAACTGTGGTTGTGTTCAGGTATGTCTAGCAGCAATTGAAGTGAGTCCAGCCTTGTCTTTTGCTGGTATGTTTTCCAGGTAGCCAGCTTTCAGTTTTCTGGCACTAGGTAATTATGATTTTTATGAAGACCACCCTGTGTCATGCAAAGTGGTTCATGCACTTGACAAGTCTGTCAAGAGATTTTCTTGCTTTCAGTTGTTCACCAGAAGTGTTATGGTTGGTAAATACTGTAATCTTTTAAAAAGTAGATTATTTTTTAAGTTCTTGTTTTCTCTGTAGTATCCCAAGGTAGGGTCAATCCTGGCTCCTAAGGAAATGGTCTTCTGAGAAGGGGCTTTTACCAGGTGTCCCTCTGGGTGTGGTACTTACCTTAGAAGACAAAGTGGCTAGAAGAGGGTATAACTCCTCAGGGAGTTTTTCATTTTCTTTTCCAGCATAGACTTAGGGGGTTTAAAGGAGTGACTAAGGTCACAAAATGGCACTCAGATGACAGAATCCTTACAAACTGTCTGAATGATCAAGTTACTGGGCACTTCTGCACGGTGAGAAATGAACCTTCTTTAGGTAAGAACCAGCATGCCTTATCTCCTTGGATTAATGCCTCATTGATAACAGCATTCACTATGTGGACACTAGAAACCCAACGAACATCTGGGCAAAGGTGCAGGGCAACACAGCAGTGCTGTACCTTAGGTACAGAGTGCTTGTGTAGCACTGGCATCTGTTAGCAAGCACGCCTTACCTTCAGTCCTGCCGTGCTGTAATTGCAGGGTGAGCTGTAGCAGAGCAGGGTAATCGGTGTGTCTCAGCAGGCCATGGGTGTGATACCCTCAGCCACTGCTGGGGCGCTTGTGAGGAGCGATTAGCTGGGCGACGCTGAAGCTGTGGTTTTCCTTCCTAATGCAGCTGAACTGCCAGCAGGCCTGTCCACGAGGTACATGGATCACTTAAACTACTGATGGTGTGGAGTATGTCCCAGTGGATTTGGATGGCTCACTGTCCTTCAAGAGGGAGGAGGAAAAACTATGTAAAAGTAGCTTTTGTGTTTGACATCCTTATTGTCAGTATTCCGTGTTTCTCATAAAAATTGGAGACAAAGTAAATCATTAACTGTAGTAACTCAAGTCCTCTTTGCAGGCAGAGAGTGTAAACAATTGCCATTAATACATGCTTGCTTTTTTAAAGCACAACAGCCATTAACCTTTCTTCTGTGGTAGCTTTCCATTATATGGGAGAGTAACCTAAGGGTAGCTGTGCTTGGCTGACAGGATTTCAGTTGTGAAAAGGTTGAAACCTGGAAGCATCTTTTTGTGGCTAAGAGGTAGGGAATTGGCCATTCCAAGAGCCATATTCAAAAAGGCTCAGATTTAAATTGTTCAAATGTGCTAGATTGTTTTGTTAGCTTTGTAGTTTTCAATTTAAAACAATCTTAATATTTTTGAGGTAGATATCTTAAGGTAATTTGTTAAATAACCAAGGAATTCTTGGTTTTGGTTAACTTGTTTATTGTGTCTCAAGAGTGTTAATATCTTTTGAGGTAGGTATGTTAGATAAGGAAGGATGCAGGGTTTAGTTCAAATATCATATTTAGCTGTTGCTTCAACAGTTTTGCCTCCAATTTTTTCTTGTATGAGACTATAATTTCAGTAATTAGCTATAAAGGGAGATGTTTATCTTACGATTTTCAACTGAATATTTGCAGCTAGAATAAATACGTAAGCAGCCCTTTTCCAGAATTAATTGGATTCCAAAGGAAGTATCTGAACTAAGTGAAATCTCTGTTGCTAGAACATTCTTGATGATTCTACTAGACCTCCACAATGTAATATTTCCAGCCAAGTGAATATTGTACTTCACAAAACTTAGTTTTTGCTATTGAAGAGTCTAGGAGCCATTCAGCTGTGTAAATCTGAAGTACTGCACTCGCTTTAGCACAAATAGTTGTCAAATAGGGTGCTGCAGTTTGTGAGGGAAGCAATTAGTCTGAAGTGAAGAAACTGGAGGTTGTGTCAGTTTTTGTGTTAAATAGCAAAGAGTGGTGTGGTTAGAAGTGGCAGCAGTATTATCAGCTTGTAGATGTGCCATGATAAAACTGAGCAATACTTCTTCTAACTTAAGTAGGAATATTCCCAGGACAAATTGATGCAGTATCAGTTTGCGTTTCTGTATTCTTGACATTTTCACCGTAGGCTCTTACTATTTGTGTGCTGGTGATGATTCATGCATTAATCACTACTTGACACTGAAACTGCCTTCACAAACTCGGCAGCTGCTTTCCTGCCAAACCCAGCAAGCTGTTCCTCTGCCTTAAACCGGCTGGAGTGAAGAGTAGGCAGGACCTTTCCTCTGCTCTCCTGGTTTCTTCTTCAGTGTTTTGTTTTGTTTTTAATTTGCCCCTGCGTCCCTTACCTTTCATTCTGTGTCTTTGACATTCCTCCAAGACCACGGGAGCAGATATGGCTGCATCACAGTGGTCTCTCTGCTCACCATCCTTGTGCACCGTGACTTACTCCCAGTGAAACAGTTCTTTTGCCACTTCATCCAGGACAGCTCAGTGTCATGTGCTTAATGCTCCTGTCTCATCACTGACACTGCAAATCCAGCAGCTGATGCTGAACATTTCTTAAGGAATGGGAATTTATAGTGTTTGTTCCACAATAATAAAATCAGGATTCAAGTCGTGGTGTGAACTTACCCCTGCAAAAATCTACTAGTTATGCAGGTGGTATTTTTATTCTGTTTTACCCTGTATTCTCTATTACTTAAATTTGCTGAGTGTGTTTTTTCAGCTCTTCATTCCCAGGATATGTCTTCCATTTGGTGCTTTCTGTTACCTAGTCTTGTCTGTTGTTGTTATCTGAATCCTCTGCAATGGGCAGGTCTGTCCCATTTTCCTTTAGGTCAGCAACATTTTTCTTAATTATTTTTCAGTCTTCTTGCCTCTGCATTTCTTTTTAAAATGGATTTTTTTTCTTTTTTCATTCTTTTACTGCCTATTACTTTATTTTTAGCTCTAAAATTGCCAAGATTTTTAATATCTGTCAAACAAAGCAGTTGGCATACACCGAAGGTTTTCATTCTAGCACGTTTTCCATTGGTAGTGTTAGATTGAGTAGCCATGGACTCTTTATTCCTTGCCCCTGTGCTGTTTTCTATGCTATGCTAGAAATCTTCAGGAAGATTTCTTTCTGAGAAACCAAGAAATCTCAAAAAAACCTTCTTGAAAACAAGTGCTTCGATAAAATATAAACAAATTCCAGATGTAAATTCAAATTAAAGGGAACTCTGCAAATTGAAACTTTGATGTAAAGGAGTATTGACTATTTCTAGTATTGCTCTGAATTACAATAAATAACATAATCTTTGTGAATATAGGTTCCTAAATGAGCATTATGAGCTGGGAATAAGGTCAAAGCTAGGCCAATTTTACTTTGAAATATCAATTTCCCACACTATGCCTTCTAAAGCAGTTTCTTTTGTCTGTATCTCTATGTCTAGAGCTTTTTCACTGGGTAGTGTATGAATTACATTTTGGCCCCCTTTAATGCCTGGGGAGGATATGTTGTTGCTAAGGCAAAGGCAACAGGGGAAAAAGCTTGGGAGTGCCAAAGAAATTGTTTCCAATGTTCCTACAACTGAAGGGCCTTCTACCAAAGTCCAGCTGCCGGAAGTCCAACTTTTCCTAGTAATTGTCCTAACACAATAGTATGCACTATAGTTTTGTAGCAAAAAGCTTTAAAATTGGGATTTACTTTTTAAAAACCTTTGAGGGGTCGAGCTAGCTAAAGGATAATCCTTTAGCTGAAACATTTTGCTGTGTCAGCAGTTGAATGGATTAGCCTGTTTGACTCTTTAAAGCTTACTTGCTTGAGATAAATGGAGTGGTTTATGTCTTGTAGCTGCTTTTTTGTGTGTGTGCTTTCTGCAAGACTGAAGTTGTTGCAAATGCAAGCTGACAAATTGCTAGCAGGCAAGTGGTGTAGGCTTCTTGCAGTAAGGTTTGCTTTGGGGGTGGGTGTGTGTGGTGGTAAACTGAGAATCAGAAAAATAAAATACTGTACAACAAAGAACTTGCAGCACCTTGGTGAGGTCTTTGGAGCAGGAGCACTGTTATCCCTTACAACTAATGAAGGATGAGAGAGCCAGCTTTCTGGCTGTATCCAGCCTGCCACAACTTGTCCCCAGGGTGAGGCTGCATTGTCAGTGGATGCTGGCCTGAGCCTGTGCTGCTGTTGAAAGGGATGATCCTGTGCTCCCCTTGCTGCATGTCCTTACCCTGTTATGGTGATATTAACATGGTTGGCTGTACTAGTAGTCTGAGCACTGGGGCTTGGAGGGAGAGAGTGAAGGGAAAAGCTGTGATTTTTTTTTTTTTTTTTTTTTTTTTTTTTTTTTTTTTTTTTTTTGTCAGCAGCTCAGTCTGAGGTGGTTTTAAACCAGTGAGGAAAACATAACCTCAGTTTGTGCCAAGGTCTTGGCCCCCATCCTCCTCTCAAGTGCGGAAAGCACGATGGCATTAAAGAGAAGTTCTCCTGGCAGGGGTGGCATGCTCCATCATGCTATTTTTGGCAGTCCTTCCAAAACATCTGCAGTCAATCCAAGCTTTCTAAATGCTGCATTCAGTGCACGTACAGCTGAGTGTCCTGGTACAGCAGGAATGAAGGCTCTGTGCTGTGCTGTGCTGTGCTGTGCTGGGGGCGAAGGCTGAGTGCTATAGGCGTGCAGGATCAAATATGCCAAGTCAGCTCTGGCTGGAGGTTGCAAAATAGTTGCTGTGCAGGGTGAACACTTGAGTAGCTGCCTTTAAAAGTATGACTGGTGTTTGTTGCGTGTTTTTCTTACCCTCTGAGGACCTAGCATGTTAACAGTTATGGTTTGGGTGGCTTTGTTGTATTATAAATACATTGTTCAATTTTTCCTCTGTATGTTAGTGATGTTCAAGCTAGTACAGACACTTCTAATGGCTAAGCTTCCAAACTCAAATGCTGTTCAGGATGTACTCCCAAAACGTACACTTGTAACTATTTGTCTCTTTGAGATCAAAAGTAGAAATGTGACACCAAGTTAACCAATTAACAATTTTGACAGGATTTTTACAGGCTTCCTCTTCATTTGAAGTGAAAGATTCAAGTGGCAAAGTCTGCATATTTGCTGATCTCACAGTAGCCTTCTCAGTGGAATACAAAAGCAATGGGCAAAAAGAGGTAAGGAGCATATCTCAGTGATTGTGTCTAACTTGTTTCTAAAATATGTGGTATTTCTTCATCTGTGCAGTATTTAAACTTTAAACAAATGTTTCAGCATGGAAAACTGCTTCCACAAAGATTCCTTCCCTCCCAGTCATATTGTGTCAGCTTTTCTTTATTACTGATGCTTCTTCTAATTAAACAAGGTTAAAGCTGTGTGAAACCACCACAAAGGATGCTTCTGTGACTGAATTTCTCCTACCAGTCCTATTGGTAGCTAAAAAAAAGCTTTCGTTGGAACTGTAAGGGCAAAAATGTTAGTGGACATCTTTTGGTGAGCTTGGTCATACTTACATGAGCTAAATTAGAACTGGAATGGTTGTTGGCACATAGCTTGTAAACTTCCCTGAAATCTGTCATCTTCTCACATAACAAATCTCTAGCTTTCAGTGCATCTACAAACTATTGCAGTATCTACAAGTTGTTCCACATTAATAGCAAAAACCTGTTAATGGAAAGTTAATGTATTTTATTTACAAATACTCTGATTTTCAGTTTACTTTTTTGGTATCTTTACTACTGAATACGAATCATTGATTATTTTTCTTTTTTTCTTTCCAATCTCATTGTGGTTACATGTTTTGGGTTACAATAATCTTCTTGAAGATTATTTTTTTTCCTAGCCATTAGTGTAATGCGAGATTAAAAAATCCTATTACTTTGCCAGTGGTGCACTTACTCTGTGATTAGAGCTGAGAGTTACATCGTGTAGTCCACGTTTTCAGTGGTGCTGATGAAGTGAAATCCTTCTGACACTGGTATACAGGTTTGCATTCAGAGGTGGCTGCTTTCACAGCATGCTTTTGGCTGTTTCTTCTTCTAAGTAGTAAGCTCAAAACTTTCCAGTAAACATTGTACTGGTCTTCAAGTAAGAAGTTACTTCTCAATATGTGATAAAGTATTATAGCTAAACTATGTAGTCTGTACCATTTACTTTTGTTCTTACTCAATTGTAATCTGAGAAGTGAAGTTTAAATTCTCCCATCTTTTACATGTCCAGAATTTGCCAGATTTGATTTACATAGTGCATATGTACATGCCAATTCATAGTGCTAATTTGGGGTGACAGAGGTGTTGTATGTACAGTTTTGTCCTCAAATTTGAGAGAGCAGTATTAGAAAACCAAAAGTCAACCTACTACTTGTTATATACAGATATGTAAGTAGATATTATACAGTATATATGAGTATCAGATGTATGTTTTGCAAAAGTTGACTAAGGTATTTAAAAAGCAGTAAGGAAAAGCTGCTACATCATCCCATTACATGTGGTGTTGGTTTTTTACCTCACAGGTTGCACAGTTTTTCCTTCCACAAGATGCCACAGTAGAGCCACAGAGTTCATGTGGTAAAGCTAACACATCTCATCCACTTCTGGTGCTGGGCTTTGGAGCAGGACATTCATTAAGCCTGAATTTCTCAGAAAATGTAGACAAGTACCGAGTTGAAGAGCTAGTTTTCCACTACAATCTGTCAGATGCAACTTTATTCCATAATTCAAGTGCAGGTAAAATGAAAACTTCCAGTTCTCATTGTGTAACATCTTTCAAGATGTAATACCAGTATACTTCTAAATACTGTTCCATACTAATGCAATGTAATCTTTTTTACAGGAGGAGTGAAGAAGGTGTCACATAAAACTACTATCCAGGCAGATATGGGCACAAAATACCAGTGCATCACTTCCAAGCACATCAATATGAAGAATGTGAACATTACTTTTAGCAATGTTACATTGGAAGCCTATCTCACAAATGGCACTTTCAGCATGAACAGTAGGTATCTTATAGCAGAAACTGCATTTGGTGAGCTTGTATTTCCAACAATAGATTATTGCTTTTCAAGTTCTGACTAATATTTAGATGGGTACAAACTGGGTCTAAAGCTCTAATAGCAGAATCTTTTGCAACAAGTAGACCCACTTCAGGTTGTCTTCATAGGAATGTCAGCACCCATGACTACAACATCGTGCACTGTATTCCCATGGGTTTGTACAGGTATTAGGGAACATTCCTCGTGTTCATGAGTATTTATGGATGTAAACATGTGCTACAGTTGGTCAACTGGGCATGTGGCCAAATCCTCATTTAAGAAGTGTCTGATAACTTTAAGTATTATGCCTCTGTCAGAGTAGTTTGAACTAGTTACTGTGTGCTCTGGGGAAAATGAGTGATAAAATGGCAGACAGTAGAGAACTGGTCCTTGGGGAGCAGATATGTACATCTTCCTACAGGAGGCCTTATATAAGCTCTAAGAGAGATGATCTTTGTCAGGCTCAATCACAAAATGACTTTTGGTCCTGATTGTTTGTATTGAAAAGTATTTTGGAATTTCACTGCTATCATGATTAGAAGACACACTATGGTGTGTTCATGTCCTTTGCTGTTGTGGACACACTCTTTAGTTTACAGGGCTCTTGATGTCTGATAACTCTTTGCCTTACTGTTGGGCCAAGTAAGAAATCTGATCTTACCTGGAAAGCACAAAAATTTTCTTTCTTATGCTGGTAATCCCACTTAGGTACCTATTGAAATGCATCTTAAAAACCCGGGTAATCACTGCTGGCATGTGATGGATACATAGAACAGGTGTCTTCTATAGAAGTATTTATACCTTGTCCCATGTCTCTGAAAAATAATTTACCTGATGTGTGATAATACAGGAGGTGATGTCTTTTATGGCTTCATTACCTGACCAGCTCAGATTTCAGTGCATATCATTTTGTTAATTAGTCTTTTCTATTCAGTGAACTAATTTGCAGGACAAATGTGGACCTACATTTGTAATTTTAAAAAGATAACCTAGTTTGTTACCCCAGTCTTCAAACTCTCATTTTTAAAATGAGGTGTCTTAATGCAGTTATTATACTGGGTAAGTATGATGAGTGATCAGTTATCAGCAGGCTTGAGTACAAGCCATGGTATGATAAAAAGCTGGGGTTTGACTTCTACATAACTTCAGTAAAATCTTGCTGCTGTGTAACTTCCTTTTAACATCATCTATTATCTGTTCTTATCCTTTGGTTAAAAAAACTCAAACAATTTTGTGTTATTTTGGGAGGCCTTTCCTTATGCAACACAAGTTTCTCAGCATTTGTTTTCTATTTCTAGTCCTTTTTAAAGGTCTTTTTTAAAGTCCTTTTTAAAATAAACACTTTAATTTGCCAGGATCACTCCCCCCTGGTTGCTTTTCTCCATCCTGTGATATCACTATCTTGATGAAGCTAACAATTCTCAGAAAAAAACCCATGTGATTTTCTATGATTTTGGAGTAGACAGTGTTTGGTCTGAGTTCAGGCTTTGAAGGGTTTTCTTATTTGTTTGTTTCTACATTCCTGGTATCTGCAGTGCCATGCAAATTTTTTCTTTAATCATCACCTGTAAGTTTTTAATACTGTCTTGAGACTACATCCAGATACATATTTTTCTATTCTTATTGCACAGTGATCTCTCTTTGTTCAGACTGTTAAAGAATTCTCATCCTTTTTTCAGGTCTTTCCCGATAAGTTACTTCTTCCCAGTCTTGTGCTTGAGACTTTCAGTGTCCTTTTGGCAGCTAGCTATTGGTAAACCTGAGATTTGGAATGCTCCCTTTACAACTCTTTCATTAGAGGATATTTCTACTGGTGATCTGGGTAAAGTTCACAGAAGGAAGAGTAGTTGGTGTTCATGGTATCTGTGCCTCACTGGTAGTGGTAACTTCTATCGGAGTAGCTAGAAGTTAGTGACTGAGGTGGCAGTAGCAATCATCTGCAGCTCTGAAGAAAAGGAGGCTTTCAGTTTACCTCTTGGTAGCTTCTTTCCTGTAATTGCTAGGAAAAAGATACCAGATTTTGTCTCATTTCCCCAATCTGTCTGTCAGTGTTATGAGGACCTATGCTGTAAATCAGTTCAGTAAAAACTGTACCAAGACTCCACTGAGGACAAGCTTCCACTTGAAGTTATTTGGTTGTTTTCATCTCTGCTGACTTGAGCAAGTGGCTGTATGTGTCATGCAGATGGAGGGAAGTTCTTCACTGAAGTATCAAGTAAAGCTGCTATTTGATTTTTGTGTTAGGAAGCTACCACATTTTGGGATCTGACCAGTGCCTGTTAAAATAATCTACAACAGATAGGTCACTCCTTCATTCATCTACCTTCCCTCTGCTCTGTCTTTCAGAAGTAGAGCAGAAGCAGGAAAAAATTGCTGTGTTGGAGTTCAAAAGGTGTGATTCGAGTGTCTCTTTCTGAGCCATAATTGAAGGAGAAGTTGCTGTTTAAGTTCAGAGGCTATTTATTAGATATCTGGTATCTGCAAGATACATATGGATTAAATTGTAGAAGTAGGCCCTTGGAGTCAGAATTGACTGGTGCTGCAGTTGCTGTCCTCCTTATAAAGTTACAAGTTGTTATCCTTGACACATAGAGATGACCTTGGCTTGGAACATGGAAGCCTGCACTATAGCAGTATCTTTGCTGTGACCTTTGGTTTTAGCTGAGATGTTCGAGGCAGGAATCTCCTTGGCTCCCAGATCAAGTTAAGATCTGGCTGCCAGGTACTCTGGCAAATAAATCAGTCACTGTTCTTTCTGTCTCTGTTTTTGCCTTGGAAGCTGCTGCTGAACCAGGTGAAAAGAGAAAGCAGTTTGACACCCTGTCTTGTGCCCCCAGTGTTGGGTGGCTACTAATGTAGGACTAAAGGGGAGGGTGGATGGGACACCCAAAGCAAGAGAATATAGCAAAACCTTTGCCATCAGAAGCAGTTTCTTTGATTACCCGCAGTAACATTAAATATTATTGGACCCCTCATGGCAGTGCTGTGGCTCTTCATAGGATCTTCACAACTTGTCAGTGCAACCAAAGGAGGACACCACATCTCCTGGGACACCACTTTTCACAGTGGCCAGGAGAACTGTTCCTCTGTTTCCAGCACGAGTGCCCCAAGTCTCTGAGGGGCAGTCACCTCAGCCCTGCTTTGACATACTGCAGGAATTCTGGCTCTGTCAGCACTGCAGGACCTTGTTTACCCTGGCTTGATGGCAAAGTGAGGTAGCAGGTGTGAATAAAAGCAGACGTGGTCACCATGAATGTCTGTAAATAAGAGCTGAGGTGTCATTTTCACATGTGGGGCTTTAAAACTTTTCAAACTTTATAACGAGAGTTTAGGTAACACTTTATCATTGTTTCTCAGCTTTTATTATCTTCTATTAGGAAAAGCTACTTGAAATTGTATCCTCCTTCCCCTTGAGGACTGAAAAGGTAGAGCATCCTGCTGCTTCATTTTGGTTGGTAATGACTGTTTTCTTTCTCTCCAGAGACAGAATGTGCTGAAGATATCATCTCTACTACTGCTCTAGTGCCTACAACGCCTAAACAGACTACTACCCAGGTTCCAACAACTGGCCCAGCACCAACTCCCTCACCCCCATATCCTGCAGTTGGTAAATACAATGTTACTGGTCCAAATGGAACCTGTGTACTTGCCTACATGGGATTACAGCTTAATATCACCTATCCAAAAAAAGATGAAAAGGTATATATATATTATTCTTTCTTCAAAGCCCTTAGATTCCTTCTTTGGAGAAAACTTGGTAAAATACTGTAGGCTTTTTTCTTGAAAAATCCCAGTTCTTAATCATGTTAATCCATTATTGTCCTCTTTGAATTACCTAACTTGGACTAGATTAGTGATAAATCAAGCAGTTCTCTCCTACTGAAAATGGTCATTAAAGTTTTTTCCAGTCAGGAAGAGTACTAAACTTGTCTGTCAAATCTAGTAAGCACATACAGCCTTTCCACAGAAGCAGTAAAAATTATCCAGATATGAGATGAGGCAATCCTGTTATCAAAGGTGCCATTTAAACAAGCTTTTAAACTGTTAAATAAAATACAGCAATTTGGCCTGGGACACCTGAATGAAAATAGTAAATGACTATTAGAAGGGAAAAATACTGCTATAATATTTATGACTGTAAAATTAGACAGGCTTGTGACTTAGTTAATTTTACCTTATCAATGTCTATAAATATCTAAAGGGTCAATGTAAGGAGGATGGAGCCAGAGTCCTTTCAGTAGTGCCCAATGACAGGACAAGGGGCAATGGGCACAAGCTGGAACACAGGAAGTTCAATTTAAACATGAGAAAAAACTTTACTGTGAGGCTGGCAAAGCACTGGAACAGGCTGCCCAGAGAGGCTATGGGGTCTCCTTCTCTGGAGATGTGCAATCCCTGTAGGGATGCAATCATGTGTAATGTGCTCCAGGAAATCCTGCTTTAGCAGAGGGGGTGGACTAGAGGATCTCTAGAGATCCCTTCCAGCTCTGATGATTCTGTGATTTTTGTGAAGACAACATCAAAGAGGCTTGGCTTTGACTTTAATGCTTAAGAGCTGCTTAGTGGCTGATTTTGACAGCAGAAATACTACATGGTTTATGTCAGATCCAGCCCCAGCACAAGTTGTGTCCCTCCATTGCTAATGCAAAGCCCAGCCTGCCAGCCTTGTGGACAAAGCCAGTACCTGCTAACCAGTGAGGCAAAGCTAGGAGCATAATCCCAAAGGGACTGTTGAAGGAAAGACAATGATCAAGTGTCAGCAAACCTTTATGCTCAGTAAAGCTTTGTTATAGGGACCTCTGATCACAAGTGGCTTTTTCCTATCCTGAGGCTTAATCTGTGGTAATGAGGTCAAGTGCAGGCAAACAAATGGTGGCTGCTTTTGTGTGTTTTAAGTCATATTTCAGTGATAAAGGTGTGAGGAGGCTGGTATCTCCTATAGGTTTTAACTGTTTATTTCTGCATGTGGTGGTGCAGAGGAATCTGTTGCATTTATGATGATGATGGAGAGAGAAAATCATGAGCACTGAGCTGGTGTGTGCTGCACACTAGCTGGCTATGATGGACTGTGTTTTAGTCACCATAATTATGTGAAATTCCTTAAGCTGTGACCTGTATCATGGTGTTCTAGCTCTGTTGGAACAGCTGATTCCAAGTGTGATGACCAGTGAGGAGGTGACAAAGGCTTTCCAAAGTCACATGAGGGTCAACAAATTGCTACTGAAGGTTTCTGTTGGATTGCTCAGCAAGTGCATTTAACCCACAGCCTTTGGTAGATACAGGACAGTATAAAATCATGTACCATGGGCAGAGCTAAAGCATTTTGAGCTAAAGTGACATGCAAGATGGCCATGCTTGCAGGCAGTTCCCTTGATTATGTTAAAGCACTGTTTTATAACTTCCTGTGCCTGTGTAGTGGTCGTTATTTTTCCTTATGCTGCTACAAGCAAAAATTTAGTATGGAGAAAGCAGTAGGTTATTGGATGCAGCCAGTGAGGCCTGCAGAAAGGTTTTTTAGGCAAAGATGCCCTTTATCCTCTGTACCAGTTTGGTAACTCAGGTCCAGCTTACACCAGCCTGTAACTTCCACATATATCTGCTCAATTGTCTGCAAAATGTGTGTGCAAACAGTGTTGTGTGTATGTGCATACAAGCAAGCTAGAAGTCAAGTGAACATGTGGTGTATTAATCTCTTCAAATGTCATAACTGATCCTCTTTTTTCATAGATGGGATTGGATTCACTGAATTTCATACCAAATACTACAACTTCTTCTGGGACGTGCAGCAATACATCTGCCTCTTTGGTTCTGACTTTTGAGAAAACAAGGATTACCTTCCACTTTGCATTGGTAAGAATCTAGACAAAACCATAAAAACTACTGGGGCAAGTACAAAAGAAAAAAATGCAACTACAGGAAGGGTAGTAAGTAATTCTTTTCGTTTAATTACTAGGATTTAGAGTTTAATGCTTGCTAACTCTTGTGAGGAAAGAAATGCTGTATGTATCCACATGAAGGCATAGACAGACATCTGTTTTGTTTGAAATGGGAATTTCTTTTAGGAATATGTTGCCTATTCTCCAACGCTTCTCACCCAAGCTGGGAACAGCTATTTTGAAGCAGAGGAATAGCCTGTGATAAACAGGCATTTCATCTAAACATACAAGCATGGAAATGGATTTAAGCCCTCATGAATATTCTGTGTACAGCCCAACAGCCATGTGTGCTTGTCTTGTCGACTCCTATGATGGCTGAAAATCCTGTCTGCTGCAGTCCCACCCCTGTGCTGTATTAGAGCTGTGTGCCCTTGAGGACTGAATCCACTGTGTCAGCTTTGTGCTTCATACTCATGGGACTGATCAAATGTGATCATTTAGACCCGTTGCTGTAAAATGACTCCCCGCACCTCTGTGGGGTACCAAGCTGCTTCACAGTAATGTTCCCTAAAGTGCACACCTTCTGTAGCTTTTATATCTCAAAGTGCAGCTAGGCTCTTTGTTTGGATACTGTTCCTAATTTATGTTGTACAACATTAGCTTAAATGACAACTACTGTTTTTTTGGTTTTGTTATGGTGGTTTTTTTTTTTAAAGAATGCAAGTGCTGAAAAATTCTTCCTGCAAGGTGTGGATGTAAGCACAACTCTGCCTCCTGAAGCAAAAGGTAGGAACTTTTAACAAGTCTCCATTTTCAGAGACAATTACTACTAACATCAAGGGTTGCCTGCATTAAATATCGTTATTAAATGTTGGGGATGAATGCAAGATATTTAAGCTCTCTGAGCTTACAGCTCCTGCTCTTCAGGATTCTGTAATAAGACTTTCTCTTACACAGTTCCACAGTTTGAAGCATCGAACAACAGCATGAGTGAGCTGAGAGCTACAGTAGGGAACTCCTACAAGTGCAGTGCAGAGGAGAATCTGCAGGTCACAGACAAAGCCCTTGTCAATATATTTAATGTCCAGATACAGGTTTTCAAGATTGATGGAGACAAATTTGGCGCAGGTAAGAGGTTTACATTTGCAGGGCCAGGACATCTAAGATTTGTGAAGTGCATTTTGATGTTAACATACAATATTCTGTAGTCAAATGTCAGTTTGTGGGTGCCATGCATGCCCTATTACAGATGTTGTGGGGGCTAGTGCAAGAAGTATGTAAAAAGTTTTGAAATACCCAGGGCTTCTTCCTTGAGAGTTAAGGAACAGCTTTACCTTTCCCTCTTCTGTGCAGACAGCTGTATGAAAGGGGCAAAGCTCTGTGAAATTCCTGACTCTTCTAGTTAATGCTGTCCTTTGTGACTGTGGTTAATGCAAACCAGCCAGGGGAGGAGTTGCACTGGATGTGTTTATGATGGCTTAGGCTTGTGCAAGCTCTTGTGACAGCTCTTGTGTAGGAAACAATTATTATAAATCTCTATATTGTGCATACAACTAGTTAGAACTTGAACCTGAATGATCATAGTGGACTTGGCTGCCTTTGGGTTGTTGGCAAGCTAAGCTTAAACATTGACTGAAGCCAGTTTTATCTATGTGCTGAGTGCAGAAGCTCAAGTTCTGGTTCTAGCCATCTGTTGGTGCACTAGTGCCTAACGTGGATCTTTTTCTCTCCCTTCAGTGGAAGAATGTCAACTGGATGAAAATAACATGCTGATCCCTATAATAGTTGGTGCAGCCCTCGCTGGTCTTGTTCTAATTGTCTTAATTGCTTACTTGATTGGCAGAAAGAGGAGCCACGCTGGATATCAAACAATTTAATGACTTGCACTAAAACCCAGTGTAGATGAAAAGCAATTGCAAGAAGCTGGGAAAAATAAAAAAACCCACACATTTCCCCTGAGCTAAGAGTGATAATGTAAGGGAACACCTTTTCTTGCAAATTGCTTCTTCTTCAAGTCTGCTTTATTAAATGTGAAATCATCTTGCAGCATTTAACTATGCAGAGAAATAACCTGAAAATTCTGGTGTTTAATTTTGCTAACTAGTTTAAATATTTACCCACTTAGAAACAAGCTAAAAGTTTTTAAGGGTGCTTTTTTGGAATTGGCATATGGTCATGTGAGCTAAAGATTCCAGAGGAGGGATGTTGCTAATTCACACTGACTCAATTTCAGAACTCTTAACAAAGGGAAAAGGTGCATTCTTCATACTGCTGCCATCCAGCAATGATGTTAATTATACTGGTGATGTGTTTAAAGAAATTTAGTAACAACTGACAAAATTGAAATTTAAAACCTAAACTCCACCTTGTCTCTTAGGAGTGTATTTTTTACTAAGCTTTAAACTCAATGCCTGGCATATGCAGGGTGTGAAAGATGCAATACTCGGATCTTACAGGAACTCTTTATGATTGGACAACTCCCCTGTTTGATATTTTTGATGCTCTGCCAGCTTGTTAGGAGCTGGTACTTTTTTAAAATGGGTGTTATTTTTATTTACCTTTTTTTGTAAAGTGATTTCAGTCTCTTCTGTTGGAAGGTCCAGAGAGATCCTGTTACTGCACATGTGTACAATATAGATCTCAAACTGCTGATTCTCTTGCTTTAAACTTGGCTGGGGGGTTGTACACTTTAAGGATCAGTTCTTATGTATGCATTGCCTGTAACAATGCTAATAAAGACACTTTTTTTCTGTATACCTTATTGTTGCTGATCACTCTTAAAAACATTTGTCCATTTGGTAAATGCTAAAGTCTTGGTTTTAGCTCTACTTTGCCAGCTTTAAACAATCCTTAATGTGGAGTTATGTTAAGCAAGCAGTTTGGGTTTTTTTTTTCCTCAGTGGCACAAAGGTGAGGCTGAACTGTGTACAAGTCTTCAGAAAAGTCCCTTGTTTTGGACTTTGTGTGGGGGAACAGGTAAAGCTTCTGTGTATCAGTAACCTGAGATCTGGAGAAGTTAACTCTTCCATTAAATTCCTGCTTGCTGAGAAATGCCAGTACACTGGTCTGCACTGCTGACTGAGTGTGCTGCTGTGATAGGGCTGTGAGGACTGTGTAAATGACATTTCAGGTTTTGTACTGAAGCTGGGATTCTTACAAGAAGCTCGGAAGTGCACGGTCTGCTGAGGTCTGTGTGTGGTGTAACATGCCTGGGAAAGAACATTTGTGTTTGAAGCTTCCCTGGCTTCCTCCTGCAGCAGCATTTTGGTGCTACACAGAGCAGGAACCAAGGCACACTGACACAGAACACTCCTGACAGCACTGAACCCATGGCAGCAAGGCTGGTGTACTTAGGACCACCACCCCTGCTGCCTTGAAGGTACCTGGAAACCTTGGTGGTGAATAAAGAAGTCTTTCCTGATACCTGCTGGTGTACTGGAAGCATGGTACTGCTGATATCCTTACAAATCAATACTCAAGGAACAAGATGTCAGGTACCATAGGGATGGGATAGCTTGGAACTGCGCTGCTGAGTAGCTGTCTTGTCTAGAAAAAGCACCTCTTTACTCCCTCTGAAAAGTTGGGTGGTTTTTTTTTTACCTGCTGAAGAATGAAAGACACTCGATCTGCAAGGGGGATGTGAGGAGGAGATAAGCCTTCCTGGACAAGGAATGAAGACAGCTCAGAGTAGAAGTGTGGTGTTAAAAGGTGAGGCTTTCCACAACAGCTGTTCAGCAGGGACGATAAAAAGCCCAAATCGCTGTCCTCGCCTCCTCAGTAGGAAGGAGAGGGAAAGGATTTGGCCACGAGGGGGCTCTGCAAGGTCAATAAAGGAACTCGCAGGAACGTGGCCACAGCCGGGCTGGAAGTGGCCCAGGGTCGGGGCACGGCTGCTGCTGTCCTTGCCTGTAAGATTGTTAGAACTTTCATTAAGCTGCAGCTTTGGAACTGCCCGATGTCTCACCCTATCGAGGAGAGAATCTGCTCGGGGCTGTCTTTACAAGTGCTTCTCCCAGCATGTTTAGGGACAGAGGCATATGAGGACACAGCACCTGTAGAGCAACCTTAGTACACCAGCATGAAGTAG
Organism: Florisuga fusca; assembly: GCA_038090715.1. Lineage (NCBI taxonomy): Eukaryota > Metazoa > Chordata > Aves > Apodiformes > Trochilidae > Florisuga > Florisuga fusca. The sequence continues at coordinate 22,125,473 of JAAWXA010000003.1, read as the reverse complement.
AAGTACAGCATCTTTTACATCTTCCAGACTTCATACCTCACATCTAATTACTTCTTACCTACTGTGCTAGAGCTAGGAAACCCTGAACAAGCACATGAAATACTAAAAGTAATTACAGAGAAATTTTTGCTGCTGCTTCCTGTAGCCTGGATGTGCACATGGTCCCTGCTGCCTTTACCTAAGGACTTGTTACATACTGCATGGAGTAACTGCTGCTAACAATAAAGGTAACTTTTCTCTTTGCTGTCTTGCCTTGCATTTTGCTGTATTTATTGAATTCCTGAAGCGCAAGGAAAAAGGAAGGTGCTTGTATTTGAGCCAACTTGTGGCAGTCAGGAAAGAGATACTTTTCTCTCTTCATACCAAGAAACGGGTTCTGACAAATTAAATTAATTTATTTTGTACAAATAATAGTGGTATCATGGTTAATACAGTAAGAAGGATATGTAATCTTATACACCTGTTTTAACATTGCAAAATGCCCTGAAAAGACATGAATGGTGGCTCTTTTTTTTTTTTTAAAGGAGTGTTCTGACACCGATCACATTCTACTGTGAAAACACTTTAATCCTTAAAAAAAAAACAAGCAACAACAAACAACAACAACAACAGAACCATCACTTCCAGTTAAAGTCTGATGTACAGTACAAAGTGTTAACAACACTTACTTCAAAGGCAGGAAAAAATTGGTCAAGTGTCAGTTAACTCATGGAAAATTTAAACTGTGCTTTAGTTGGTGCAAACAGAGGAATGTGTCAATTGCTGTAACAGCTGACCACCTGGTTAAATCTGGTGAGTTATCCCTGAGAAAGCAGCTTCTCTCTGCAAGTCTCTCGGAGCTTGTTGATTGTGCCCATGGACAAGGTCCCAGGGTCTGTGAATATTTTCTGAGGGCAAAAGGAGAAAATCAATTAAATTTCTGTATGTGTATAGTATGCTGGAATTCTTTGATAATTCTCTGATGTGTGAAATCCCTGTTTTGATATCCAGACTGTGAAAGTGCTTTTGGCTGTCTGGCTTCCTTCTAACAGAGTAGCATCTTCATCTGCTCTACTGTAAAGACAAAGTAAACCTGGAGCTCGTAACAGATGCTGTAAGTTAAATAGAAGCAACAATACCAAAGCAGCTTTGAGCAAAAGTGTCCAGGCTAAAATCAGTGTAGAAGGCATTTGTCTTGGTGGTTTAGAACACATGAAGCCATGGGGGGTAATGCTGCAAAGCATTTCCCATGTGGCACTAGCACTGTAAGACAGGCTCTGGAACATACACATAAAAGGAGGGTTCCAGTAGGAACAAAAATCAGTCTTAATCCCCTGCTATACTACCTTTGCTCTTATCTACCAGGCCTCCCAGGGTAGTAGTGTATATGCAAAATTATTTTTTTTTTATTTGACTTCTTGCTTAAGAACAATACATTTATTTCCACTACTTCAGCTAAAACCTCTGGCTGAACAACACTAAGAAGCAAGCTGCAAATTTATGTACTCTTATCTACAGTTATGATGTGTGGGCTCTGTGGTTGTACCTGACAACTCTGGAGATTACATTATAAATGAGGCAGTTCTGAGCAGCATTCTGGTAAAGAAGCTGCATTGCATTAAATGAAAACTTAAGTTGGTTTTTTTTCGGGGGGGGAGGTATAAAATATTCAACTGTCATCACCTTCACTGGTTCTAGTATCTGTACTGCTGAAAAAAACTAGCAAGTCCAGACTCAAAAATAGGTATTTCAAAATTACATAAGAACCCATTCTAAAATGTTTATTTACTTGCCTTGAAACCCTGCACACTACAGCAACCAATACAGTTTAAATAAGCTGTTTTATTTGGGGTAACTGCAAGAAAAAAGTGTGGATTTTCTGAAAGGTCCTGCTGTAAAATGTAATTAAGGGGAGCGTAGGGGGTTTGTATCAATCTCTAAACTGGTGTTTCCATGGCAGTTAACATTTTAACAAAATCCTAATCCTAAACACTTTTTGGAATGGGAAGCCCTCAAACATTGTCTTCTAAATTAAACTGTACATGTGATGGATTTTTAAATTTTGCTCTTTTAATTAAAAGGCTCACAAACACCACTAAGTTAATTTTTCTTCTTCAAAAAAAATGAAACGTAAGGTGAATGATATCCTGCTATGACAGATTTATGCACGGAGGTAGGAGTCACCTACAGGGATTTAGCTTTCTGCACACTAAGCAAATGATGGTAACAAAGTTGGCCAAATGATGTATGACAGCTGTGCTCCTGTTTTCTCTACATTTCCACCTTCTGAGTTAAGCTCTGACTGATGTTTTACACAGATCTGGCATCCTACCTATAAATAACTTAAAAGAATAATTTTTCATTTGCAGATTGTCATAAGACTTTGAGCATTCAAATTAATGGGGTTTTTTGTCTGGAAATAAGAACTTGGTGCTACCTTTTTGTTCTTAAAGGAAGCTTTGTATTCTGGCACTACAAAGATTTATTACATCCAAGTTTAAAATTCATTTGGTGTCTATTCTGCAATGCTCTATTACAATTAATCTGAAAAAAAAAAAGCATAGGAACAAAATTCATAGATCACTGAAAGGATGCATTGAAGTTATTTTCTGGTCAGACTTCCTGCCTTAAGTGGTAAAGAGGGTAAAAAGAATATTTTCCCTTGTACAACAGAGTGTGAATGGCTTTATATGGGGGTTTAAATAATTCTTCCAAAAAAAAATGATCACTCCTGCCTGCCTTCCTCTTCACTGGGGCAGACTGGTCCTGGGCATGCAGGAGGTGATCCTTGAATATGGACCAGCTTTCCTGGGCTCCCTTCCCATCCGGGGCTTTATACCATTCTACCCTACCATGCAGATCCTTGAAGAGACCAAAGTCTGCCCTTTTAAATAAGTGCCATCAGCTTACTTTGCACTTTTCTTGCTGCCCTAAGGATCTTGAATTCTACAGTGTCGTGGTCACCGCTGCCTCATCTCCCACTGAGTTTTACATCGCTCACCAGCCCGCCTCTGCTGGGGAGAACAACACCCAGCTAACCACCTTTTCTGGTCAGTTCCTCTTCCATTTGGAGGAGAAACCTGTCATCAGTGCACTTGAGGAACTTCCTGTAATGCTGCTGCTTTACTGTGTTGTCCCTACAGCAGATGTCAGGTTGATTGAACTCCCCCACGAGGACAATGGCTTGAGAGAGGCAGCTCCTATCTGTCTGAAGAGGGCCTCATCCACTCGGTCATCCTGGTAGGGTGGCCTTTACCAGACACCCACTGTGATACCTCTTGCCCCTGCTTTCCCTTCAATCCTGACCCACAGGGTCTCTGTCAGCTCCTCATCCATCCATCCTTGTCCTTGTATCGACAAGAAGCTGAACATGAGCCAGCAGTGTGCCCAGGTGGCCAAGAAGGCCAATGGCATCCTGGCCTGTATCAGGAACAGCGTGGGCAGCAGGTCCAGGGAAGGGATTCTGCCCCTGTACTCAGCGCTGGTGAGGCCACACCTCGAGTACTGTGTCCAGTTCTGGGCCCCTCAGTTCAGGAAGGAGATTGAGGTGCTGGAGCAGGTCCAAAGGAGGGCAACCAGGCTGGTGAAGGGAAGGAGGGCAACCAGGCTGGTGAAGGGACTTGAGCACAGATCCTATGAGGAGAGGCTGAGGGAGCTGGGGCTGTTCAGCCTGGAGAAGAGGAAGCTCAGGGGAGACCTCATCACTCTCTACAACTCCCTGAAAGGAGGGTGTAGCCAGGTGGGGGTTGGTCTCTTTTCCCAGGCAACTATCAGCAAGACAAGAGGACACGGTCTTAAGTTGTGCAGGGGGAGGTTTAGGTTGGATATTAGAATTTCTTTACAGAGAGGGTGATCAGGCAATGGAATGGGCTGCCCAGGGAAGTAGTGGATTCTCCGTCCCTGAAGATATTTAAAAAGAGACTGGATGTGGCACTCAGTGCCATGGTCTGGTAACCGCAGCGGTAGTGGATCAAGGGTTGGACTTGATGATCTCTGAGGTCCCTTCCAACCCAGCCAATTCTGTGATTCCATGATTCTCATCCATCCATCCTCCATGGACTCCATCTGATCACTGATGTGTAAGGCCATACCCCCTCTTCTTCTGCCTTTCCTGTCCTTCCTAAACAGTTCACACTCAGCCATCCCCACACTCCTGTCATAGGAGCCTTCCCACCACATCTCAGTGATCCCAATAACATCACAGCCCTGCAGAAAGGCAGACGTGCAGCTCCTCTTGTATGTTCCCCACACTTTGTCCATGTGCACTGAGATGCTGCACCTTTGAAGCAGTCTTGCTGGCAGGGCTTGTATCCATCTCTATAAATGCTTTCCTGGCAGCCTGTGACTCCCTTCCAGGCCCAGGGCAACAGTTAGTAGCTCTGTCCTCAATGTGGTGGGGGTTGAAAGAACTGATTGCCTGCCCCAGCATCCTTAGTTTAAAGCCCTCCTAACAAAACTGGCCAGCCTCTAGCCAAAGACTGGCCCAAACTTTCCCTGAGAGGTGGACCCTATTGGCCCCCATCAGACCAGGTTTATCAAAATGAGCCTTATGGTCTAGGTAGCCAAAGCCCTGATTATGGCACCATTCCTTCAACCATCTGTTGACTTTCCAATTCTGTTGGCCCTTTCCTGCCCTTTTCCTTTGACTGGGAGGACTGAGAACACTACCCATGCTCCCAAGTCCTTCACTGCTGCTTCCAGCACTCTCTCGTCCTTCCTTATAGTTTTCGGGTTACTCCTATCTGTATCACTGGTGCCCATATGACATAGTAGGAGGGGATAATAATCAGTAGAATGTAGGGGTTTAGGCAACCTTCCAGTGATGTCCCTAACGCGAGCCCCTGGTTAAGCTGCAGACCTCTCTAGTAAATGAGTCAGGTAAGGGTCAGGGTGGTTCAGGGTCAGGTCTGCATTTCTTAAACAAAAAAATTCTTCATCCCTTTGCTAATTCCTACAGATACATTTCTCCTAATTCTATCCATCTTTTTGACCAAGCAAAACATTTCTAAATCAGTCTTGGTTTTAATTATTAACAACCAAAAGCTGCAGAGAATTTACCTGCATGAAGCTGTGACACTCCGTTACAAATGGTCCTTTGGTGATCTGCTTAAACTTTTCACAAATGTCAGGGAAATTTGTGGCTTCCAAAAGAAAAGCTTGGTGTTGCTTAATTAATGTTAAGGCCACCCGGAAGATGATCTTTGAGCCTTCATAGAATAAACAGTCCCATATCCGGAGCACCGTCTGCCGGGAAGGAGAGAGTGCAGACTCAGTGGTTATTAATAAAAGCACTACCAATGAAATAACAATTAGGAGTGTATATTAAGTGAACTTGATGTTACCCTTTACCTCTACTGGAAGAATGTCAATGAACAAGCAGATAAACCAGCGTGACACCACCAGTGTCCACATGACACCATGTCTTTCCATCAGCTCTGCCACAGCTGGCATTTTCATTTTCACAAGTTCTCCAAGGACTTCCTGGTCAGTTTTCAGGCCCAACATTGCAGGACTGTAATAATCTTGGGAGAGAAGAAACCAAAAGTCATGAATCTGTGGACATGATTTTTTTCACAAAATTGAAGAGAATGTCCTGTGCAGCTGAGTTGGAATAAATTCAACCATGCAACGAAGATGTCTGCATTGTGGTCTTACAGAAATTCTCTTTCAGCCTTTACACAAACACTTCATTCATGCCTACCAAAGTATCCTCTTTCTCTCTGACTGTTTTTTTTTGGCAATCATTCTTCCTTCCCAAGGAAGGATAATCTGTGTGGTTTTTAACTACTAGCTTAAACTACAGAAGTCTGATGAATATTTAAACAGTTCAAGATAACCACCACCTCCTTCCTGGGTGCTGGGGTTCAATACCTCCACACAATACCCAGACAAGTAACCAGAAAAAACATCCCTTGGATTTTGGACTGGGCCTAGTCACAAGCTGGAAACGTGGATTTCTGATAGCATCAGCTGTGCAGGGGTGCTGGAGGCCAGATACTTCTCCTAGGGTGTGACCTAACCATCAAGAGTTTTTTTTCCCTTTTCTCTGAGCCAAGGAAATCCCACTTTTTCTAGAATTCTTCCAAAAAGAAAATTAGTGACATGTCCCTCAAGCAACACCTCTTCCTAATTATCTATCTACAAGAGTGGGGTTGAAATTAGAACTACATCTCCTGTACCAAACAGTTAAATCCAAAATTAAGAAAAATGGAGCACACAACGACTGTTTCTTCACAGCCTGTTTGGCAGGGCAAGCATTTTAACTTCCAAGGTGCAGGTTAAATAATAATCACCTTAGTTCTAGAAACAAGTAGTTTTGGGTATATTTAAGAGAAGAAGTAGATTATTTTCATAGAATCATAGAATGGGTTGGAAGGGACCTTAAAGGTCATGCAGTTTCGACCCCCCTGAATGGGCAGGGACATTTCCCACTGGACCAGGTTGTTTAAAGCCCCATCCAACCTGGCCTGGAACACTTCCAATGATGGGGTATCTGCAGCTTCTCTGAGAAACATGTGCCAGTGGCTCTCCATCCTCAAAGCAAAGAATTTCTTCCTAATATCTGATCTAAATCTCCACTCTCTGTTTTCAAGCTGTCTGGTCCATAAGCATTCAGAGGTCCCAGCAAGGGACAAGAATTACACAGATGTTTAAGGAATTGATATTTGGGGTTTAGATGTTGATAGAAACATTTATGCTGGGCTTGATGGCTCCTGCCCTGGGAAGCAATCTTTGATGGCTCACTAGTGCTTTTCTGACTATGTTAATAACATTATTTACCAAAATAAATAACTGATAACACAAGCACCTCTGTGTGTGTTCCATTCCTTCACTGGAAAGCTGCAATTCAGGTTTCTCTAACAAAACTGCCAATATTTCCAGAGGCACACAAAACAGACCAATGGTTCACATGAAGGTGAAAGAATAAAAAAAAAAATTAACAAGTCTGTTTGTCTGCAACAATCTTAATAAAATCTCTCAGTACCAAAAAAAAAGGCCCCAAATTATGCAGTACATTTATAACCATTCTAACTTCTCAAATGAAATCACAAGAGCAGTTTAATATTTCACTCTTTTCTGGGTCAAAGTTTTTCTTGAACAGACTTCCCACCCCAGGAGCTATTTGCTTTACATTTTTCCTGTCCAAACTGCAGAACATCTTGAGTTTTTATGGTCCTGAGGAGCACTGCATTCAACCTTTAGGAACCTATTTTTTTTGTCTGTGACTCCTGTTTTCTTTGTTCCTGTGGAAGACTGAAAGGTAAAACTCTTAATAGTTACAAGAGCCTCTGTCACTATAAACACTCCTTTAACCACTTGCCTTTCAGTTGCTTATAGGGAGAGCTCTGAGAGCTAAAGCACAAGTAACCTCTCTTTCTTTTTATTTTGTTAGTGCTGTGCTCATTTGTGAGTGGGAATGTGGATAAATTAATGTTAACTGGCCCAATAACCTTTTTTTTTAAATGCTTCTTTAACGTAAGTGGAAAAAAATTATTAATCACATTTCAACAAACAAACCTTCTTCCCTTTCCTAGCCTGCCTCCTCCTCTCCTCCATCTACAAACTATTTATTTTGTGTGTGTATGTACCTGAGAGACACGAGAACTGAAGTTTCTTCCTCAGGAGGAAGGACAGCAGCAGCCCACATGCTTTCTCCTCCACTGCAATCATCCGATACACTGAAATCAACAGCCCCTGCTATTTTTGGTTTGCACAGCAAAGTAAATGTCAGGGCTCCAGTGAGAACTCAAGCAGACACCCACCCAGCTTTTTGAGAGCTGGTAAGGAAGAAGTCGCCCACAAGTTAACTTGCCCAGCAAGTGAGATACATCACTCCCTGAACCACTGAAGCAGCAAGCAGCTGGGAAGCCTCAGTGTAAATTCAAATTTTGTTTGGGTTTATTAGATTGTAGTACTGGGCAGAAAGGAAAAAAAGGAACTATTCATCTATCTGGGGCAGCCTCCTGCTGCTCCTCGTGGAGCAGGAGCAGCTCCCATGTGCCCTGGTACGCAGCAGTGCCACACGTTCAGCCCGGGGCAGCTTGAAACCAAGCAGGAGGAGTGATTGACCATTTTATGCAAATGACAGCAACTGAGCAGCAGGATTTTTCCAGGACATTACATTAGCTGCCAGTTCACAACAGAAAGCCCTGACATTAAAGAAATTTACATCCAAGCCAGTTTTGACTGTCATTATTACACATTAATTACGGTTACCTGTGGGTATGAATTATAATTATTCCAAGTAATTAAAAATTATAATTTAATATATAATTTTACTGTATATACAGACTTTTACACATAAATTAGCTCCTCAAATTAGGAAAGCCACATTCTCAGTCCTCCAGAAACATTCTTGTAGGACCCTGAACTTGTGCAAAATTTACCCACCAGTCATTTGCAAGGACCACAGCAGCATCCCAGTAGCCCAGGGGATAGCACAGATCTAACCTTATGGCATCTATGGTGGATGGTTTAGTGGTTAGTGGCTGTAGGGCAGACAGCTGGACTTGATTTTAGAGGTCTTTTCCAACCTTGATGATTCTATGGTAACATCCAGGGCAGCATTACCCTGGAGGGGTGCCAGGCCTCTGGGCAACAGCCACCATGGCCCATGGCCCACAGCACCCTCTCTACCCAAGAGACCCACATCAACTCATCAGGGCTATGCAGGGATATCCAGAACCACACAGGTGAGTCAGAAATGGATCCAACATCAGGATCCCCTCAGTTCAAGGAGGACTGGGAGCTTTTTGAAAGAGTAACCAAGATGATGAAGGGAGTGGAACATCTCCCTTATATGAGGAAAGGCTGAGGGAGCTGGGGCTCTGCAGCTTGGAGGAGACTGAGGGGCAACTTCATGAATGTTTATAAAAATGTAAGGGGTGAGTGCCAGGAGGATGGAGTCAATGCATATATTCAATACATTCCACAGGACAAGGGGCACTGGTTGTAAACTGGAGCACAGGTGGTTCCATATAAATATTAGGGAGAATTTTTTCACTGTGAGTGTGTCAGAGCACTGGCACAGGCTGCCCAGGGAGGCTGTAGAGTCTCCTTCTCTGGAGACATTCAGAACCCACCTGGATGTGTTCCTGTGTGACCTCCTGTAGGTGACCCTGCTCTGGCAGGGGGGGTTGGACTCAATGATTTTTCAAGGTCCCTTCCAACCCCTTTCTATGATTCTATGATGACACTTGAGCCATCTTTCATGGTCCATGTCTGGCCTCACATGTGAAAATAATTTTGTAACTTGTCTTGGTGCCTAAGTGCTTGGTAACACTCAACATACACGGCTCTTCCATGTTGTTCTTATTTGATGGGCATGCTCATTGCCTGCTTCTTCTGGAAATGTCCCTCAGCAGAAACCCTGGAGTTCTCCCTTGCTGCAAATGTTTCACTGTGTGCCCTATTTTCCTAATCTTTTGTAATTGGCTGCTCTGCCCAGAATCTCTCCTTGAAGCCAAGATATCCTTGTTTATAAACAAGTCTATGCAAGCCTAACCCTCCTCCCACAATACAAAGCTGTTTTTCACAACATAATGTGCAGCAAATTATTTTTTCTCACCTACCATCAAAATACATTAGCTTTATGTTCCCTCTGTATCTTATCTTACAAATCATTTGAAATTTCTGGAGTTGCATGATCCACATTTAATTAGCATTGATTATTTTTCCCTCTCAATAATCTGGCAAAATACTGAGCATTTGATGACCCAGAATGCACCCGAGTCAATAACTGCTCCCAATCTGTCATTAACTAATAATAAAAAAAAAAAGTAGGGCAATTATATTGTGTATCTATTGATCTAGGCTGCTTTATAGCAAATTCCTCTGACATGTATCATCCTACTGGAAAACACATCACTAGATTGCTTCCTTTTTTTCCTCAAATTGTCAAATGGAAGTGAATAATCTTAAAAAGTAATGGAGTCTGTGATTACCTAAATCTTATCTTCCGGAAAGCAACAGATGAACTATTGTATTACAAATAATCATTATATTACATTATTATTATTAGATTATTATTATTATCATCTATATCTTTATCTATATAATTATCTATAAAAATCTATTAATATATAATAATTATTATTAATAATAATCTAATAATTATTATTATTAGATTCCAGAAAAATGCATGTTAAGTTTCCCAGTATGGAACTCCCTTCCAAGCTCTTCTGTCAACTGGTTCTAGGCTTCCTTCACTTCCCTCTCATCTCTCCTTTTCCAGTTGCTTACCCACATGTACTTGCTTTGCCTAGGCCATCCTTCCTGGTACCTGCCTCTGGATTTTGGATGCCTTGATAAGCTTAGGAGTGACTGAGAACCTAGCAGAGGGCAGCACCCCACATGGAATCTGTCCCAGTGAGTGCCCCTTCTTTAAAATCCTGACCCCAAATCGCAGCACAGCCCCATGGTTCTGCTGGAATCATCAGCTTCTCTTCCTCTAGGAGTCAAGCAGCAAAAAGGAAAATCCATGTTAACCAACTGCCAGGCATTTTATTGCTACTGCACAACACAGGTGACCCAATGAAGGGTCTTTCTTCCCTGTTTAAATGGCTTTTTTTACCAGCACTTACACTGACTGGCACACTCTCACTGAGCCTGAAACATGTTCTAGCTCAGCATCTGGCAAAGAGATGTTGCTTAAACTATGTTTCACTGTCTCCTTATCCCAATAATTAGCACCTCTCAGGATCCTACCAGGATGTCCAGGACTAAGACGTAGCTGTCTGGTTGTGCTCCAGGGCACTAATGAGATTTGCAGGAAATAAGGATAAAGCTTGTAGGGACTGTATGACCTTGTTCTCTGTAACAAATAGATTAAGAGGTTCCAAAAATAAAAGTTTAAGAAGCAGTACTTTTATAGCCTTAAATTACCTCTACAAGTCGGAGCTGTACAAGTTAAAAAAGAATCCTTCCAGTCTGTTATGCATATGTCAGGTTAAATATAAATACTCCTACTGAAACTAGGGTTATACAAACTCTTAGTGTTACAAAAATACCCAAAGCAAGATCTCAGCTCTGCTGCTTATCTTCCAGCATTTCTAACTCTTATTTCAACAGCTGATCTGACCCTGCCTGGGACAACCCGAGTGGTTTATCTTGGTGGTCCAGTTCATTTGAACAAACTGAAAAATGAAAAAATTACGTGGTTCAATTCCTCTCACAGTCACAAGCAACGTCAAGTATTTTATGCTCCACAACATGTTTATAATGTCTCTGAGAGCTGGGGGTGCCTCTCTTCCCCCAAACAAGCAAAAACTGTTCAATTTACATCAATATGCAACATTCAAATATGTCCCCTTGCTGTAGGTGCACATTACCATTTGCAACCAGAGGACTTTACTGGAATCCAGAAAAGAAAAGCAGAAGCCAATTTAATGAAAAACACTCTGTTCTACATTTCAGGTCAAACCAGGAATAGATTCCACCACCTGCCTTTGTGAGAAAAAAGTCCTTTCCAGTAATCCTTCACTATAAAATTTCTCTTTCCATGTTACTGAACACAAGGTTATTTTAAATAACCTCTGCAGCGCAAAGCTTTCTTTTCCAAAACATATGCTATGATAGCTGAGTTTATGAACTTCATGGAACATACACAGACTGACTTTCACCACTCCAGTTACAAAGGGGTCAAACCAGACTATGATAGCAACCCCTTCCCACCTTCAGAGCATCCAGATGCCATTTATGCTATTTGTATGTAATTTATTGACTCTCTCATTCTCCCTCTTGTCAACTTCCAGCCTGCTTTGTCCAAGGAGGCAGGGCAAAGTTCTGCTATTTTATTTCTACCATAGGATAGTCCAAAAAGGTGCAACAGGTCTTCTAAGAATCTACATCATAAGTATGACATATAAAGTTGGACAACCCATGTTTGGGAGGAAATCAGAAAGTCACAACAGGAAAAGGAAGAAAACCAATAGTACTGCCAATTCTTTATTTGCTATCAGGCCACAGTGACCCCCTGCAGATGTCCTGGTCAAAGTGATATCCTGCAGATATGTGGTTAAACAGTAAGCAGAACTCCTAACTACATTATTTTTAATACACAAGCTCCTCCAGTTCCCTGGAGAGTCTCTCCAGGGAACTGAAAAAAAAAAATGAAAAGAATCCAACAAACAAACCAACCCAAAACAGGCTGAAGCCAATTTTCCATCATGGCCACCTTCATCAAACCAAACTGCAGTAGAATTTTCCTGAGGTACTGAACTCCTACCTGACCCTGCAGTGTCTGTATCCTTCACAACTGAACATTAGCTTTAAAAAAACACAAGCAAGACTGATTAATTTTGGATGGCAGAACTACCTTAAGAAAAAAATAGAGACTGCAGGCATTTTAAGGATGCTTACTGGCTGTGATACTGAGATTACACAAAGAACAGTAGTATTTAGAGAAATTATTTATCCCTAACACCTTCCCAGCAAGCACAAAAAGGCAATGTGATATTGTTTCTACATAACCCCATATGTCTGTATTCATCTCTGGCTTCTGATCCAAAACTTGGGAAATGGATCCTGTGGAGCAGAAATAGTCCTTTGGTTTCCCATTTGCATTTCATACAGCACAATGGGATTCTGAGCAGATGTAGTAGCTACCATTTTGAAATTGAAGAAGGATGCTTATTAATTATAAAGACAATGGAAAGAAAGGCAAAAATGTCCTTTCAGATGTTACAGAGATGAAATACAAAGAAACAAAGACTCTGTGTTTAACCTCTCAGAGAGAAAAACTGAAGTTGCTGGCATGTTAGGAAGCACAAATGCAACTTCCAGACATTCTAGTTAGGAAGAATGAAATCATCTATTTTAAAATTTTTTAAAAATATTGTTATGTGCTGCTCAGTACAGGCATACACATCATTGAAAACTAGCCTAGGTTAAAGCTCTAGGTACCATAACACTTGCACTGATTCCCCCACTCCTCTTCATATCCACTACCACTGGAATTGCCCCTTTTGTGGATTGTTTTTTCAAGGATCAGTGAGCTGACAGACACCAATGAACATGGGCTCCTCACCACTTGGCTGTTTCCATGTGGCCTGGCCTGACTCCAGGCATCAGACTCAATGAATTGTGTCAGTCTAAAGAGTTGAATGCTTTGGAGAAAGCTGTGGCTTAATGGGTTGATAATGGTCCCAGGAGCCAAGGCTTTTAATTCACAAAACACTATGACACACTTTTAATAATGATTTCCTCAAAGAGAATGGAAATCTATGAGTGAGCACTGAAGATCACCACAACTGCTTATAATTTTTTAAAAAACGAGTTTACAGCTATACAGTGAGTCTTCATGACTGATAACTTCAGCTGAATAAGGATTCCTGGATCTGCAGCTTTTTTAATTCCTCTGTGGGATTGAGAAGAAAAGCTATTTTATCAGTTCACTACACTGAGAAGATTACCCTTAACACTTCAGCACAACACACAGGATTTATACACTTGCAAGCTTAAGAAGCCCAGTTGTTGGATTTTCTTCCAAAAGAATGGTACAGTCACACCACAGGAAGTACTGAATACATTGCTTAAAAGACTGAGACATAAGCAGGAGGCTTAGAGAGGTACAGTTCTAGCCTGATATTTGGAGAGGAAAACCAACCCAACCCTTCAGTCTGAAGAGAAGAGGAATGAAAGCCACAATCCTCTTACTTCAAGCTTGAAGAAGCTAAGAAGAATTAATTCTAATCTTGAAGCAACAGGTTTAAAAACTCTAAGAGAAAGAAATGAGAATTCTCCACTATCTGTAAGTTGAAAGCTTAGCAAAGTCTTTATTTAAGTCTTCTGAATATAAACGATAGAAATTAACCAAGGTTGTATTTCCCAAGCATCTCTCTGAAACTAAACAAAGGCACTTTTTGTACATTAGGTAGACAAAATTTAGCACTATGCACTGCACATGATTTTCCAAATATAATTTCCTTTACTTCCAAAGCACATTTCCTTCCACAAACACATTCTTTATGTAGCTGCCTGTGCTGCATGTGCATTTATTCTGTACTTTGAAACAATACCAAAGCCTGCTGTCAATGGCTCTTCACACTGTCATATTTAAAAAACAAAACAAAACAACATTGACAATACAGTTAAGTGATTAAAAATAAACCACTTTGCACTAATCTTAAGTTACAAATATAATAAATCCTGAGTAAGCATGTCTTAGCTCCGGAAAAAACAACGCAATTTTTGGATATAGTCACTACTAAAGTAGAGAGTGTGTCATCTCTGTATACAACATGAGCAAACTGATGTTGGAAAACTGCATGCAGGCCTGAGAGTCACACTTCGGGCAGGAAGTTGAAGAACTGGCAAGGATGTGAATGAGGGGGTTTATAAGCTATTTACAAAAACTGCACTCTTCTAAGGAACTTCTCTATTCGCAGAATTTATGCAAGGAAAATGAAAAGCAAACAACCACTTCAAAGAGGAAACACCCTAGGCATGAGGGGCCTTCCAGTACAAGAAAAAGTCTTTAAAAGAAGCAATAGCTACAAGTTAAGGCAAGGAAAATACCAAAAAAAATTACAGGAAACATTTTAAAATAAGAGTGGTTTACAGTTTAAATACACTACTAGCAATGTGGTAGGGTCCTCCTTTCAGACCAAGGTTGGGACCTTAACAAAGCCAAATGATTCTGCTGCAGAGGAAATACTGTTTCTTCAGCTGGCTTCTTCAACAGCAAATCCAGTTACATTTCCAGTTTTATGAGTCTTGGGATTTAATGCATGGATTACTTCAAGCATCTGAATATATCTGATTGGGATTCACAAGACTGTATATTAGGATCTATGTTGAGGATCTATAGTGGCATTATACATCTGTTGGCAATGTTAATGCACTCCTTGCTATCCACGTGACACATTCAGGAAGGCTGCATTATTAAAATTGGAGCTCAACATGCAAAGCCCTGGCTGACCATTAGAAGGTCAAAAAAGAAAAAGAAATGTTATGAGGAAGGAAATAAGCTGGTCTCTTTGTCTTTGTGCCTCTCCTGCCTAAAGTACACAGTTAAAAGAGCACAGTCCCTTTGACATTCAGACAGCTCTGCCAAAATGGCATCTGCAACATCACATGTGCACATTAGTGCTTTTAGAACTGGAGCCATTAGCTAAAACTAAAAACAACAATAATTTAAAAAAAAAAAAATCCCAAACAAAATACCAAACCAACAAAACATCTACTCCAATAAAACGTAAAGCACAAATTAAGAAATTACGTAAGCCTTGAGCTGCACGGTCACCAATTCATTTCTACACATCCAAAAAACAACATCACAGAATCATAGAATTCCAGGTTGGAAGAGGCGTCAAGGATCATCTGGTCCAACCTTTCTAGGAAGGAACAGTGTAGATGTGATGGCCCAGGACCTGCTCAAGCAGAGTCTTAAAAGTGTCTAGTGTTGGGGAATCCACCACTTCCCTGGGGAAATTATTCTAATGTTCACAGTGGAAAATGTTCTTCAGAAGTCCAATCACGATCTCTGCAGGAATAACTTGCACCCATTATCCCTCATCTTTTCCATGTGATTGCTTGAAAAAAGGAAGTCTCCATCTTCTTGGAAGCCACCCTTTAAATACTGGAAACAAGGTCTCCCCTACACCTTTCCTCAAGGCTGAACAAGCCCGGTTGTCTCAGCATTTCCTAGTATGACAGGCTTCCTAGTCTTCTGATCATCTTTTGACTCTCCTTTGGACCCTTTCCAGCATGTCCACATCTGTTTTGTACAGTGGGGACCAGAATTGGCCACAGTGTTCCAGGTGTGGCCTGACACACTGAGCAGAGTGAGATGAAGACTTCTGTATCTTGCCCTTGTTGATGCAACCCAGCACCCTGTTTGCTTTCTTGGCCACTGCAGGACACTGTTCACTCACACTGAGCTAGCTGGTCACCAGGACCCCCAGCTCCCTTCCCACAGAGCTTGGTGTATCCCAGTCTGTGCTGCACTCCTGGGTTACATTTTCCCAGGTGCCAGATGTTGCACTTGTCCTTCTGGATCTTCATAAGGAACTTGTCAGACTACTCTTCCAGTCTGTTCAGGTCTTCCTGGAGAGTGGCTCTCACTTCTGGGGTGTCTACACTCCCACTCAGCTTGGTGTCACCTGCAAACTTGACCAGGGTGCACTTGATCCCAAAATCCAGATCCCTTATGAAGATATTAAGCCATGTTGAGCCCAGTATTGATCCCTGGAGGATCCTGCTTGTGACTGTTTGCCAGACTGAAAAAGAACTATTTACCACCACCCTCTGAGCCAGCTCCCCACCTGCTGTACAGCCCACTTCTCCAGACCAGAACACATCATATTCCTTCACCCAGACCCACATTTCAGTTTTTCCAACACTCCATCTACCCTCCTCCTTTGTACTTTTTATCACTGTACTAAGATTGTAGAGATCAACAGGCAAATACCACTGCCTGCACAGACAGTCAAGGGCTGCAGTCCCACCCAGAGTAGTACCACACAAGATCCACTGAAGATTCCTCAAGTTCAAAAGCTCAACGTAACTATGGTAATACAAGGCTTGACCTGTATTAATATATGGGAACGAGGCATACTTTACTTTTTTGGGTGATATAAGTAACTTAGGTCCTGCTTCCAGTGTAAAAACAGCCATATCAAGGAACACAAAATTCTTAAATGTTTTTTAAACACTTCAGGTCCTTTTTGCTGCAGAGCTGAAACTTAGCGTGTTCCTTCACAGAAGTAAGGCTGAGAACATGTATATTCTTCTCATATACAAGAAAATTCTGTTACAGACAAAACTAAGATTTCTACCCAGAAATGTAGAAATTGTTCTACACCTACTACATGTAGAGATTGTTCTTTTATTGACAAGGCTTGAGATTTAGGGGACACACACGTGATATATATAGGTAATTACCTATTGCAAAAGTCTAAATGCATGTATCATTTAAAAGAAGAAACACATCAGTTATTTCCTGCTTGCTCCAGTCTTAAAAATCTGCATCACTAAGGGATTTGGAAGTCTTTAAGTACTAAGTATTTCAGGCTTATCATGGTTTCTAAATACAGGCACAGGATGATACCTACATTCCACCTTCAGCTTAACAGGACACTGCATGCTTAACTCCTGGGTAAATACAACTGACCTCTAATGTTTGAAATTAATGCTTTCATCATGGTTGCTGTTTAACAGTAAAACATGCTGGAGACCCATATTTCAAAACTCCTAATTATTAAGCCTACCAGCCAAGCATTCCTCTGTCCTAGTGGTAGATGTGATGTATGTTGGAGGTGCTCTGCTGTGGCTTCATGTGTCATCACAGAGGAATTCTAGGAACCCTTGAGACCTCTGCCAGTTCATTTCCCTGTAGCTGGGTGCTACCAGAGGTGGAAAACAAGCAAACAGCCCAGAACCGATCAATCTGCTGAAATTTTCTGGGTTGATGGTGCTATCAAATAGCTTGGTTATCATAAACTATTTTGCAAACATGGGATCATGCATGCTATGCACAGCCTTGCAAGTTTTCCACACCAAAGGCACATGCATGTGGTGGTCAAATCTTGGTGAAAGGACAAGCTTTTCATCACAACAGTCTCCTTCACAGGCTGCAAATTCTGCTCAACATTACTGCTATTCAGGGACTACCAGTGTCTTCTACCTGCAGAGCTGAATAAAATGCTGCACGTGAAACAAAGTTCCACTGCCCTTTGGAGAAGCAGGTCTTCAGAGACTCAGCTGCCTAGCCAGTTCTGCATTCAGAGGTTCCCTGGCAATACCCAATCAGGGCATTAAAATAAATTCAGCCACAGGAATGAACTAAACACATGTTTACCTGCAATTAAAAGCAAGCAGTCTAAATAGAAGTAATGTAAAGGTAGTACAGCATTCTGCATTTCTCCACTGGCCCTTCCCTTCAAACCTGGAAATCTGTATGATGTGACTTACAAAATGTTGTGACATGAATCACTCCAAAGAGAAGGACACACAGGAGTCTGACACACAACTATGTTATTATTCAGTTCAACAGTCATGTCTCTTACTATGTAAGTCTCATCCTTATGCAATAGTACCTGCAAGTCTATGGCTGATAAAAGTGAGAACCACAGAGAGCTCAAAAGAGAAATGTGTCAGCTATTATCTCAACAACCA
This sequence comes from Florisuga fusca, assembly GCA_038090715.1. Classification (NCBI taxonomy): domain Eukaryota; kingdom Metazoa; phylum Chordata; class Aves; order Apodiformes; family Trochilidae; genus Florisuga; species Florisuga fusca. Next base: position 22,107,377 of record JAAWXA010000003.1, on the reverse strand, counting down.
GACATTGGCTTTAACCAGAAGCTGACAAAATGGTGTCTTGCATTACTGCACCTTGTGTCCTCACAGATAATGCTAGTTACTTCAGTACAGTCAGTGAACGATTCTGACTACTTCGTAATTCAAAACTCTGTTCTTATTTTTAATTATCAATAAACAAGCAGACAGTTATGTGTGGGTAAAAAAAAAATATTAAAAACAAAAAAAGCCTAAAATGTACCAGACCGAAGAAACATTACTAGACTGATACTTGAAGAACACCTGTAGGCAGCACCTACTGTAAGATTTCTATTCAAAGTTGGTATTTCTTAACAATCCTAAACTAAAAGTTACCATCCCATGTCAATATACAAGGTACAAGAAGTAACAATGAAAAGACTGGAGCAAGAGAGACATAATAATACTTAAAATTACAAAGACAAGAATGTGCAAATAAAGTTCAGCAAAAAGGTGTTATGAATTCCTATAAGCTGTGGAAAAAGCTTCTGTTGACAATAAGAGAGGAGTAATGGCACATTCAGTATTACTGAGATCACAAATCAAAACCAGAGTGCCTTAAGGCAAGGGAGATCCTATGGTTTGGTTTTTTTCTCTCAAAGGGTACACTTTCATCTGTGAAAAGAGAAATCATGCTACTGAACAAGGCATTAACAAATGTCTCACTGGAAAAAAAAGGGTGCCACTGAGATCAAATTTATTAGAAAGAAAAAAAGTCAGTTCAAACTGGAACAAGCAAGGGAAGAGTTAGACTGAAACAGCTGAAGTAATACAAAAGAACTGTAAAACTAATTTACTGTATCCTACAAATACATATAAAGTAAGCCCAAGAGAGAGGGGGACTTTTTTTAACTCCCAAGAGTCTGTGTTGCCACAAGAATAACAGAATAAAAATTGGCCACAAACAGGCTTGTGCAGAAATCTTAAGACCTCTCTTAACCATTGGAGAAATACTCTACAACTGGTTTTCAGTGGAGTAAATAACTCCAGTATAATACAGACTAATTAAAATATAACTTGACAAACACTGCTGCTGTCTGCCTGAGAGCCACTTAAGGAAGGGGGGAACAATCACTGTTCTTCTATACACAAGCAAGCCATGTTACACTGAGTCCAAATTGTTTTTTCTTCTCTTTAACTCACCATTTCATCAGAAATTCGTAAAACATGACAATTATGCTCCTTAAATTACATACCAAAGTCCCCCAGTTAAAAGTTCCCACCTACCTGCACTTTCTAAAGCAACCTCTCCAATATTTCCTCAACAGGAGAAAAGAATTTTTCAACAAGGACCAGAGCTATGAAGAGAACAGAAACACCAGAGCTGTGCTGAATACAAACTGCAGACACATCCACTCTGAGCTCAAATTTAATCCATAATGCTTCTTGTGGGCAATACTGTCTGCTCCAACCATCTGTTTTGAATGAACCAGTGAATAAAAGACCTTGGTAACACCCAAAACTTCATTTAAACAAATGATTCTCTTCCCCCTTGCAGTGTTTAAATGAGATATGCTCCTAATCCCTCCAAACCTCTGGCTGGGCAGCTGACACACAACAGGCAGTAGACTATGGGCTTTCCTTCAGCAGAGGCAGGATCTTTCTGGCCTCACCCAGCAGTGCTGCACTCAGACAGACAAATGGCACACACACAAACCAAACCATCATTTTTGCTGCCTTGCTCTTCCAGCTGCTCTAGCTCCATTTGAGTGTAGCAGAACCGTTCAGACAGACACCTCTACTGATGGGGTGACATTCCCAAACTGTCCCTCTCCTGTCAGTGGGAGTAGTAACACCTTCATCATATCCTATGGTACCTACCAGACCTAGACCCAATCATAAAAAAAGCGGGGAGGTGAGCCATAGCTTAGGGAGCCCTCCTGTCCCTTCCTCAGAAAGCTGCCACTAATGCTCCCAGCTGTCACATTCTACAGTTTTCAAATCAATGACATTGATCTGTAGCTGGCTTGGTTCATCTGCTGACCAGAAAACTGCTCTTCCGTATCAAGGTACTAGAGCAGCTGTTTAATATAAGTTAAACATCTGTGGGGCAGGGGAAGAAAGCATTCCCAGGGACACTGCAGAGGGCAGAGAAGGGATTTCTAAATTGTCCTAAATCATCACCAATATAACTCGCAGTGACAGGACACACTCAGAAATGAGGACATGACCTGAAGGCATACGTGTTGCAATGGAAGGGGAAAACATGTAGAATATAATGCAGACAGATGAAGAAAAAAGCATCAGCAATGAAACCAAAGGAAAAACGTTGGCTAATCAAACTGGTACCGCCCAACAAAAAACAACTGCTACTTTTCCCTTTGAAGCTCTGGAGAATATGTTTTCCTAAGAAATAATTACAAGGCTTTAAACTGAAATGCACTGTACCTTACATTGTTAAAAGAAAGGCAGTACTTAGTTCCACAACTTTCTTTATGGATACACCCTCCCAATCTGTCTGATTCTCTCTCTCACATTTAAACACACAGTATTTCCCTGGAACTATGTCAAGTATTTTATCTGTCATGCTTTGAATTTAAAAAATGTACTATATGAGCATAATACAGGAGTGATTTTTTTTTACTACATAGAAGATTCATACTGCCTAGCCTAGGCTCTTGTTGAAGCACCCAACCTGGAAGGGACACCTGAAGCTTTCTTAAAACTGACTGCAGAAGGAAAAGAGGCACACTTAGATCAGCAGTAAAAATATATCTATAAACAGGGTAGTAAAATACATCTAGAAATCTTATGGAAAATGCACATCTCTTTTATACACAGTAATTGCCTTTCACATGATGAATTGCTTCTCATCACCAATGCTACTACTGACATAAGAAAAGCTCAACTGCTATGAGAGAGAAATGGGAGCAACTCCTTTCATTTAGGTATCAGGAAAGTGTGGAAGAAGGATATACAAGAAGAACTAAATGTTTTATGACAAACTAAAGTAAGCTTTCCACCAGAAGCAATGAGTAAGAAATTCTCAATCTACTCCCTTGTTCCCCAAAAAAACCAACAAATAAGACTGTCAAAAAGATTAACAGCAAAAGTTGCCACACATCACTTTGCAGTGAAACTTAGCTTTTATGAGGGCCTTATCCCTCACAGAGTGATATCATAAGAAAGACATCCACTGATGTCAGTCAGTGGCAAGGCATGTGGCAGACAGCAGCCCTCAAGTCTCCAACCTGTTTGCACAGCTTATAGCTCTCAGGGCTGAACAAAAGCAACAGACAGTTGATTTCTTTAAATTTTTTTTTATAGCTTGAAAGTAAACTTTAAGGCTCCAACCCTCAAATATTTGCAGATTGATCCAGCAAGTCATAGTGCTCCTTGCCTGTCTTGATGCTTTCAGTCTGCAAACAAAGTCCTGCCACTCTGCTTACATGCAAAGAAAACTTGAGTACCTATAGGGTATAGCCTGAGAAAAAGGCAATTTCTTACAGTCATTCAAAAGCAATAAAAGACTTCCTCATCTCTTTTTCCTTCTTTCTCAAAGTCTCCCTTCTGTTCAAAAAGGAACAAACGACTATATGCTTGTTTGTTTATCTTAAACAATAACAGAAAAAAGTGGAAATGAAAGCATCAACCTTGATGTCCTTGACCAGCACTAAGCTGAGACTCTAATACTGAATTCAGCCTCTAACCCTTTGGGATAAAGAACTGTTCAAAAGTAAACCAGGGCCAGTAGGGAATTTCAAAGCTTCTCTATAGAGAAATTAGTCTACCTTTTTGAGCATGGCTTTACATTAAGGCTGTAGCTGTAGTCAGTCCTGTGCAATGCTAATGGGAATTCATGACAAAACTATTTCTCCCCTATAAATAAATCCCAAGAAAGAACATTCCTAAGAGTACTTCATAGGAGTATAAAAAATAACTGTGCCTGATGTCTGCTTCTAGCTCTAAACTACTTGACACACATGGTGAGATTCAGCTGACACATGGGGCAAAATTCAGTGTGTTAACACTTTTTGCAAATCCAGAAATCCAGGCATGGGAACCTAGAGAACTACTGAACTGACCAGATAGTATCTATCTCAGAATGTGCTGAATTTCCCAGTGGACTTGATTAACCAGCCTGGCTAGACCATCTCCAATTGTAACAGAGCTTTGACAAGGACTTCACATACACAGACAGGGACAGGGATTTTGACATTTGTTTGTGGTTTGTTAGTTAGTTTGGTTTTCAAAATCATGATGGATAAGGAGCCCAAGATATCCATGGTCAGAAGCAGGGGACAGAGCAGAAAACTACTGTGCCTAGCAGGAATTACCACCACCTTGCCAAACCAAATACCTCTGAAGAAAGCTCACGTTGCCTCTTGCCAAGGCACTGGGAATTCCTTCTTAAAGTTCAGTGCTCAAGCTGTGCACATCTCTCATCTTCACTCTGCTCTGTGATCACTGCACCTGTGCCTCATATTCCTGCAACCAAAACTGTCAAATCTGAGATGTCTTTGCCAAGTCCTGTTCCCCAGCATCATACTGATATAGGAAGACAACCACCTAAGAAGTTTAAGCTGGAAGTGAGAATTAGGACCACAAATTAACAGGCAGACAAAGCACTGCATCAGAACTATAATCTGACTATAAAGCAGACAATTTCTGCCTGTGTGCTGTGAATTTGTCCTGTGTTTCCAGGACCCTAAGAAAATCTTCAGTTTCTTCAAGTCCCTTTTTATCTCTAAATCCTCTGAAACCAGAGAAGAATGAAAAGCTCCAATACACTATATATGTTTTTAGCATACCAGGCAATATTCTTCCAATAAGAGCATCTAGCAACCAAAAGGACTCTTCTTCATTCTTTGTAATAAGAATCAGGTATCCAGCTATGAAGTTCATGCCCTGAAACAGAAAGAAGGGTTTTAAAATGCATAAACTACAAACTATTAAAATGAGTGTATTTCTTTTGATTAAGGGCAAAATTACTATGGTTTTACAAGAGATATATGAAATAAATTCTAGTAATAAAGACCACTGGTGGAGAAAGCTGTCAAACTTGCATGATGAAAGCTAACAAGATCTATTAACAAAGATCAAGGAAAGGTAAATTAGAAGAAAAAGCTTAGTAATTCATAATTTACCTTCAACTTTTTTTTTTTTATTAATTCAAAGCCCTGTTCCAATATAAGGTAAGTCTGCCTTGACTAGAAGCAAATCACAGCTTTATTAGGTGTGCAATACCAACACAACACACCTGTAGGTAGACAGTGCAGCTGCAGAAGGACAATGCCTGACCCACACACTCCGTAGCTCCAGCAGCTTTTACAAGATGTTGCTGCTTAACCCAAAAGACTGCATACAAATAATTTGCTTCCATAATGTCTCCAGTACAGCACGTGCTAGTCAAAGACTGGCCACTACAGAGCTACCAAAAAATTGCAAAAAGTTCCCAAGTCATAACTGGGTCAAATTCCAGCTGTGCAATCCTCACACAAGTTAGTGCCACTCTCTGACTGGAGAAGTGGCATACAGAACACATAGGGCACTAACCAGTACTCCCCACGAACACACTGCCTCTGTCTCCAGAACTCTTTTTCTTGTATCCACTGCTAAGTTATGGTAATATTATTGATTTACATGCTTAAGAGTGAACTACTGTATACTTAAGGTATGTCTTTTCCACTGTAAACAAGCTAACAACCTTAATAACATTAGGTTGCACATCAGAACAATATACAAAAGCTGTCTCTGATGTGCAAGCCCCCCATAGTCTTCCTACACTAGCACAAAATTAATTTTAAATATTTAAAGGCTATGAAGACTGGTGTTGGTTACACTGCCCTCTTTAATTTCATCCCTTTCTTCGCCTGCCTCCCATTTCTCTGGCCTTTTCCCTTTTCCCTCTCCCTCCAGGCTGGACTTCTCCTCCACATCTATCACCACAGGCATGAGCATCACTATCTGTAGGTAGCCTGCGGTGGCAGTGAGCCAGATGACAGCCACCACAAAGAACATCCCCCACAGCCTCTGGAAGCTACAACTTCCTCTCTGATCCAAGATCTCACTTCTTGCACTCAACATTTTGCCCCACCTCAGAAGGCCTTCCAGCACACCCGAAGACAGGCACATTAGGGCATTGCATGATTAATTTATTTTCAAGCTTTAAGTCAGTACAGTAGTTGTTACACAAATGACTTGGATAGACCTTGCATGGCCTTACATGGTGCTTGGCCTTCTAGCTGGGAAGGCAACCATTTATTTCCACACTGACAGCAACCACAGTAATTGCATCTAGGCTGACAAGAGACTGTTTGGCATTTAATGTGACACACACAAAAAACTACTACGCAGTAGTATGAATTTTGCTGGCTGTACCAGGGTAGGCAACACTACTACTGGCACAGCATGACAATGCGAAGCCTCACACACTCCCAGATGGGAGACCTGAATGCCAGCAAGCACAACAAATGCACCAGCATGATGAAAACCTCCCCTAAAGAGCTTTCAGTCAGTAAAAGCTCTGCCAATCATTTGATTTTTTTTTTCCTCCTACTTTTCACTCTGAATTTTCTAGGATTTATGAGGTTTCTACTCAAGTGTGTATCACTTTAGCTATTTTGATGAAGTCTGCTGCTTCTCTAGCAGAAAAGGTGATTTTCTGCAACTTTGCATGATTTACATGCCTTGGAAACTAGACGTTGACCTTTGGTTTACCTTCTAGTCACTTAGACAGAAAAGATAACTTTCATCCTATGAGGAGAACAGAGGTGAAAATCACACATAAGGCTTTTTAAGTCACCTTCATTCATCTGCAGTCCTCATAAAGTCAAGGTAAAAGGCAAAGATTAGCCCTCTGATCAAACAATTAAGGTACCAAAACTTAATGTTGGGCATATATTTTACATAGAAGCCAGCATGGTTTAGAAGCTGTGTATGTTTGTAGGTATGACTACCTTTATATAGGAGTCTGACACTTACAAAAGTGAGTACTCATAGTACTACCCTTTCTGTTATTCTATACTACCTATTCTGTTATTCTGTTATTTAATTTTAGTAACTAAAATTATTAAAGATACATTTTAATAAATACATATAACACATATAATAATAATACATATAACTGATAATACATTTAATAATACATATAACTGAAAATAATAAAAATAATCTTTTACTCCCATTTTTCAAAAAATTCCTGTACTAAAACTGGTTGGGACACACCAAAACAATTTCTTTTAGTGACTTTAGTCTAGGTTTAAGTGTCCCTAAGTCTTCTCTCCAGATCTCAATAAATACAATTTATATTAACTTTGGAACAGTTCTATTTACCATACTAACATTCTCAACTAACTTAAGGTATAGGTTAGCACACAGACCCTTGGTAAGGAAGGGGAGAAGAGAGGAATTAATAAATGAACTGTAAATACATTTTGCTCACAACAGTGAGCAAAGCTTGTGCTTCTTGATGATCCTTAAAGATGGCTGCTTTTTTCTTGACATGAATCACTGTTTAACTTCTGAGTGTCCCACAGGAAACTTTCCAGTACACGGGAGAGACAACAGGAGCTTATTTTGAGCTACCATATAAGCAGTAGCAGGTTGACTTTCAAACAAGTATTCACTCTACTAGCCTGTCTGTAGTGGGAGATGGCACCAACTAAACAATACCACCCCACCAACTATGTGATGTCATACAAACACCAGATCTTCCTGTCTTTTGAAAAATGTGATAGTGAAAACAAAAGGAGTTGAGATCTCATCATGCCTCGCACATACAAAGGACTATTTTGGGAAAAGATGGCAGGAGGAAGGAAGAGGAAAAGGAAAGCTTGCTTTCTCTTCAAAGCAACTAATCTTCATGCAACCACGTGTGAGAAAACATTTATTTTGCAGCTAACAAATGGAACCAAGCATGATAAAGTAAGCTACAAAGGAGCCAAGGAGAAACTCACAAGGACATTTGTTGTTGGCTAAAGTGACTCATTTCCCTCCCCCGGCTCTCCTTCCCTCACCCTGCCATTAAGGGACATTTTTATAAACAGAAATAGTTTGTGGAATTAATGTATGCTAAAAATGCCCATTCAAATGGACAAGAACAATTACCATTGGTGCAATGCATCACCCTTTAAAGAACAGCTATTACATACCTGGCAATATCCTACTGCTTTATTATGATGCCCGTATGCTACCAATACATTGTAGAGCGTGTGCTGCAAACAGGGATCAGCAGTTTTGCGGAATTTTACATTATCTGGAAATGTTCTGTTCATGTCTAGGGAAAAAAAAAAGGGAAAAAGACCAAAATAAGAGCTATTCCCTCCTTCGCTTTCCAAACAAACTTATATGCTTTTCTGAATTACACGTGAAACCACTATGGTTCAGAAATACCATCTTTTTGGTGGATGAATTTTAGGAGACAGCTTTGCCTCCACTTTGGCCAAAAGGCCATCTGCATTCAAGGATAATCTATTCCTAGAAAGATTAATCGTATTAGTGGACAGAAATCAAGTTCAAGTAGGACTAAAGAAATTATACTGCAGACTGGACTCTCTTAACATTGACTGCAAAGGCTTAAATGAAAGCAAACCAGATATTTAGACTGACAGACAGAACACACCACATTCATCTATCTAAGTGGCATGAAATGAGATGCAGCTCTAGGAAAGCATATTCTCATAACTAATCTGATGAATATCCAACTGATTTGTTTGGTGAAATTCTACCAAAAAGTCCCAAGCAGCTAAAACAAAGCCCTGTTCCTGCAGCTGGTAACTTCCACTTAAAATCATGGTGGTTTTAAAGTGTTTTAAGCTTCTCCATGATGCAACCATAAGAAAAGCTGTTTCTTCACTGGTGCAGGATCATTGAGAGTGAAAGTGATTTTTCAATATCCAAGCAGCAGTGCACATCCCAAATGTTCCAAACTCAATCCAAACCAAGTAAGAACTATGCAGTTACTGACACATAAAAACATTTCTTCCAGACCAAGCATTAATAGTAGGACTCTCCTTAGAAATGTCTGAAAATGAGATACACAAGTTTGAGCTAGCCACCCAAAACTCCCTTCAGTTATTGGAAAGACACAGACAGAGTGAACTTTTGGCCTCCTTCACTGCACAGAGAAGGTCACTAGTTCAGAGACATGCATCTGATTTTTAGAAGTTTAAGCTGTGGAGAAAAATCTTATTTGAAGATTTTCAAAACCCAATTAATAAAATATGAACAGTTGTTCATTAATTGAGTTAAGCTTTAAAAAAATAAAAATCACTAACAGCAGTATTGTACAGATAATTTACACCCCAAGAGTTATCAATTCTTATCAGTTTTTGCTGAAAAGAGGAAGAAGTCTATTACAGCATTGACATAAAGTTGAGCTGTAAGCAACTAAAGGAAGAAAGCCCCCCAACATTATTATCAGTTTCATGGAAGGCACAAAGCATTAAAAAGTTATTGCACTAATCACTGTTTCTTCCTTTTAAAAGTGAAAAATCAATTTACAGAAATTGGAGGGCAGGAAAACATTTCACTTTACCTCTCATGTGACTGAGAAGAAAAACACAAGGAAAAAAAGCAATTTTTAGAAGTACTTGAGCAACAGCCAGACAGTTATAGGCAAAATAAATTCATTCTGTTTCTTCTTTGTAGGAAGGGAAGCATAGTATTTGCATCATAAGGATTTGTTTTTTATTGAAGTATATGCTGGCATTTCAGTTAAAGCTCTTCCCTTCAGCTGTGCAGAACGAGGGTGAGGGGGGGAGTACAAGAAGTCCATCATGTACAGAGCAGAAAGTGTAATATGCTGAATTCCACAATCTGAGGAAGGGCTGCAGCTGAGAGAAATGGGCTCCAATTTGCTTTCTGATTGCAGAGCATGTTTTTGCCAGGAGGACTGGGATAAGTCTTCCCTAATTTATGAAGGACTTAAAACTTTTTTTTTTTATATTTAGTAACACTATATTAGTTTGGCCTGGGGAAAGAGTGTGGAACAAAAACAAGTACTAGAAGTCTTCACCCTAATAAAAGATATGGGGCGTGGTCTCACAGGACTCCTTATGCTGAATTATCTTGAACACACCATGAACAGGGTGTCCTGCTTCCTCTCCATCCTCCCCACTCTGATGCTCTGAGGCTTCTGACTGATAGATGAGGAAAGTCTCCTACACAAACTGTTATGTTTCACCATACTACGAGTTGACTGCCAGAGATGACTTGAGGCAAATGGCAGGAGCAAATGAAAGCCATTCACTTGTTTTGAGCACTTACCCCACACTTTATTACACCTACCCCAGAGATGCCCAAACACCTCCTCCCCCTCCACTGCAGCCCACTCTCTGACCTGCTAACCATTAACCTACTTTGTTCCTGACAGGCATTAGCATCCAAAGGAACACAGCCTCAACCTAGTCCAATATGAGGAAAACAATACCAGAACTCTTTTCAAGGAGGGAAATAAACATTTGGACTTCATACTACTAGATAAATCCCAGAACACTAACCACCTTGTGGTTGTGTGCATGTCTGCTGGCTATAACCAAACTAGGAATAAGAGCATGGGAGCAGGAAGATCACAAAGAAAAGACTAGCTAATCCTACTCCTTTGCATTAAAAGCAGATTAAAACCCAACAGCATTTTTTGGGATGATCTTTCAATGCTGTGAGGTTGAGGTGTTATGCTGTGAAACAAACCCAACAGGCTTTCTTTTCAGTTGATTTGTTTCTGTACAGGAACCATGAAAGGACCATTGGCTTGTCTCTGCACTATTTCTACCTCATTCACTACTACAAAGAGAGGCACAGGGCCACATTAGATGCCTATTCTATAAACTGAGGCTATTTTGCTATCTGGAATCACAATTGTTGATGCCTTTTCTGGAGGAAAGAGATTTAAATCTGCAGTCTAGAAAACGAATGCTTTTGTACCACAGAATCACAGAATGGCCCAGGTTAGGAGGGATCTAAGAGATCATCAACTCCAAGCCCCCTGCCATGGGCAGGGACAGCTCATCTAAAAAAGGCCTCATCCAACCTGGCTTTGACCACTTACTTCCAGAGAAGGGACATAGGGCATCTACCACATCTCTGGGCAGTATCAGTCTTATGCTTTTTATATTTAGGGTACTTCAAAAGTCATGTGCCTACAAGTCAACCTTCTTCATCTTGCTATCCCATCCCTTTCCTTCTTGCCTTCACATCCAGGTTCTTCTTACTCCCAGAAACAGTACCCAGTAAATTACACAAGTATTTTTATAACTAACAGCCTCTACTCCAGTAACAGTCACTTCTTTGCTACTCAGACATCTGTAACTTGCATCTGTTTCTAATATAACTAACCGTTTCCAGGCAGGTAGTTGTTTTTTTTCCTTAGTAAAGACCGGAACAAAAATTCACCCCAACTGCCAACTACAAGCATTCAAAAAAATCCCCTGTAAACCTCCAGAGTAATGATGTCAGGTCATCAATATCAACTTGTAAAAATAATATACTTAAGGGGCATTTAGAATTTGTTATAACTGGATGTTTAGGATTCATGTTTAAACTTTTACCATCAACACCTGGAACTAGAAATTGTTTCAGAAGCCTGGGGATTTTGGGTTTGTTCTTTTAAAATTATCTTACCAACTAAAACTAGAGAAACTGAACCTGCCACCACCAACCCCCAGCAACAAGCAACAGTTTAATAACTTGCAGAAATCAAGGGTTAGGAATTTCTACAAAATTCCTAACAAAATTTACTACAAAATTTGTTTTCTACAAAAACAATAATGTCACTGCATAAATCTGAGGAACCATGTGCATAAATTCCAGTCCCCTTCATCTCCAAAAGGTGGTATCAGACTTGGAGAAACTGAGGATGGCAACAAGGAAGACCACAGGTATGAAGTGGCTACCGTGCTATAAAACCAGGAGTGCCTTAGTTTGGAGGGATACACTTACAAGCAGGACAGCACAAGCCTGCAAAATCATGAGCAACGTAAATGACACGAAAAAAGAGCGACCAGTTCATTATAAATCTTCCCCCATCCAGTGTTATTAACCACAAACATGCAACATCTGATTCAGACACTCCTCTAACCACAGATAACTGGTGACTAAGAAAAACATTCAGATCAAGTATCACTACACACTTTACACCTCCAGTTCTTCCTTTTGCTGTTCTGGTAGACAGAAGCCCAGACGAGGAAGCCATTTGGACATGACCCCACAGGGCTTCTCTGACAGAGAGCCAGAAGAGCTGATACTGCTGTTCCCCTTGCTCTTGCACAGCTAAACACCCTACACTCACCTGAACATTCCCAACCTTCACTAATAGTGTCACCACATTCAAGGAAGCTGATCAGTGCTTTGACAGCAAAACATCCACTGCCTCCAGTGGAGGAGCAATGACTGTGGTTTGAATTACTTTGCTGAACCCATCGTAACCTAAACTAAAATCCTGCAATTTCTACCCAACCCCTGCAGCCAGATCCTTATGCCAGCAGACACGCAGTGCAAGGCAGGCCCAAGGAGACCCTGCCTGGCACAGCACCTACAGCTCTTCCCTATGGAAAGCAGAAATGCGGATGGTACAGGCCACGTGCATTCAAGAGGACTTTCAGAGGACAAACACTCTGAAATTCAATGGCCTGGCCTTCCTGCAAGGAAGCTGCCCCAGCGTACACCCCAGCCTCTTTGTAACCAGCACCCAGCTTTTGCATTAGGAAGGCAGCCACATTTTATTCTGCCAATGGAATTTGTACTCCTGAACTATACTATAATAGGGCATGAACAACAAAGCTCAGTAGGAATGCATGCCCTTCTAAATGTGTATGTGAACTAAGTCATGAAAACTTCCATCAAAATTGAGAGGCCTGCATTCTTCAACCTTGTGTTTTATATTTAGAATAAGAAGCCTACTCTTTCCTACACTTCTCTCTTAAAAAAGGACTCTGTTCAAACAGCAAATATCATATAAACAAAACCAGGAACAAGCCCCATCAGTTAAGAGTCAGCAAGTTCCAGGGCAAAAGTGGTGAAAGGACAGATTAGATTCCATTTAGCTGAAAGACTTACATTGATATTACTAGTCAGATTTTTCTTAAACTCTAGACCACACAGACTGCCTGCACTTTTTAACCTGATTATATCCCATTAAAGGAATTCCCACACTGAAAATAAGTTCCAAACATGCATGAAAATTATTCAGAGCTTCTGTGCACATAAAAGAAACAGGACACACTGAATCTGACACATGTTTTAAATTGAATTTGAATGAAGTCTTTTGTTGGTCTTGCCCTCCTGCTCCTCCTCTGAAAAAACCAACCAAACAAAAAACCAACCAAACAAAAAAAACACAAAATCAAACAACCAAACAACTCCCCCCTTTAAACAAACAAATAAATAAATAAATAATAAAAAACCCCACACACACACAAAAAAAAACCCCAACACACGCCAACAGCAAACAAAAACCCCAAACCACCATGGTTACTGTTCTCCTGTTTTTAAACTGTAGTTATAGTAATGTCCTGGGCTTTCACTTTATAACTATATCACAGGACTAAATACAGCACAATTGCCTGAAAATTTTGGAAGCTGCAGACATGGGAAGCAAACAGCAGCAAGATGCCACATTTCTTTGGTTTACTGTTAAAAACAACTACAGTGATGGGAAAACAACTCGGGCGAAACCAAACTGAATGTCAGAAAAATTCATGCTGAAACAGCTAAAGCATGCTATAAAATTTACACAGTCAAGAGGAGTGCTCAGTTTAATAAACACCAACCTCCCATTCACCTTAAGGACTTTGCTTCTTCCATCCCTCCTATGTTCACATTGTTCTTTCCCTTCTGAAGAGAAATCTATCACCCGGGAGTCCAAGGTCCTCTTTTTTTTTCTTCCTTCAATAAAACCTTCCAACCCATTTTTTCTTTATCCCTTCTCTCACTTGCTCCATGTTAGTTTTCTCATCTGCAGCTTTCCAGTCAATGCAGTAGCTCTTCCAAAACTTTATTTCCTCCCTAGTTCACAAGTAGACTTTTATCTTCTTTATTATTTTCCCTCCCCTACAGAAATACATTTATTTTGTCACATATCCTGTGTGAAAAGCCACTTACTGTCACGATATGACCCTTCATGTCACTGCCTAATATTGAAAAAAAAATTCCTTGTAACTCCCTATTGAAGCAAGTGTACCTCCACTGAATACAGTTTGCTCCCTTTCCAGGGCCCTTAGCAAGGCTGACTTTGTAAATTCATCTTATTAGCTCCCTCTGTATTTGCAGTGAGAGCTCTACTGTTTCTAGTTCTGAGCAGCACACAAGCCTGAAGATCCCTGGCCTGTCTTTGTATTTGTAGGAACATGAAGGTTTATGCTTCAAAATGCCTTGCTAAGGCGTGTAGTCCCAAAAGCCCACAGTGCTGCTGCTGTTGCAGGGAGAGGTGGAGGAAAAACTCCACACGGAGTGTCCAGATGCAACAGCCTCAGAACTGTGCTTGTCCAGAGCACAGCCTAGCCTCTTGACTCATTAACTGGACAATTCAGCCAATATTAGCTTCTTCACAAAAGCTCTGATGCATCAAGTTGAAAAAGTTCAGGGCAAATACCAGTTACATCAAAATTCTACTTGTTTGTCTTCTCCTTCTGCTTCGTTTTTTACATTCAGTGGGTCAGTCTAAGGTCAATGAACAATACCAACAAGGAACAATATGCAGCACACATGAATCTGGATTAGTAGAGGAAGGGTACTTCTACACTTCCCTTCTTCCAGGGATTTACATTTACTGATTTGGATTTCATGCCTCAGGTGGATTTCTCCAGCCCTCAGTTTGCCATATTCCTTTTTTAAACCAGTTCACCCTTCTGACCTCAGCAGCACTCTCCAGTAACAAGGAGCACAATTCAGTGATATGCTCTTCTAAACCTGCAGGATGGCAAATTTCATTCAGTGTCCTTGGTTCTTATGTTACAAGAGACAANTCGAATGCTCAAAATCGTCCTATAGATAGGTATAGCAAGTGCAGGAATCAGTATGAGGATCGAGTCTCATTTAGGTCAGCAACAAGAAGAGACCTTTGGATGAGTCTGTACATGTCTCTAAAAGCAAAATTACTGGCTAATTTACTGGATTATCATATTCTAACATATAATTTCAGTGGTTTTTTTTTTTTTCTGGAATAACTGTCTGTTCTGAAAGCGTAGCCAACATCCACATCCAAAAATGCACATTAAATTCAAGAGAAGCAGGGACAAGCCTCTGACATTGGAGCAAAGGGAAAGCAGCCCTGCAGCAAAGCAATGCAATCATTGCTCCTGATCGTCACCATTCTCATGGTAATAGACAGCCAGAGGCCTGTACAGCCTCAAGATTGACCTACCACAGCTCCCCCACCCCCTGAGGAATGGAAAAGCCCTTTACACGACACTTTTCTTCCTCCTCACCCCATTATCATACTTGCTGGGATCTGCAAACTGGTGCATCGAAGTAGCATTTGAAAATAAGGACAGTCGCAATTTAATATATGTATTATATATTAGATATGGTTTTCATATGTCACATTCTATACATAAAATTGTATTGTTTTAACATAAGTTTGTATTTATTTTGTTTTCCATAGGCCCTCTTCCACTTTATCCTCAGGAACTAAAAATCCCACGCCAGCAGTCCACACCACAGAATATTCTCCCACTGTAACACTGAAGCAGCTCTCACAGATAAAGCCAGATTGTGCATGTGTCTCCTATTACACCTCTGACCACACCTGTAAACCAAGGTCTTCATCTCAAAAGTATCACTGCTGAATACCAAACCCTGCACAAAGAACCACTCCCAGGGCAAACCGTGTAAACAGCTCAGTCTAAGCTTTAAAACATGGGTAGTAAAGAAATGTATTTATCTGAAATCTTTGCCTTCGTTCATTAAAAAAATACGAAACATCAACTTTTAAGCTAACAACAGTAGTCTCAATCCCATTACCTCTGAAAACAAGTGCAAGTTTCTGCAGGTTAAGTCACACTTACTAATATGGTTTTCTTGTTAATAGGAGTAAGAGCTACACAATAAGAAAGTGGTCTTGAAGTGCTAATAAACACCCAAAGTAACCTCAAGAGAAAAACATACAAAAATTAACTTTTTCCAATACTGTGCACTACTTATAGTAGCACGAATTAAAAATACATCAATCACTTTAAATCTGCCTGTCCTTGTTTAATGGCAGAATAAGGAAATTTGGGAAGTTTTTGCTTCAATATGAAGTTGTAGATAAACAGTAACATGTTTGACTCTACTCAATAGGCTAAGTTTATGTAGGAAAAAACAATTTATAAAGAAAGTTTATCTCATCTAAAATATTAGAAGAGTGATGCTTTGAGAGGCATCTGCACTTTTTACTTTTGAATTGAAATTACTGTTGAATGCTGAGGAAACTAAAATTCTATTAAAGAGCTGAAAATAGCACACAATGAATTGGAAATTTTATTGTATGAATGTATCACAGAAGAAGCAAAGCAGATCTGTGCTGTAAATCTTCAAGTTACAGACAAACAGGAAAAATGACCTTCTAAGATGCTTCTTCCTTCCTCCAGTCTGTGGTCTGGGACAGAAATGCTCCACTGTTTAGTACCATTACTTTCACCTTTCACGGTATTTTATCAGCCTCAAAGACTAGAGGTCTTTGACTACTGGTCAATTTTTACTGATCCACTTACAACCAAATTCTTCTGTGTAGCATGCTTTTCATCAGAATTAAGCTACTTTGGGTAATTATGTTAGACAGCTTGTTGCCTGCCTGTAAACAAGCCAGAGCAGAAAGCTGTCTGTTGATTCCATAAAGATAGAAGCTGAAAGGAGAAAAGCAAAGATCAGGAGGGTCTCAATAACATCAGAAAGAATAGAGGCAAGTGACTGAACACTGACTGAAAACTGAAGTGTGCAGATGAGACAACGAAGATAACAAGGGCAGAGAAGAAACAAAATACCAGAAAATAAAGAAGAGATCGGAGAACAAGCAAAAGGAACTGTCAGACAAAGCTCCCATTACTTCCTCTGCTGGAAGGCTGTAATCCATAAGGACAGGATACACTGCTTAATCACCATCGTTAAAATGCAGTCTAATTATTTTTATTTACATTAGAATAGAATTGTATACACCCATATGCCTTGGATGTGAGGCACACACAGTAATAGCATGTGAACACATTTCCAAATTGGAAAATTAGCACAAGTCATCACTTCTTCCTGTTCACCCAGACAGGAATCATAAGCACCTCTGTGTGTAAAGACCAATGGTTGTGGAGCTACTGAGATACCACACACACAATGCCTCACACCCACTCACAGCAGGATGCACTCTGAAAAAGCCCCAGAAGAAATCAAAATAAGGATATGGTTTCGCATGTACGGCTATTGCCCTGGGAGGGGAGAGAGGCAAATTTCATAGTCTTTTCAGTTCTACATTATGGGCCACTTGTCGGAGAGGGGAAGCTAATCGGAACCAGCAGCTCCTAAACAAAGTTTCAGAGCAATGAAGTCAGGTGCTGGCAGAGGGAAATTCAGTGCATCAGGCAGACCTGATGCTCTCTGACTGCCTGAAAGGAAATCATCTTGCAGGATAAAGCACACACAAAAAACAGCTGCTTATGTAATTCTAGCTACTTACATCACAGAATTCAATCTTAATACAAGAAAGGAAGTATTTAAAAAAAACCCAGTACTTGGAAAGATACTATACTGTTGCTCTCCTGAGATATCAGTCAACAAAAACGAAGAAGGCTTATCATAACATTTAATTTATACTCAGACTGCATTTCCTCAACATTATTTATTCTAGTCACTCTCCTTAGAATTACATACTACATATATATGTAGTCTGCAAATTCAAGTAACCTTAGCAAAAGTCAGTAAGGTCAAAGATGATGCACCAGCCCACAAGGACTTGCCACAGTCAAGAGGCACTGCCTGTGTCCACTCAGTGTATTTACACTACCACATTTTTCACAAACAGTGGCCTGTTTAGTGACAATTAACACCATGTTAATAGTTATTTCCATTACATGGCTAGTATGGCAACATGACCATACGTACTGAAGCCTGGTGGATAAGTTGAGAGATTTGGTCAACGTTTTTGCTCCAAAGTAAGACCAAAGGCATTCACATCATTCATGTCACGGTAGCACTTGTGTCTGTAATGCTACACAAGGGAAGAGAACTGTAACAAACTCACAGAAACTGCTAAAAGCTGTCACTGTCACAGAATCTCAAAATCCCCTCTAATTCAAATTACCACACACTTGACACTATATTCAAATTTAAGACTCTAAATGACAGCTTCTTTACATTTGGAAGAAAAAGAGAGTAGAAGTAGCTACTTCCTAGTAAGCAGCATATGATCTTGCAGCTATAGCTCAAACCTACATTTTCTGGGATTCCTCAGCCTTAAAACAGACATCCATGTACTAAATACACTGTTATACTTAAAATGTCTCACTAGTTATCATCCTATTCCTGCTGCAAATAAAAGAAAACAACAAAAAACCCCACCCCAAAACAACAAAGCCACCAGAATTAGTAGTAGATGTCTGCACCTGAAGCAGAGCTCTAAATATTCACCTGTGTTACAGTCAGTGCATGATGAACTTTTGCTTATTTTTACTCACTTTAACACACCTAGAGAACTGTGTCCATCTCCAAAAGGATCTCAAGAGAAAGCAAGCTGAACAGCATCATTAAAAGCAAAGAGGAAAAAAGTAGATATTTACATGAAAAAATAACCCTAAGAATGGGAGGAAAAGAACCCGCCCTTTGGTCTCACAGGATTCCCTGCCACCTTCTGACTCCATTTATTTCTCTGTCTCTTTTGCAAGATAAAACATTACTAGAGGTTTTCTTGCTTTTTGAAGTGGCTATTAATAGTTCCATCAGCATTTTATCTAATGTTGCATTAGCTCCTGCATTAATTTCTTTACTTTATGAGGCATCAGTTCTTAGTACACATCTTTTTAGCTGTGAGGTGAACACCATTTTACAAAAGGAGGATAAAGGGGGCTAGAGAATTTCCAGCAGTCTAAAAAAAACCAGCAGAGTCAGCAACTGAGAGCCCTAACAAGCTGATCCCTGGGGTTCAAAACAGTGTCTTCTCCATAATCTCATGTCTTTCCAAAGACAGCACAGAGTGCAATACCACAAACAGCTATAAAATAGCATCTTGAAGTGCCAGTGGCCATAACCTATGGGCTACATATGTAGTAAGAAATTATAGCACATGCTAAAGAAGGATTACTCCTTTGTAAGCTTTAAATCAATTCGATGACCCCCCTAAAACCAGAATACTTATGTATTATTACTGTTCATATTACTGTTTTTCATTTGAAGACAAAAGAAGTAGTCAACATTCAAAAATGCAAACCAACTGAATATGATTTATATCACTTCCAACATAATGCACTTTTACCCACAAAAGAGACACACAGCTCACCTTTTAAACTCTTCTGTATGCTGTTATTCCCCTTTAGTAGCTTGGACCACTTTATTGCTCTTCTAGTAAGTACCACTAGGTATCTGGAAAAGAATGCTTCATAGGACTCATAATCAAAATCATCTGGCCTTTCAAACCCATAAGGATCAACCCTACAAAATAAAAAAGAATTATTGTATAAATATTTCTATATACCTAGAGCTGAAAAAGAAAATATTCAAGTATGTTTTACATAACTTCCAGTTGCTATTTCTAAAAGCAGCTGAAAACTCCCTCCTCCCAACAAAAACCTACTTTACACAAACTGTTACACTGCATTTAGCATATCAAAGCTGTTCAGGGACGTTAATTTAATCATGCACTGTTTAGTCATTTTTACAGATTTTCCTACTTTTAGAAGTAAGAAGTTTTTAGAGCAAAAGATCCTTTGTGTGCAAAACTGACTCAAATTATGACCACAGAGAGGTCTGGAAGGTGTTTTTTTCCATAATACAAACCGTTGAAAAGTATGGAGGTATAGTGCAACAGCTCAAGTATGGCCTGAACTCATTTTTCACACAGTTCTGAACAGAAAAATAGTAACAAGAAGAACAAGGTACAAATATTATTTTTAGAAGGGCTTGTTTCTAATATTATTTGCATGTACGTATGTAGTTTGGGAAAACAAAGCAAACCACGAATCCTGGTGTCAACCTTTTTCATAGGCAGTATTAAAAATGCTTATTTATTATCTTTAACAAATTTTCAATGTTGCATCACATTATCTCGGGCAGCGTGGCACCGTCTGTGTTTCCGAACTACAAGTCTGATTCTGTTCTGGCTTGATGTACCAAGTCACCTTGCTGAACTGGATTTATGGCAACCTCCCTGGATGCTTTATACCCCAGTACAGGTGATTATCACCCGAATACAGATGATTATCACCCGAGTACAGAACACTCGTGGTCTCTGTAGAAGTTAAACAGGCAGAGGGGTCTGTCCACGCGGAAAAGTCTGCAAGACATCAGGGCTTAACTTCCAAAACCGCTGCCCATTTAATTTATGGAGAAAGAGTTTGCCCACGGAGCGGCACGGGCAGAGCCTTGGGTAAACTGTCTCACAGGAATGTCACGGGTAGTAAAGCATGAATCAGAAGAGGAATATTTTAATATTCAGCCCTCATACTGATGTTACTCAGTTGCCGGTTGGAAGAGTCACCTTTGTATTCACGCACTCCTCGAATGTGACACAAAACCCACAGGTGGACAAACCACCCAAACCCCCACAGAGGTCTCTGCCCGAGGACCGCAGAATGCGAGTCAGAACCCGCACCTCCCCGGACACCGCCAGTGTCCAGACAGCACGTACACAACAATTTCATGCTCATTTCCATTCCCAAGGCAGAAAGGGAAAATAAAAAGAGCCAGGAAGGCAGCTTTTAAGGAACTTACCTTCCCCAACCTGCCTCCGGGCAGTGAAGGTGACCATTACTCCGGGCTGCACCTATGTTAACAGCGGCATCGCCTACCGGCTCTCCCGGGGGACGAGGCCTCTCCTCCCCCCCGCTGCCCCACTCGGCCATTTCACGCTCCCTCCAAGCTCTCTCTGAGGAATATTTCCCTCACGCCGGGATTCACCGGCTCCTAATTCACCCTCCGCCACGGGCTCCTCTCCGCCTCTGCGTCTCTGGGCAAGGAAAGGGCTATTTTAAGGGACCAGCAAAGGACCCAAACTCCCGGCAAAGCTCTGCCGGTCACCGATCCTGCGCCCTTTCTCCCTCCGAGCGCTGCCTGGTTCACAGGAAAGTTGTAAAAGCGGTGGTTTTAAACGCGATCCCCTCCTCCGGGAGAGCCCAGGTGGGAGCGGGCAGGCGGCGGCGAGCCGGTACNCCCTCCGAGGGGCGGGGGTGGATGTCGGGGCCCGCCTCCCGTGCCAGGGGCCGGGGAGGGCGGGCAGGGCACCTCCGCGCCCACGGGGCCGTGTGGCGGCGTGGCCGCCTCCCCCTCGCCCGCCATAGGCGCAGCCTCCGCGGCTCCGCCTCACTGCGCCGACACTTTGCTCCGCGATGCCGGGTCGGGGGCTATTGTAGGGTGTCTCGGTGGCCTAGATATCTCCTCTGTTCCTGCTCTAGGTTTGTGTATTTCACGTTTCTTGGTAAAAATGGGAATATTTTAGTGCGCTCGGGGAAATGCCTCATTAACGTAGGGTGAGGTTCAGGTTAGGTTTGGCCCTTCAGACC
Source organism: Florisuga fusca (assembly GCA_038090715.1). Taxonomy (NCBI): domain Eukaryota; kingdom Metazoa; phylum Chordata; class Aves; order Apodiformes; family Trochilidae; genus Florisuga; species Florisuga fusca. The sequence goes on along the minus strand of JAAWXA010000003.1, from coordinate 22,085,769 downwards.
AAGGGAATTTCCCCGTAACCAACATGAAGGGGTGGGTTATACTGGTATTTAAGTTCGCCTAGTTGGTTTGGGCTTTTTTCTTCCCCAAATCCTCACAATATTCATTTCTCCCCGAGTAATTCATTAATGCTTTTCATTTCAGCGTTCAACAATGCTTTGCCGCGCTGAAATATTACCAACTTCAGCTTCTGCTTAGTTTCCACCGTAAGCTGACAATCATTTAAATGTGATTTAAATAGTAAATGGCAGGTTGTGAGAAACGTGGGAGTTTTAATACCCAAAATAATACCCAGAAGAAGGTTCCCGACCCCAGAACCCAGCTCTAGCATTAGCTCTCGGTTCTTTGCCTTTGGAGGTGTCGAGCATACCCTGGATCTCCCCCAGCCTCTCCCCATCTGACTGCCAGCAGCCTCATTTGTACACCGCCTAACAGAAGGGAGGGAAGGGAATTATACCCCCGATTCTCCCTTTTGAATCAAGTTCTGACTTTGCACCCAGTAAAGTGCTTGGAAAATTACAAGTACTGCCAGAGAAACATTATCTTGTTCTGCCAGCGAGCTGCTGAAGACAACAGATGGGATTTCACAAGGGAGAGCAACAGTTGTTCCCTCCCAGCACACTCCTCGAGTAAGCTGCCTCCTCTCTGTGCCATCAAAGGCACTCACCCACACACCAATGTGGAAGTGGTTTGACTCCAACAGCAGGGAAAAAAAAAAACCCGAGATTTCTACCTCGTTTAATTGCCATCGCAAGGTTGAAAAAGTTTGTGATTATTCCGCAAGACGTAATTTTAAATTTTTTTAATTTTATTTTTTTAATTCAGTGCTCCAGCTTTCTCACGGCTTCTCTTACAGGAGGGTGGTCCCACTCGCATTACTGTGCGGCGTCACGAACACACTCGGGTACCGGCTGGACTGGAACCTGCTTACAAACCAGCTCGGGGAGAGCCTCCCGCTGCCTCTGCCAAGCCTGTGCCTTGACATCCCGCCAGCGTTGCCTTGGCGGAGCGTAGGCAGGGGCACACTCTGCAAACAGCTCTGCCCCAGTGACTTGGTCAAAGTCGAAAAGAAAATCCTTGGCTGAGCTGTGAATAGGAGGCGGCGACACTGAGCTGTGGAAGAGGAGAAGGAAGCCTCAGTTAGGCAGGATATCCCCTTCTCCCCCAAATCGTGAAGCTGCAGGCTGCTTTGGCAACAGGGTTGTAGTTCACCTAGCAAGGTCAGGCTCTTTGGTGCATGTTGCTTTCAAAGCAGATCCGTCAAAAGTTGCCTGCAAACAGCAAATTGTTCCTGGGATTAGTTAAGAGTATATCTGCAGTGTATCAAGGGTAGTCTTGTGTATACCACAGGGCATTTTTACTCTCAGCGAGCCTTGAATGTTATATACAGTTTCTTTGCTCTAATCCAGGCTTAATAGATTGTGGTTTACTCAAGATTTATGCCTGTTTCACACACAAAGTCTCCTATTAAGAAACTTCACATAACTCCTGTTAAGAAAGCTCCTTAGAATGATAATAATTTAATATAAATAATTCCTAAATTTAAATGCAGTAATTGGATCCCTAGATTGTAGCTGATAATATGAACTAGGCTACTGTCTGGCAATATATAAACCTTATCCTTCAAAGGGTATCAGTGCTGCTCTCTTCTGGAGGGATTGTATCATACTGCTTTAAAAGGCATCCATAACACATAAACCATCCAATCTGAAAACTGCATGTGCTTGTTGCTGTTGCTGCTGACTTTTGATGCTTTACTTCTGAAGGAGTTGGTGGCAGTGACAGAGTGCAGAAGGGCACACTTAGATGGTGTTCAGACCAGTGAATCTCTCAGCCTTCCTACGTACCAGCTGGCACAAAGCAATTCCCTCCCTTTTGCATCTGAACCTTATCCCTTTTTACTTTATGGTGAACATGTTTGTTAGAAATTCCTGTCCTGATACTGCCAGAGTAAGTCCCCAAATTACTGACTTCTCTTTAAAGGCAGGCATTTTGGATGTGTTTCCTGCAAGACAGATGAAGATGGCAGACAAGTGATTCACAGGTTGAGGCGTTTGAAGCTTGGTTTGTCTTATACCCTGTATTCTAGTGAGGAAGACTTCCCTACTTGTTTCTGCAGCTGCTCTGCAGAAAACAAAGCAAAATTTTCAGCGTATCAGAAATTAGACGGGGATGGCTTTATGCTTCCCAGAGCTGTGAAATGTGCACTATGCCATGTGTGCTTGGTGTAACAACAGTGCTGAAACATGGTCCAACTCTAACATACCATCCCCAAGACTGTTGTTGGTTTTACGCCAGTACTAGGGAAGGAGGACCAGGAAAAAGCCTTTGATAATATTTGTGCCTGAAAATATTTCCTTGGCTGCCTTTGGTGACCATAAGTATTTTTTTATGCATCTGAGGTCAGAACAAATACCTTCATTATTTTGTGTATCATAAACGTGTCGATTTTCTTGCCAGTAAAGTCAATAAAATGAAATTGTGAGGGGGAAGTAAAGCACAGAAGGACCAAGAAAGGGATAAGGTGTGGGGTTTCCAAAGAAGGTGTTTGTGGATTTAGTGTTCTTATTTAAGACAGCGAGGGTGGGTCTATTTATTGAGAAATACCTGTGAGAAACACCACTCCTGGCAAAACTATCAGCTTTGCTTTTCCAGATCCAGACAGTAAGTTTTAAAAACCCCTAACTGCTCATGAAATGGCTAATAGGCCCTGTTTAAAAAATGTGCATTGGACGAGATAAAAAAGGTAATTCTTGCAAGTGACAGGGTGTTGTTGTAATCCAATTAGGCGATGGGAATTCCGACAGCAGATGTGGTTTCCCTAGCTCGTGTAGTTTGTCATACAGCCCCTCGCTGGTGTGTCTGTATTTAAAAATCACACCACACAAGTGTGCCTGGCTCTGCTGGAGCTCCACTCTGCATCGATTTGGCTTGAGCTGCTTTCCCATGACCTGAAAAAAATCTGTTGTTCCATGCTTGGAGAGAACAGCTTAGATGAAGCAGTATAGATGATATCCAATAAGAAATAAACATATGCCTGTATATATATGAAATTTTTTTTAATCCCTGCAAGTATACATTCTAACCTAGGCACAATGTGCTCCAGGACTTGACAATTCATCCCATTAGTGCGGTTAAGGAATGCCGCCGCTGCATCCAGATGTCTTTGGCTCCTATTGCAACCAGCTACCACTGCCTATCTCCCAAGTTTAATCATCCTTTGCCTATGTATGGATTGAGGCTCTAGACAGGAAATGAAATGCTGAATTTGCTCCATATTTTTGTCCCAGAAAATTGCATCATGCTTACATAATTGCCGTCTGCGGGGCTGATTAAACCTCTTCACGTGAATGCTTCCAAGTGCAGCCACTGACTTTAGAACAGACTGCATGGCAAGGGCAGAAACATATTTAAAAAAAATAAGAATTTCCTCTATTCCCTGAAGGCGTCACAGCTTCATGTCTGTGAAGGTTACTAGCTGGCAAGGCAAGTTGACAAATCCACGTGTAGTGTGGGAAGTGCCAATATTTTGATTACTCGCAGTATGACTGTGGCCCCAGGAGTCAAAGCATACTGATACGAAGAGCTATAAAAAGGAGCTCCAAAGCTTGCTGCATACCACTGCAGCTGCCTGGAGAATCAACATTACCCATGGAAATCTGCAGAAAGGTTTTTGCTCTCAGCTGCCACCCTCCAGCTGCATCAGAAAAGAAGGCTCAAGGCTGCAAGTGACAATGCTGGAAACAGCGGGGAACGAGAAATTACAGGGTAGTGCCCTCGGTGTGAAAAACGTGGCAAAATTATATGCTAAAAGTGATCCAGAAAAAATACTTGAACGTTATTAGCAGGAAGTATTCCTGAGAGAGGGGCAAGGTTGTCCTTAGAAAAAGGTCAGTAACTATCACAGACCAGTAACCCAACAGTGTGGAACTGAGTAATCTGAAGGAGAGGTTCATAGTAGTTAGTTACTAATGAATCTAGCTGACCTCAGGCTGTAGCTCTGTAAAATGTGTTTGTTGTTTCAACTGACAAAATTAAGTATTTTCTAGATGGCTTTGTTTTGATTGTTTTGTTTTTACTTTTGTACTTGAATGACCGTGAGGGATATACTGAAAGCACTTTAAATTCATGCAGAGGATGTTTTCTTTCCTGGCTGCATAAGTACAAGGCTTATAACTGAACTTTGAAATTTTGCAGGAGGAGGTGGCAGGCAAGATTGGAGATTATTAACTTCTTCTTACTTCTCCCATCTCCTTTTTTTTGTCCTTATCTGTGAATGTATCATGCCTAGCAAATCCAGCATCTGGAAGACCCACTGATAAGGGGCAAGGTTTAATCTGGATGTTCTCCAGCTGTCTACTACGATTTGACATTTGATCTTAGTTGGGACAGGGGAAGGCAAATATCTGGCCTTCGGTTGCCTCTGCATTAGGACTCTGGAAGGACTCTTAATTCAATAGTCTCAAACCATGTCCTATTCTGTAAGAAGCAAGGCAGAGTTATAATTACAGGTATGTAAATACCATCACTGCACATAAATACAAAGTGCTATCTGTGAATAGCATTATCTATTTTACCTAATTTTCTCTATGCAGTTAAGAATTTCTTTTAAAAATGTGAATTACGGAAAAAAAATCCTTAAAGTAATGACAGTTTTTTGTAAAAAAAAGAGGGTATAGTTATCTATTCAGGAAGAGACATCCATTCCTTATGTGAAACAAGGCAGGAGTATTCCAGGAGTAATCTTAGCAGGTAATCTTAGATTTCCATAGTTAAATACTATTATATAATGCATAGGTACAAGGCCACCAAGTTTGGGACAGTTCACCAAATTCCCTTTCTGTAAGTTCCCAGCTTTGAAGCATTGAACACTGCAAAGTTAACATGCACTCAAGGAGGTTGTTTTTCCCTGTAGCTTTCTGCTTGTTTATTCCTTACACATTTTGCAAACTCACATAATCAAGGTATCATGTGAAGTGTCATGTTATTTTTAAATTCCTTTGAAAGGTAAGAAACTTTGGTTGCCACATCTAAGATCAAACGATGACTTCTTTCTGTCTTACTTTGTCAGGTGATTATTTCACATGAATAGTACTGGAGGGAAAATTCAGTTCTCATTTGGTGTTAATTTGCAGATAAAATGTACCCCAAACACTAATGTTATCACTAGATGATAGATTGTAAGGATTGCAATTATTTTAATTTCCTTTTTGTATTTCAGTTATTTCTGACACTGGTCTTCCCTGTCCTGTAGTAATCAAATTGTGGAGGGAATGTAGCTCTCAAAACTATTAGCAACATTTTATTATTTCCATGCTTTTCTGCATAAGTGGTTACAAAAGTAATATGTTCTCAGCTAGCATTTTGAATCTTTTTTCCATTTAAAGTGTACACCAAATTTTTTTTTTCAACCAAGAAATTTTATTTTAACTGTGTGTCAGCTTACAAGAACTGTACAACTTAATTTGCTGTTATTATCCAGTGAACCATGGCAATAATTATGTATGACCATGCTGCACATTTGTTTTGCTTCTGCAACAGGTACTTTGTTTTTCTGTGTTTTTGTGTTTCTCAACATTTTTTTTTTCGATAAGTTTCTTCTCAGAAACTCCAATATTATTACTTTAATAATAATTGCCTTTTAAATGACATCTTGTCTCCACCAATGCTCCATGAGCAATTGATGAACTTCTGAGCACAGTCAAGTAAGCTTGATGATAATTATCTTTCCTGACTTGTGCAAAGTCATTTTTTCACTTGACTGCAAAAGTGAAAGCATCTTGTTATTAGATGTTGATGGAAAATTGACCACACTCACAAATCATATGTAGGTATAAATCAACCCACCAAAATACATAAGTAAAACTTAGAATTGACATTAGACTATTATAGTTTCGCATGCTGTAGACATCTCCTGTAGGGGCCCTTGTTTTTTGCCCCACTCAGTTACAATTTAGCTCATGATATCTACATATGATGAAAGCATTTAGCATTTCAAAGAATGAGTCTGTAAGTAATTCCAGCTGCAGTTCTCTTGACTACACTGTCCTGAAAATCTCTCTCTGACACAGCTTTTTGCATTTTGATAGCAGTGTAAATGCCCTGTACAAAATTAGTACAGACTTTGAGCATTTGATATGTGTGCAACTGATATTTTGTGTAAATGAAACAACTTCCAGCAAAGAAAGCTTAGATTCAATCTGGCAGAAGTCACTGGAGTTTGCAGGAAGGGGCTGAGTGTTCATCATGCCTCTATTAATAATTTTCAGTTCTTTGTTTCAGCCTGTCCCAGTCCCCGTGGTTCAAACAGATGTGGCACTGCAGGGCCAGAGAGCAAGAAGAGGAGATGATTCTCTTACAACATGAAAATCTCTCACTCAAGCCTTTGCCTAAGTAAAAAACAGGTGATTTCTCTCTCCAGCTCCTCTGCCCAGCTCTGAAGCCCCCCCAGGGCTTGGAGCCCCCCAGAGCTCAGTGCAGGGCTGCTGCTCTGGGAGGTACGCAGTGGGCAGCTCTAGCACTCCTTCTAGCCAGAAATGTCTGTTCCCTGCCTGAACCATCTGGCTCTCACAAAATATAGTACACATCTGTTATTTCTATCACGTGTCTTTTTATTGTGTCACCAAAAAACAGAGGCTGGGGGCTATATGTTAAATCAGGCCAGGTCTTACATGTGAAGGTACAGCCACAACTTCCCTTCACCTGTGGGTAGCCAGGGAAAGCAAACATGAAGGAACTACAAGTAGAGAGAAAGCAAGCTCAGCCTTACATCCAGGAGAGAAAATGCTGCTGCACTGGCTGTTGGGCAGAACAACATGGAGTATTTCCCCTGCATGACACAGGATCAAATTTATACAGCAAATATATAGAGCAGATTTGCAAGTCTTGTTCCTATATGCAAGCTGAGAGTTGAATGTTGAGATACCAGGAGGATGGACAACTGCTGGAGAACAATCTTGGAGCCACCCCGTGCTTCCGAACAGAAAAGGGAAAACAAAAAAAAAAGAAAACAAAAGAGTGCCTCTATAAAGAGGATTCTTGAAATCCTCTGTTAAGGAGTGTGTAGCCTTTCAAAGGGCACCATCAACATTTGGCAGTGTGACTGAGCAAACTGAGGGAGCCTGTATCACTCTCACCTAAAAGGAGGCTGTAGCGTGGTGGGAGTTGGTCTCTTCTCCCAAGTAACTACTGGTAGAATGAGAGGAAAAAGCCTCTCGTTGCACCAGGAGAGGTTTGGATCGGTAATGAAGAAAAAATTCTTCACTGAAAGGCTTGTCAGGAACTGGAACAGGCTGCCCAGGGAAGTGTTGAGTCACCATCCCTGGAGGTATTTACAACACAAGTACACGTGGTGCTTAGGGACATAGTTTAATGGTGGACTTGGCAGTGCTGTGTTTATGGTTGGAATCGATCTTAAAGGTCTTTTACAATCTAAATGTTTCTAGGAGTCTATCCTAATCTGTGTGGAAAAACACAAGTGGCTCTTTTGATTGCCGTGGCTGCATTTTAGGGTACGGATGTGTGATTACTACAAGGGGTGGTTACTGTTCACAGTGTAGTTTCTATACACAAAACGAATGCCAGATTAGCAAAGTGTATTTCCCACATCAGTGGTAGTGTGTGTTCACAGTCCCAGGGGAGAGAGGTAATACTGGTCATTACAGTCAAGCTTACCTGGTGATAATAAACAATACTTAAAAACCTCAGTTGCTGTCAAGGGTCCTCATGAAGGGGACACCTGTAACTAAAGGAGACAGCTTTGGTTGACTTTTCTGGGAAGAAATAACGATTAGGTAACACGTAAGAACAAATGGCTGGTTTTAGCGTTTCAATTGTTTGTTTTTCTGCTTGAGCACCCTTCAGTGTCTCCTGTAAATAAATCCTCCTGTCCTTAACTGGCTTTTGCACTTGCACTTCCCTGACCCACAGAGCTGTCTGTACGTGTTCAGGTTCATACTGTATTTAATTTTCCCCAATAAACGCTTTTGAAAATCAGTGGAGTAACATCAAATAAATTTGAGAAAAATGCAGTGGATGATTTTGAAGAAGAAAGATGCAAACACTGAGATGTTTGTACTTATGCTGACCAAAGGCATCTGGGATCTCCGCCCTGAACATTTGTACTTTAACACAGTAATTGAGTTAGTGGCCTGTGCTATTAAAGATGGGGTAAAAATAGTTTAGAAGTTAAGCAAAATCCCTTTTTGAGTGTGAGAAGACATGAAACAGGACACCGCAGAATGTCACTACATCAGGAGTTTTGCAGCTCTAGTTTGAATATGGTTATTTTTAGAGGGCTTGTTATACAAACCAACAACACTAATGACTGCCAGCAGTGACAACCATGTTCCTAGAGCCAGCACATCGTGTGCAGCTCTTGTGATTTAGATAAAGCATGTTTTTGCCAAGTAGGTGTTAAGTAATTAATTATTTTTTTCCCATCAAATTGAATTGTGCTTCTCTTTTGCCCCTCTTTCCCTTCAAGTTGCCATTTTTAACAGTAAAACTGTGGGCAACAAAGGCCTTACAAAGTAGGGCATGAGAGGTTTCCATGGGCAAAACTTGCCTGAGATAAGTGAGTGATGTGGAACCAATCCAAGAGGAAGCTTGTGTGGAGTGCAAGGGGAAGAGTGGATCAGGAAGCATAAGACTGGACAGGTTCACCCAGGTACAGGATCTGAGTGGGTGAAAACTTACAGGTATTTGTGTTTAGGTCTGATAGGGCAATGGAAGAAGATGTAGCACAAAGACACCAGTCAGAGCACCGCTTGCCATGAGTATTCCCTACTGGGATATCCAAAAGCAGACCTGGGAGGATGGTTTGTGCTTTAAAACGAGAAGGGAAAGCAATTAAATTACTTGAATTTTCATCTGTTGTCTTTGCCTCTGTAAATTTACAACATTTGGTTCTCATTTAATGGGGTGAACAGCTGCTTGTAACACGGGAGGGATGGGTTTTTTATATTATGGATGGTAACCGTGTTTTCCTGCTGCCTTCTTTTTGTTGCTATTCTGTGTCTCTTCTAACATTTTGGGGAACAAGACAGTCCCTACAGAGAAACTTGTTTCCTTCATTACTTAATCCTGAAAAGAGCAGAGAGCGAGACTCCTGTAGCCCCTAGCAGGGGGCACGCAGACACCTTTGCCATCAAAACTCACATTCTGCTGTCAGAAGGGTGTCCTGGGCTGGCCCAGAATAGGAGAGCTGATCCATGACAATATTCCTTCTGCCTTTGCCAAGGATGGCTGCCTTATCGCCGGTTACTATTCTCAGGCTGTTTGCTCACAGCAGTGCCCTGTGATGATATTCGTGAGTGATAAAACAGCCTCGTTAAAAAAAAAGCTTCCGACTAGGTGTGCAGGCTGGGGAGTGCAAGTTGAATGGGAAGCTCTGGGGGGTCAGAGAGAGCATTCATTCTGCTCTGCTGCAGCAGCAAAGCAGCCGGGAGAAATCACTGTGCAGATGCTATTGGGGAATATCAAAAGGGCCTGGAAGCAAACTATGGAGGATTTGATTGTTGACCTCAATAAAACACCCTCCAGACATTTTCAAGTCTGGAAAATGGAAAGAAAGATCCAGATCCTACAAAATGCTCCGTCTAGGCAGGGCCACTTTGCTGTTGGTTTGTACTCAATGAAGCTACCGAGCCCACTACAGACACATCAAAGCTCTTTGCCTTTGAAAAAATCTGGGTGAGGCCTCTCCAGAATTTCTTGTGTGGGGGTGGAGGGAGCTGTGCTCTCACTGGAGAGAGATAAACAAATCTTCCTGAGATTTCCAGGGGTGCAGACTTTCTCCCAGGCCTGTACAACCATGTCACCTATGTGACAGCAAACCATGAGATGCTTTTTGTCAGCAGGACTCTGGGGCAGCAGTCTAATGATTTCCATGTGTTAAAATACAAATGTACACTCTGTGCCAAGCAGTAAGGGGGTTGCAGACCCAAGTGCTCTGGTGATTCATAAGACCCTTCAATCTCAGCTGGGCATGGAAGCCCTGGGTACGCTGGGAAAGGCAGAAGTAATGGCAGAGAGAGCCTTGCAGCAAGACAAGGGGTTTAGTCAGCCATGACACAGGCGGGTTTTCAGCCAAAAAATGCCATGCATGCAAAGGGAATGCCCCCAGGCTAGTGAAATAGCCTAACGAGGTATTGGCTCTGCTTCCCTCTTCTACCCACAGGGCCCACAAACCACTGTGGGGTCAAAGACAAGCTATTAAGACCTAGAAGCAAAGTAGAGTCTGTGGGCAGAAGGAGGGATGGAGTACTAAGTGCTGCTTATCATGGTCTTCTGAGCATAAAGCAAGAAGTTTTGTCCTTTATTACTACTCAGATTTTGCTATCTTTTCTCCTTTTCTCCTTTCCTGGTACTATACAAAACCTCCACCCCCTTCTGCACCCTGCAGCCTCTTGCTGGCTGAGAGAGCATCCCTGCAGCAGCACCACAACAGCTCCAGTTGTGGCAGCATCCCTGCAGCACTGGGTGTTTTCTGTGCAGAGGAAAAGCCATGGGCAAATCCACTCATGTCTGTGTCCAGGCTCTTGAAAAAACCCACATATTCTGTGTGGGTGAGTGAAGGACATTGTCAGTGGTGGCAGAGCATGGAGTTTACCTGAGCTCTCCAGCACACAGCTCACCTCTGTCTCCTGGCCTGTGGGGACAAACACGGTGGCAGAGCTCGGATCTGGTGCAAATGTAACAGGCTTGGCTTGCTTGCAGTGCAGTTGTGGTCCAGTAACTGAGATAGCATCCTCCTGCAGTGCTTGGAAACATCCAAGGAGATGCTGCTACCTGCTTTGCAGCAACACTGGCAGCAGCATCAGGAGCATCAGGAGCTTCCTGTCCTTTGGGCTGTCCAGGGCTCCAAGCTGCAGAGGATGCTGCCTCTCCCCCTCAGAGCTCCTCCCCGCAGTTGGGATGGTGACAGAAGGAAAGTCCTAAGATATCCAGAGAAGAGTGGGTACCTCACTGGAGAACAGGAGGGATGGAAAAATTGCCCCAAATGTTTTAGGTCTTTTGGCACCAAATTTAAGATTTGGAGCCTGAATAGTGCTCCAAATAAAAATGGGTTGGGTTTTTTTGTTGTTTTGTTTTTGGTTTGGTTTGTTATTGAGGATTTTTTTGTTTTGTTTTTTTCTGGATTTTTTTTTAATGGCTTTGAGTGCTTTCTTTAATCAAATAACTCTGAAGCTTCAGACTGGAAAGATTACTAAATTACTGAAAACTCTTTGTTTTAGGAGTTTTCCCAGGAGTTAATAAGCAGCTGCATGTTGGAAGGACATTCCTACTGCTGTGGCTCTAGGGAAGGCTCAGAATCTTTACTGAAAAATAAATGGAAAATTTGACCCACAGAACAAGTTCTTGATGTTTCTTGGAAATACATGTTTCACATTCCAACCTCATTTTGTAGCTCTTGGACAGGACAGAAATGTAAGGGGAAAGGTAGGAAAGTGGAAAGGAAGTGAGGGAAGCCAGAAATAGGAAATGTGTATGTCACTGGATGAGCTTAGCAGAGTTTCCATGTGGGCAGTCAGGGAAAAACATGTATTTTTGTGTCTATTAAAAGTACTCTTTTCAACTTCATAGCTTTGCTTTTGTGAATTGATCAAGGATTTCATATGCATTTAAAACACAGATATGGATTCTGAAAAGTAGATATGGAAAATGTATTTTCCTAAAAGTATGTGATTTTTTACCTCCTCGGAGAATTTGTCTCACAGATCAGTAACAGTGCAAGTTGTTGCTTGATCCTTTGCCTTGGACCTTGTTATGGGACCTTTGGAGTCAGTCAGTCAATATGAATATCTCTTAATTCACGTCTGTATATTATTAAAGAATATATGGGAAACAAGAAGATGACAGCGTAATCGTTACATACCTTTACTCTGCATCCTGGAAGAGTGGTCTTAATGATTTTGTGCTGTAGACACTGGCTGCTGCTCAAGTGGGTGGTGGAGTTCCTATTCCCATTGCAAATAATAATGTTTAATGTTTGGCCAAAGTACCAATATGACCATCTTGAGGGCAATATCCTCATGGATACCATGAGTTAACATGGATAACATCAGTTAACAGCTGCTCCTGCAGATGAAACTAAGTATTGCAGGAGAGGCATCGGGGAAGGTGAAGAGTTAACTTTTAGATATCTTCTTCGGTATTTGTTTTTCAGATTGGCTTGAGGATGAAGGGCTTTTCCCCCTCTCCAAATGGCAAACTCGCCATCTGCAGGCCAGCAAGACCACTCACAAAGATCAGGAAACAAAGCAGCCCTTCAAACTGCCGGACACCTTGCTTATGAGAATAGACTTGACGTTCTTCTGAAGCAGAAGGCTTCTCATGCCTGGTCTTGCCTCCAAGGAGCCTTCAAGCTCACTGCAGGGCTCCTGGCCTCATCAGCTTCTCAGCCCAGGCCTGAGCACCCTCCCTCTGCTACTAGAAATCAACACAAGTTTCCCCATAAAACATGGTTTTAATTGGAACATATTGTGTCTGAATCATATATATATATATATATGTATTTCTTTTTCTTTCCATGAGAACATGTTGTATTTTGAAAAATACCAAAGCACAGTTTTTCAGGAAGCTTCAGGTTTGTTTGTCAGGCGGGAGGAACAGTACTGGAACTCATTTTTCTATTTGAAATAAATTTTTCGGGAGGAAAGTTACCTTTGTTTCATTGTCTCTCTTGATGTAGTGCTGGTGAACCACAGTTGCATCCAATTAACATCTTAATCAAAAGTCAAAAAGAGCAGCAAATGTTTTATTTTTCTAATATTTTTTTTCTATTCAGCCCTTAAAGAAGATGAAACCGAGGCAACCTCAGTTTCACCCTGTTTTGAATAAAAGCTTCCCAAAGGAAAACACACATCATCCACCTCCCTCAGCAACAGAAGGGTTTGTAAGCACCACAGAGGAATGAGACAATCTGCAGCTCTGCCTTTGCCAGCCCTGAAAACTCTGTCCTAAACAAGACGATACAGCATGTGAATAATGAGAAACAGCAGAGCCTTGTTACTCTCATGCCTCTTCTGCATAATTGGTGAGACATTTGGCCCTACTGGTCCTAGAAACCATGAGCAAGACCCAAGCTGGTTTGCCACGGCCTCTTGTCAGCTGTTGGTCTTGTCCCACCTGGAGCTTCTGCTGCAGAGGGAGATGCTCCACTGCCCTAGGGTTACAAGGAGGGGCTACCAAGCAAGGGGCTGCCCAACAAACCTGGCTAGGCCTCGGGGTCCTGTCACTGCTGGTTGGCTTAATACACTCTTACAATCCTTCTCAGTCCCAGGGAACTCCAAGAGGGATTTTAATCATCTTTGCGGAGGCTGCCATGATCTCGCAGCCTTCAGGAGTGAAGCTCAACTGTTCTTCAGCCCTTGGAAGTGGGCAGTCATCTCATTGTAGTTTAGGCCCTGAGATTTGCAAAAAAGATCGTTTTTCACTTAAACCTGGGTTTCTAAGGGAGAAAGCAAGAAGAGAGACCTGATTTTGCATCTTTGTTTGCCTAGATCTGGGCACTAGTGGTGTATATTTTACTGCAGTGGCCATTTATATTAAAACGATATTTTAAAATGTCAGTGAACCAATTTTTAAATACAAAACTAATCCTCAGTTCGAACAAGATAGCTTGTTTGAAAGTGAGCACCAAGAGGTTGTACCTGTGCTCTGTTTCTATGTCTTCCAGGTGAATTCTGGAAATGAGGGACTGAAATTAAGAGAAAATAATAAATTTAATCTTGTCTCAGTTTTCACTTTGCCTGGAAACTTCAGGTGAGCTCTTGGTGCAATCAGATAGGTGGTATACCCACATATATAGACATATATAGACTTTCAAAGAACTTGCCTAAAGAACTTATGTATCTCATATGCAAAGACAGGCACCAAGGCGAGGGGAAAATAATTCATTCCTGTTATGCAGGTGGAGAAGTAAGATGCAGGAAGAACCTAATTCTTCTGGAGGATTCACGGGGGCAGGGCAGGGGAGTCAAGACTTACCTGAATTTTCATTATGTTGTCTTAGGAACAGCTTGTGCTTAAGTGCTTGCCTCAGTGTGAGACTTGAACAAGTTGGTTTCTTTTAATACTTAGTGACATTCAGCTTCATACTGGCTCCTGCTGAGATATGTGCTCCCACACACTGTACACACCTATTATGCTTTTTGCAAGCATGGCTTTTAGGAGCTGGTGAAAAGAAACACCAAAGGAATATCAGAAACCCCTAAGCAACTACTAGCATTGGTTTGAGTAGCAACAGGGGAGTTGCAGCTCGACCAAACATAGAGCTGAAAAGGCATTGCCTGTGTATGGCATTGCTCTGGTCACCTGCATGCTCGTGTGGGTTGTGCCCTACTGCAGCTCAGCCCATGCTCCACCATAATTTTCATGCTCAGCAGCCATCCCACCTACACAAATATCCTGGAGAAATAACACTGAAAGAGCCAAAGGGGAGGTGAGAATGAGTGACAACGCTTTTGGAAGAGGAGACAGACTCACAGGACAATGGCAAGTGTGGATGGGCAGCCCCTGTCCTGCTTTCTTTTGGCTGCTGATGTCCAGGCTGGGTGCATGCCAGCCACTGGCCACAGCTGGCACCCAAGCTCCCCGCTGCCTGCAGTGTATGGCCTGTTTTGCAGGTGGGCTGTGAGGATGCAATAAGTGCCAACTCAGACACTTTTTGACTTGGAAGAATAGAACTGAACTTGGCTCCTCCAAAACACCTTCAGAGAGGGCAAAGTTAACCTTTAGCAAGATCCCTCTTCCCTTTCCTCTGTACTCAGTGCTGGTGAGGCCACACCTTGAGTACTGTGTCCAGTTCTGGGCCCCTCAGTTCAGGAAGGAGATTGAGGTCCTGGAGCAGGTCCAAAGGAGGGCAACCAGGCTGGTGAAGGGACTCCAGCACAGATCCTATGAGGAGAGACTGAGGGAGGCTGTTCAGCCTGGAGAAGAGGAGGCTCAGAGGAGACCTCATCACTCTCTACAACTCCCTGAAAGGAGGGGGTAGCCAGGGGGAGGTTGGTCTCTTTCCCCAGGCAATTATCAGAAAGACAAGAAGGCATGGTCTTAAGTTGTGCTGGGGGAGGTTTAGGTTAGATATTAGAAAGAATTTCTTTATGGAGAGGGTGATCAGGCATTGGAATGGGCTGCCCAGGGAAGTAGTGGATTCTCCGTCCCTGGAGATATTTAAAAAGAGACTGGATGTGGCACTCAGTGCCATGGTCTGGTAACCGCAGCGGCAGTGGATCAAGGGTTGGACTTGATGATCTCTGAGGTCCCTTCCAACCCAGACAATTCTATGATTCTGTGACTCACTGGCATTTGTGGGAGCAGAGGAATGACCCGTCTCAGGCAAGGGCCAGTGGTCACCCCAGGTTTTGTTCCTCACAGGCTAGGCCTATCTTTGCCGAGGTACTCCAACTGAGCAGCAGGCAGGGCTGGAGCACATGCAGGTCATCCTCAGTGAAGGTCATCCTCCACTGCTCTGTGTGTAACTGCATTTACATATTCAAAGTTCAGTTTTGCCTGTCAGTAGGTGCTGCTTTCCTTCAAGGTTGTATATGAATGAGTAGCTGCCCAAGGCCTTTCTGCAGCTTTAATGCACTATTGTGGCCACCAAGTTACTGGCTTCTCCCTTCAGCCTTTGATCATGGATAGCCAAACCTGATCCAGCCCTGCCCCAGTGTCAGGCTTGTTTCAGGTGTGCATGTAATCACTCTCATCACCAAGCCAAAGCAAAATAGAAAGTAATGTCAGTGGCCTGGCCACTCCCACATTAAGAACATCATAATTAAGATGGTATAGGAAGAGGAGGTTGGTCCCAGTAATCTGCACCTTAGCCCATCATTGCTCCTATTTCAGCGGCTTGAGTCACCTCCCTGGCATGCAGCCCAGGGTCTGAGGAGCCAGCTGGGACAGGGCAGCAAGGAGCAAGTTGAAGAAAATGCAGCTTTTCTTGTTTCTTTCAAAGAGCATGATATTTGCATAATTAATGCTCCATGTTTTCTACCTATTCCCAGCTGCCCCATGGAACATAGCATGTGTCAGCTCTCTTGGGTGTAAGGAATACAGTTTGCATACTGATGAGATACTCACAAGCACTGTTTGTCTTCGTTTCTCATGCTCCTTCTTTGATAATGACAGAATGATTACAAGATTGTTATTTTGTACACTTTTATTACTTTAATCTTCTCAACACACAAGTAAGACACAGTGGTACAAATAAGTAACCCATCTAAGAAGGAAAACAGATTTATTAAGAAATCTGTATGGTATGATATGAAAATGGTACAGACTTTCTTGTTACATGATGGGTGTAATTTAAATGAGTTAATAAAGAAGATGTCTTTTGGTGATTTCAGTTCTTCTGTAATAAGTTTCCTGGAGCCTGGAGGCAGCTAGGGCTGTGATACATTCGGTGGAACCTTGTTTGGGCTCTTGGGTCACCACTGCCCACACTATTCCTTTTCTTCTGGTAGAATGGAAGATCTCAGATGGGGGCTAGCAATCCAAAGCAGCCTTTGGGTAGTCCAGTGTATTGGTATGAATCACAAAGGACACAAGCATTTAACTCTGATGGTTTAACTTGATTAGACCAGGGATTTCTTGGTAAGGATGGTCTGGCTGTGCAGCGTCCAAGAGTTTTCTTTCTTTGACTCCCTCAAGAAGCCTCAGGGATCACAGTGACTGGGAGGACTTGCCTTCTTTTTAGGCAGTATCTCAGCTATATAAAAACTCTCTCACCTCCCTGCAAGGGCCAGAATGACTGGTTTAGCAACTGCAGTGGTGTAGGCCAAGAAGGTGTGTGATCTGCAGAAAGTGGTTGCAATTCCATGTGGTTGAAAGCAGTGCCGGTTGCGTTCACCCACAGGACTGCAATGAGCTGACTGCTGTTGTACTCTGCTTCTTTTGTCCACAGCCTGTTTGTTTGTAGATGCAGGGGTAAGTAAATTCCTGTGAAATTCTCCTGTATTTCAGAAATCTGAGTAATTTTTTTTTTAAAGGGGGTTTGGCTGCATAGCAAGAGGCATCTTATGAAAGAAGCTTCATTTTCAGAGAGGAAGTGCTGAGCACTGCCCCATAAAATTGTGTTCTTTGATAAGATGTCTCAGGCTGGATATTTGGAGTCACGAGCCATTTTCAAAAACACAGGCCCTAATAGCAATTTGGTGGCTTTTTGAGGATAGGGAGTTTGGTACATTATAGATTTTTACAGCTTTATTATCTCAGGAAGTTTTCCCTCTGGCAGTACATCTCTGCTGTTGCGTGATGTGCATCACTGAAAGCCTGCTGTAACGCTTGCTTGCCAAGTGAAAATCCTGCCACACGAAGCTGTTCTTGCACCTGCAGCTCTGTGAAATACAAGCAACTGAAGGCATGCTGGAGACAAACCAAGTACTGTAAAGGGAGGTGTCTAGCAATTCTCAAAACTGTTTCAGGTCATAAGAGGTAAAGTATTCACCTACTGATTCTTTGCTTTTTCAGTATATAAAGAACCGTTCAGTCATTAGGAAAGCAGATACCCAGCAAGATTCTTTTCCTTTGTTGAGAGTTCTCATCAAGGAGTGAAAAATCTTTCATTCTATAAGAAGAAATGCTCATGGAAATGAAAAAGAAAAATAAAGGACAAATTTCTCGGTTGTTGCCACAGCTATTCCCACTTTCATTCTTCATTCATCCCTGCTTGCTTGTAACCTGCTTTACAGATGCGGCCATTAGGTGGAGTGTTCCTCCTGCCAGCAGCCCAGAGATGTCACATGTGGCATTTCGGGGCTGGGAGGGATGCTTTGCACAAGTGCTGAATAATCCCAGTGTCCTGGGATCTGCTGGATGCAGGTGGAAATGAAACAAGCTAAAAGGGGAGGAGGGAACATTGCATTTTAATATAAGGCCTTTTCTGTTCTCTTTAGTGCTTTCTCTTATTACCAGCTCCATTGACATTCAAAGAAAGTACAAAGGGGAAAACCTGAGAAAATTATAACTTCAGGTCTTGGTCTGTCATTTTTGTAATGCACAATGTGTTAAAGGTTGTCCAAAACACAGCTTTAGAACTTGCTGATAAGTTACTATTTCACAGTTCAGAGGCAGAAGTGTGCATTCATTAATTTGTTGTAAAATTCCAACAATTTGGAATCAGGTGGCACCACCGGGACAACTTTTTCTTCCCAGTTTTGAGGTCTGGAGAAAAGTAGTGACATATTTCCACATTTGGATGTGGACAACTCGTGCCTTGTGGTACAGCACTGGCCTGAGGTCTTCCACCGGATAAACTTTCCCAAACCTTCCCAGGGCTTGGGCACTTTTTTGCTGATTGTAGCTATGCTTGATAGCCCCTTTTTCAATTTAAAAAAAAAAAAAAAAAAAAAAAAAAAAAANAAGGAAAGGAAAGGAAAGGAGGAAAGGGAAAGGGAAAGGGAAAGGAAGGGAAAAGGAAGGGAAAAGGAAGGGAAAAGGAAAGGAAAGGAAAAGGAAAGGAAAGGAAAGGAAAGGAAAGGAAAGGAAAGGAAAGGAAAGGAAAGGAAAGGAAAGGAAGAGAAAAAAGAAATCAGCAAGTGAGAGCTCTTCATCACAGTTTAAATGAGATAATGCTCACTCTTAGCAGCTGTTTCTGACCTGGGTGGGGGAGAGGGAGCCCTCAGCCCTTCCCCTGGTCTCTCTGAGCTCTCTTGGCACCTGATGCCCCAGAAATACGGGCATCACATTTACTTCATTAATATTTAGGAGAAAGTGTTGGTTTCTTTACCCTCTGGGGCCTGGGTTTGTCCCACTTTGCTTCAGGCACCTCAGTCGAGAGCTGTGCTGCTGTAGGAGAGGGAGAATGAGGCACATCCAGAGGGCAGCTTACCTAGCACTGAGTTTGGGGACCAAAGTTAGAGCTTTGTCCCTCAGCCAGAAATATGGGAAGGTGAATGGGGCTGCTGGAGGTGACAGCCACGTGTTTAAGTGTTGGGAAGGGGACTATACTGTCACAGCAGTGTGCGGGGTTTTTTTGGGTCCACGCTTGGCCACCTTAATCACCCCAAACCAATCCAAATTCCATACTACTAAGACCATCTAAGATGTGTCCTTCCAATGTGAAGTGCTGGGGGAGCTTTTTATTACAGCCTAATTAGAGAGGACATAAAAAATCTGAAAGAATTTACTGGTGACTTCTACTGGAAGCCTGCATGGCTTCTCTGCTTGCCCCAACCTTCTATCCCATCACTTACCACTGCGTCCCCCTCAGACCTGCTTCTTCAGCTGGCACCTTTTAGGTTCCCCAGGTCCAGCTTGGAGATGGGACTCCTCTTAAACACTTTAACAATTCCTAACTTTAACACTGCTGTGCAAAACTATGGAAGCTGAGAGATCTGCAGGCAGAAGCATCAAAAATATGTTTCCTACTCCAAGTGAAATGATAGCTCAGGAGGGCTCCCTACACTGCCTCCTCTGTGCTGAGGCTGGAGATGTGCTAAAAGAAGAGCAGAGTCATGGGGCTTCTGCTGAAGCAAAAGAGGTTGGGAAGGACTCCTGGGCACTGGGAATGAAACTTTATTTTTAAGTATCTCCCACAGGCAAGGATGTCACCAGGGTTTGAGCCTTGCCATTTGCACATCATCTGGCACAGCTGATGTAGATCTCCATACCCCTCCTTGAATGCCTGCTCTTTCTGAAATACCCATTTCTGACATTTCTTTGCTTATTATCAGTGCTAAATTTCCTGCCAGCATGATCTGGAGTGGCTTGATTTGGACTGTTGCCTGCAAGACACACCAGTCTCCTATTGCTCTTCTAATCATCACCACTGGAATTCTTCTGGCCTTGCTTGCTTCTTTCCCAGAGGATTAATTGTGTCAGCTCTTGAAACACAACTCAGTGATTTGTTTAAGTGAGGCATTACCCTTAAGGATACATATAGTGCAAATCTGCAAGACGTTTTAAGTGCATTTCAGGGAAGAATGGTAAATTGACTTGGATGGATGATTTATGTTTTACCAGCAGAGATTAAGGCATGTTGCAGCCTAAAAGATAACTCCCCGCAAGATGACTCTGCCTGACTTGTCCTGAAAATAGGGGGCTTAGTCTCCTAGTGCTGTGTCTCTGTTGGGAAAAACAAATGTTGTGGGTGTAAATTGGAAGAGTAGAGGGCCTCCTGCTACGTGCTGACAACCTCTCCTGGATGGTACCTCCTTAATACCTGGAGGACAGGACAAGTTTTTAATTTGTGGCAGGGTGAATTTGTTTCCAGATGTGAATAAGCAAAAACTAAAAACCAAACTTTAAATTTCTTTTAAAAGCTTAAGAGAAGAATAACTAAAATGTCTTCTTCTGTCCTGCCAGGAGAAGCCATCTAATAGAGAATTTACTGTTCAAGTCTGGTGCAAATGTTTTATATTTTGAAGGCTTTTCTCAAGTGGGAAATGAAATAATGACAATAAAAAGTAAATGACAATTTAGGCTTAGTGCAAAGTGGCCAGTTTATGGCAAACATTATGTTTGCCAGATCATAAAATCTCTGTGGGTGAAACATATCCCTGTGCAGAAGGGCAGCATCAATAAATTCTGCAGGACTGGTGCAATCCACATATGTGATTTTCATCTTCTGAGAGTCCAAATGCCAGAAAGCCTAATTCTTGGCATGTTGTGAAGGAAAAGAAAGAAAGAAATCAAAGCCTAAACCTCTTCAGCAGTCAGGGGACACAATCTTCATGTCCCTTCTTCCTCGAGGCTGCATCCCTGGCTGGGCCAGCCCCGTTGTCACATATGTGACTTGTGTGTATTGTGCTGGCAAATGGGTTGGATCTCAGCTTGCTGCCAGCCTGCTCGTGTCCTTATTCCCTTGCTGGCGGTGGGTCAGGGCACTCTGCCAACCTGGGCCAGTCTCATCTGTAAAGAGCTTGGTGGTGGAGAGCATTGTAAAAAGGGATGACACTGCCATGGGGCAACAGGATCTCACTTGAGTAAACTCTTTGCTGGATAACTCTGCGACTTTCTGAAGGCAGGTCCTTAGGATATACCTCTTGGGTTCCTCCACAGTAAGAACTAACCTGAATGTGTGGTTACAACACTAAGCTAAACTGGCAAATGGGAGAGTGGTGCTGTGAGATTTCTGTCTTTCATAGCTCTGCTACAGCACCCAAGGCAGCAACCCTGCCCTGGTTTCTCCAAAACAACATTCATCGCATGCAAACATTACACAGAAGTTGTTTTCACTGTAAAAACACAAAAAGTGAGATCCCCTCGGTAGGATTCAGGGGCATTTGTTGCTTCTTACTGCTCTGTTTCCCACGGCATTGAAAAATCAACTCTTCCTAAGACTTTTAATGTGAGCTGTGGCACCTGCCTCATGTACGTGCACCCCTGGATTTGTAGTGGAACAGATGTCCCAGGAAGAGCTGAATTGCCCTCACAGGGTATTGGGTCTCTCTGGCTTACATTGTCCCCAGGAAAGGTCTTCAGGGCCTTTCAGTGTGGGGATTTTCTGAGCTCTTATGCTTGTTGCATCTGCAGTAATTAAGAACCCCTTGAAAGGGCATCCCTTTACAACAATAATGCAGACAGTGTATGGCCGAAGTGCAAATAGCTTCAGAGGAGGTTAAATCATTCTTTTTCCAATATTAATATTAATGAGGCTGAATATTTGTACTAGCAGTGAACCCTCTTGTAGCACCAACGTCCTTTGAGGATTTTTCTGTAGATATATGAAGCATTCCATTCCTTTCCTCACTACTTTTGGTAATGGTGTCACTCAGTGCAGCAATAGATCAACAGTCCCCATTAATCTGTAGAAAGACAGAGCTCAGAACAACCACTTTTTGACATAATTAAAGCTGACACTGCCTACCACCACTCTTGGAAGAAGTACTAGCAGAGTCTCATTAGAATAAGTAAATACAAATAGAGTTCACCCTGAACAGTCGTCTTTGTTACAAACAAAACCCATTAGCTAGAAATAAGAGTCTGGAGCAGGGCTGAATTCATGCTGATCTCAAAGGCCTTCTCATATTTAATTTATAAACCGGTGATTTATTCACTGATTAGCTAATTCACTTGCAGTGATTAATTTAATTCATGTCTTCAGGCTAATGTTTAAGAATGGGAAAAAGCCCAGCTCAAATAGATGCACATCAATGTCCTTATGATTAAAAAATTATAATTTAATGCCCTGGATAGTAAAAGAAAAATGAAAGACAGAGGGAATAGGTGGCATGATCAGTTGTAAGTTCTTGTCTTAGCTGTAGCTTAATTTTTTAGCTGTGATGTTTAAATGTGTCAGCTACTGTGATGATCAGTGGTTTGAAAGATGACTCTGAGGGTCCTTCACCGTAGCTTTCCACTGTGTATTTTGACAATGATGCTGCTTTAGAGAAGTTCTTCAGTTCTGCTTTTCTCTCACATGTTTTGCCAGCTGTTTGCCAGCTCTCCTCCCTTTCAGCAACATCTTTCTCATGCCTCACCAAATTCTTTGACGAGACCGCTTGGTACTTCTTAAATCCAGGATGCTTTCTCTTATTTTCCACAGGAACTTTTTCACATTTTGATGCACCAAAACCTGGGGAGGATACAGGGGACTTCTCTGTATTAGACAAACTAGTCTCTTTTGGAACAGTTGTGCTTTTATACTTTATGCCATCAGTTGGCGATGGAGTTTGATAGCTCTTTAAGTTGCCTACAGGGCCTTCCTTCCCTGAGCCATCATTGCCATGACTCTCTGTTTGAGCTGAAGAGCTCAGCTGGTGCTTCTCTCTTCTCTCAGGTCCACTATTCTCTTCTGGACTAGCAGTTTTATATGTTGTTTTTTCATCAGCTGTTGGTGTGGATTGCTTCTTTTTGGCTGTGACATTCTTTTCTTGAGGCTTCACCCATGAATTTGAAGGTGGTGACTGGCAAATTCTAGAACCTAGATCTTTGCTTTTATCTTCTACAGCACTTGCATCAGGCTCTGTAAAACTTTCAAATACAGTTTGTTGTTTTTCTCCTCTGGGAATATCTTTCTCAGGCTTTGCTGATTTACTCAAAGGAGGTAACAGATGGTTCCCAGAACACTGGTGTTTATCATTCTCATTTAAAGCCTTTGTTTCAGGTGACCTGGTGTCCTCCTCTGCTGGGATCTCTTGTTTCCTCCCTTCTGAAGAGTTTCTTTCTTGAGGCTGAAGCACTTTGTTTAAAGAAGATGACTGGTGCTTCTCAGAAGCAGATTTATTCCTTTTTTTGTCTAATGTAGTGTTAGGCTTTACAAAGTCACCTGGTGACATCTGCTTCTTTGTCTCTAGAGGGGACAATTTCATGTCTTCCTTCATCAATGGATTCAGTGATGGTATTTGATTTTTAGGATCACACAAAGTATTCCTCTCTCCTTCACAACTCTTTTGATTCTGCAATGGCTCTTTTTTCAAATTAGGAGAGGTATTCACCTCATCGGTAGTCTGATTGTCCTGCCTTGATTTAGTTTTTGTTGACACTGAATAATTTTTGAAGTCTGACTTGATGTTTCTTTCCTCTGCGCGGCTATTTGCATGTTCCATTGGTTCATTTGATGAGGACTGGTGGTGTTTCCTGTTATTACAGTAGGTGTTTTCATCTACTGTCAGATCATGCTCGTGTTTCATAAAAACTCTTGAAGGTGTTAGACACTTCAAACTCTGGTCAGTGTTTCTCATTCCTTGAATGTTACTATCATGCTCTGATGAAGGTAATTGGGCTGTTTGAGGTCTATGAGCATTCTTCTCGTTTGAAGAGTTATTATCATAATCCATTGTATCACCTGGTGTGGATAGTTGGTCCTCCTTGGATTTATGCAAGGCATTTCTCTCTTCTCTGTCTTCTGTCTCCATCTGATAATTCTTATGCTTCATGTCATCATCTGATGGCAGGAGCTCCTCCTTTCTGTGTTTGGAGACTTTATTACTACCCTTTGTATTCTCCTTTTGGTCTGACACCAGCTCAGTTGATGCAGGAAACAGGTTCTCTTCCAGCTTATCACTTCCTTGCTTCATGGTATCATCTGAAGTTTGTGTTTGGTT
Source organism: Florisuga fusca (assembly GCA_038090715.1). Taxonomy (NCBI): domain Eukaryota; kingdom Metazoa; phylum Chordata; class Aves; order Apodiformes; family Trochilidae; genus Florisuga; species Florisuga fusca. The sequence continues at coordinate 22,061,778 of JAAWXA010000003.1, read as the reverse complement.
CTTCTCCAAGGGTGGTATGGGCTTTCTTGCCATCACAGTTTTATTTTCTTGTTTTCCTGGCTTCTTGGTTGAAAGTGAAAAACAATTCTCCAAGGTCTCACATGTATTTGTCTCTTCAGCTGCAGAGTTTTCATTTCCTATTGCATGATTTGGGGACAGCACTTTGTTCTTGAAATCACATTCATTTTTCTCCTTCACCTTAGCATCATTCCCAGAGTTAGTCAACTCCTCCAAAAAGGGTAATGAATCCTCAAAGCCATGGATGGCATGATCCTCTCCCACACCTCCAGCTCTCAGATCAATAGGTGGAAAAGCTGGGGGATTTTCAAGAGTGTGATGGGTTCTCTGTCCTGCAATCCCACACATTGGTGTTGGTAAAGGGTTAGATGGGGGTGACTGCCATGCCTCAGAGTCAGGCCAGGGCATCTCATCTGCAATGGCCTCTTCACGCTCAATGAAAGATTGAGATTGCCTGTGATAGGTCTCCAAGTCAGTCAAGCTACTCCTGCCCAGGGCTTGATTGTTTGCATGGTTCTTCATTTCATTTGATGAAGGTAACCTGTCCTTCCCAAAATCTTCTGCAATGTAGAAGCTGTGCTTCGTTAGGTCCCCTGGCAAAGGGGTTTGTGTTTTTTCCAAATGAGAAGAGATGTGTTCTTCTTCTGCAGCACCTGGCTTCTGCTCCTGGCTCTCATTTGAGAAGAGTGTATGTTTGGTCTGATTTACATCTGGATTTGATATGTCAGCACTGGAATTACCAAAGTTATTCGGCAGGCTGGGCATTTGAGGAGGCTGTGGCTGCTTGGTTTTGGATTCATTTTGCATTGGGCTGTTGGGTGTTTTATTCTCTTCTTCCTTCTTAGTTGGGACATTACTATCATTTTTGCTAGAAATGGAGGATATCTTATCTTCACTATGATATTTTTCTCCTTCTTTGGCTTCCTCAGAAGGTCTGACTCTTAAACCTGGTGCCTCTTTTTGGTCTATGGGTGGCCTTTTGCCAGAATCTGGTGTGAGGAGAGTTATCTGTTGATCCTCCACCGAAGGCTCAATTTCACAAGATGCTTGAACTCCCGCACGGTGAAATGTCAGAATGTTTTCCAATTCTTTCAGCTCTGGAAAACATTCTTGGCATGTAAAGAAAGGATCATTTTCTGGCTCTGTGAGCTCTGTGTCAGCTTCCTCTGAACTGGATAGGTACATAGTTATTTCAGGAATTTCACCTGTGTTAATATCCTGAGGTCTCTGTTCATGGGATCCATCAGCTGTGCTAGAGTAAGGTGAGTTAGAAGGTGGACTGTCTTCCTTAATATGTTGCACAGCAGGGGTAGTCCCAAGTGGTGAAGATGTATCAGGCCCAGGCATCATGTTACTTCTGTCACAATCTAGACTATATTCAACCAAGGGAGAAAGGCAGACTGCAAGATCTTGGTTTCTATAGGTAGTAGAAAAGCTATCTAGATCAGGGTTAAAGTCGGGTCCTTGCTTTGTGGAATCTATTTCAGCCTCAGCACTATCCTTTTCACCAAACATGGCCCTGGGTGCCACTAGTAACTCTTTTTTGTCCACCCTGTCCTCTGCTGCATTTGCTGCTCTTTTGTTCTCCATCAGCTCTTTGTCAGACCCCAGCTTTTCCTTCGGTGCTGTGTCATGACCAAAAGGCTGCTTTGTGGTGTTATTTTTTGACCAGCTCCAGGGATGGTTAATTTTGGTAGCCATGCTGAGTCTGGGCACCGGGACCGTGGAGCACACCAAGTACTGGGACTCTGGGCTCTTGATCCCTGTTGCTGTCATTGCAGCCGTACGCAGCACTCTGACCTCTGGCTTACGGATAAGTTTTCTGCTCAGGGAGCTCTTAGTCTTTTTCTCACCCTTGTGCAAGAGTGATGCTTTCACCTCCCTGGCTGAGCAGAGAGTGCTTTGTTCAAATTGCTCCTTCAGTTTGGACAGGACCGAACTCTTGTTGACTATTTTTGGCAAACCGCTGTTTGGTCCTTTCTTTTTCCAGCTAGGAGACTTCTCCTTGGCTTCTTTTTCTTCAGCAGCTAAAAATTTCTTCAGGATGTCCTTCACTGTGTTTTTCCCAGTCGTGCTGCCCCACCTGGCCCTCTCACTGGGCCCTGTGTTGGCATCCTCCTCCGCTGCTTTTCCATCTCCTCTCCTATCTCTGCCTCTGTCTGTCTTGTTACCAGCCCTGCCCAGCCACAGCTTCTCTTTAATGACCAGTTTGCCAACTTCTCTTCTTTTCTTGGTGTATGGCTCACGGTTGTTGTTAAGAAACCTGGCCCTCAAGAGCTGAAATCTGGTTGGATGCTGGCCCCTGTTTGGACCTGGACACGGCTGGTTATAACTCACCTTGTTTTCTTTACCTTCTGCCCATTTTGTCCTCTTGCTGCTGAGCTGTGGGTCGCCGGCTGCGAGCTCTGTGACGTACAGCAGCAGGCTGCTGAGAACAGCAAAGGCCCCTTGCTCTGTTGCCATCCTACTGAGCTTCTTCTTCAGCACCAAGGGGTCTACCAGCATCTTATCATCTCCACAAAAGCGAGTGCTTTTGGTGCTGCGCGAGAGAAAACACGAATGTTCTTTTCAAGTCATCAACATTGCCACTACCTCCTTATTTTGCTTTAATGGCATGCTGCTGTGCATGAAATGGAGAAAAAGATACTCTCAATTTAAGGACTTCTAAAGAGGGTTGTCATTAGTGGCCTGTTAAAAAGCATGCAAAGTGCTTGACAAGCTTCATGAGGCGTAGCGTGGCAGGAGCGTGCAGAGCTCCACGTGGTCCCACAGGGCACCGTTGCCTCTCTCTTCTGTGTTTTGGGGCCAGTGGAAGCACTTATGGGGGCAAGCAATGTCAGTTGGGGTGATAGCATCTCCTCTGTGCCACTCCTCACTCATTCATTTAGTATTACCGTGTCCTAATGCCAGGGCAACATCGGAGGTATTTTCCTCTGCTGCTAGGTGAAGTGTAGGCAAAGATAAAATATGATGAGAATGCAGTTAGCAGGAAAACACAGTTCTGCCTCTGGATTATAAAAACAAACTCAAACCATCAGAACAAAAATGAGAGGCTGAGGAGCACAAATGTGCCACTGAGAGCTCTTGAAGTCAGTAGTTACCTCCCAAGAACTAAAAAACAAACAAACCACCAACCAAACACCAAACAAAAAACCCCAGACAACACAGGATTTGCATAATTTGATTTTTGATAGCACTCAAATCCCAAATCAGGAGTACGCTCTTGAATCTGCTTTGTGAAACATAACATCACCACAACAACCCTGGCAGTGTCCTTTGACTACAACCCCCTTTAATCTAGAGCTGGTATGTTGGACCAACACTTGAGTTTGAAGAATTAGGCCCTTGGACAGCTGAGAGTTTAGGCAATGCTTTAATTGGTGTGGATCAGTTACTAAATAAAATACTGAACTCAGCACAAAAGCTGGAGTGCAAAGTCCATAACAATAGAGAGGGCTCAGGGTGGGGGGAAACCAAGAGGTGTCAGCTTTCTGACACCAGGAAGAGCTGGAAGGTTACTTCACTGTGCAGTCAAATAGCTTCATGCACAGAATGCAGCCTGCATACCAGGAGGGGATTAATTTTTATGACCAGAAGTGGAACAAAAAAAAAAAAAATCCTTAAAAGTAGGCCCACATGTGGAAAATGAAGAAAAACTGCAAAGAGACTCATCCTTTTGGGAGTGTCACCCTTGAAAGGTTGGGGAAGGCCCAGCTGTGCCCCAGTAGCTTGTACTCCATGGGCTCTGAAAGAAATTGGACCCTGACCCCCACTGCGATATTATGGGGGACGTTTGCAAAATGGGGTTCTGGTCCTTGTCCAGTCGGGTTGTGACATTTGGATTTGACTTGGCTGCTTTTCAAGTGCACATATTGAAAATTACATCCCTTAGCAGTGGGATGAAGTTGTCATCTTGAATGGAAGAAAGTCTATTTTTAGTGACTTTGTAGATATTCTTAAAGGTCAATAAAAGAAAAAAGCGTGACAACTGTCCTGGGTCTAGTGTGACAAACAATACATCATAGGTTTTGGTTGGGAATAACCACATTTCAGCATAGCACAGGTGCTTGGTCCTGTGTGGTAACATCTACCCTTTTCCCTTTCTCAATTGACCACTGCCAAGGAAACAAGGGTCCCCTGTTACACCAAGATCCCCTTGTATTACAATTACAGAATTTTTCATCATAATAATAATTAAAAAACCAAACAGAATGCAGGATATGATTTCAGCTAAAAATATCCTGTTTCGATCTCCCAGCCTGCTGATATTTTGACTGAAACCTTGCTATGAGGGAAGATCACTCCTCTTCTGCCTAAGAAGTGGCTGGTGTATTCAGAAACACACATAGGACCACCAGCCAGCATGATTTAGGGTTGACTCTGATCTCTCAGGAGAGTGGTAGAACCAGATGCCCTGCTTAGCTCTCGCTTCCAGACTGCTCTGGATACAATAAATGACCACAGTAAAATATGGACTAGCACTGCTTTTAGTGAAGTCATCATAGCCAAACTACTATTGATTGTGAAAGGAAGAAGATCAGACCTTCTTTACCAGGAGTATTCAAGGTAATTAATCACTTATGAGCTATAAAAACCAAATAGTTTCATTGAAATGTATTACTAGAGAGTTCTGTTGAAAATATTCCTTTTACATTTTTGGTAAAATATATGTCAGAGCACTCTTATTGGATACCTTCTGAAATGCAGTGGGTACCTTCTGAAATCTGTGGGAATACCGCATTGTCTTAAATACCAAGGCATGTTGCCTGGGTTCACCAGCAAGCAGCAGCAGATGAGCAGGCAGCTATAGCACCTTTTAGGGCATTTGCAGTTCTTCCAAGATGACTGCACCTGCAAGCCAGCATCACAACCCTAAATCTGAAACACATTCTGTGCAAGGGCTGTGGTACAAGGACACTGTATTCAGAGACCACCACAGAAAATGTGGGTAGTGATGAGAAAGTGACATCCCAATACCTGGAAAACATCATGCCTACGGGATGGAGGGCAAAGGTGGAGGGTTTATCAGGTTTGGGAGCATAACCACCATTTTCAACAGTCCAAGACATCATCCCTAATATTTCTTTATCACCTTTTCCCAAGCTGCATCCTGGTGTTCTTAAATTACATAATCAGTCAATGAAATATAGTCACCTCTTTATCAACTACAGATAGTCAACTCTTGTCCTGCCTGTGACTGGGAGGAAAGGGCAGGTATCCTCCATGCACAAGGGAATTCCACACCAGCAGAATTCACTTCCCAGTTTTCTGAGTTATGCCAGATGACAAGGCAGATACTTGGGCTCTCCTCTGATGCTGTGAAGTGGCCTAGGGCAGGTTTCAGCCTCCTTGCCCTAAAGCACTGCTTTTTACTGTTTCTAATGTAAGTGCTGCTGGTTTGTGCTGCATGGTTTTCAGTGTCTGGAGGACAAACCACTTGGAAGTCAGAAGAGGCAAGGCCACCTTCAAAAGTTTCCTGTCTTCTTGGCCCCCAAATCATTAAGATGCATAAGACAGGCAGCTTGGTTACTTATTTATAGCATCTTCAGTGACTCTTCTAATGGCAGCTTCAGAGTGGCAACAGCCTGATATGCTAATGGGCAGCAGTGCAACCCTATCCCTCTGACTGACCTGTTCCAGGGAAACCTCTGCAGCCAACATTTCTGTGTCACAGAGCAGAGGAGATCCAACACACCTCAGCAGAGGGAGAGAAGCCATTGCTCTCCACCCAACCTGCCTGCAACCTCCTGCACCTGCACTCCTGCCTTTCCACCCTGTTGGAGCATTGGGGCTGCTGTGTAGCAGGGAGTGGTGGCATCCCATGGTGTTTGCTGGGAGCACAGGGCTGGGGGAGTTTCTGGTTTACTGTCTCTGGTGTGGAGAAGAGAAGGCCCTGTCTCTTGACCCTGAGCCACCTGTTAAATATCCAACCACCATTTTTCCACCCCCTGGCAGCCTGAAGGATTATCTGCTGGGCAAGAGGAAGCAGCACTATGGAGACTTCATCAACAGACAGGGAAAGAACTGAAAAACACTTCTCAACCCCCAGAAGCTGCCAGAGATTGATGGGTGGCTCTGACTTGCACCCAATTGGTTCTGATGAAATGGCCATGAGCTGGAGCAGGTTGATGTGCTGCAGCCCACAGGGACCCATGTCCCTGTTCATCCCATCCCTGCCCAGCTCTGCATGGTAGTTGGATCAATGAACTTCTACAGCCAAGGGAAGCAACTGAGAGCAGCTCTGCCTGCTGCAACCAATGCACAGGACTTCAGAGTGGTTTCAGTGAAATGATGGCCACCACTGCAGAAATAGTTTTACGGGTTCAGTCTTTGGGAATGGTCCTTTGTTATTATCTTACTTGTCTCTGAAACCAACTTAGTCCTCCCCAGCTTGGATAGAAGGTGAAGTGTGAACAGTTACGAATGCTCCTCATTGTTTTTTGTGATTTTTTTTTTTTCTTTCTGTAGGAGCAGGAAAAGCCAAAGTACTAGAAAAAAAAATCCTACCTTATGGAGGATAAGTTCTTCTCTCTTCTCTATTGCTGAATTTATTACAGGTATGCTAGAGGCATACTAAACTAGAAGGAATGATTTTAGAAAGTCTTGGTATTCTCTTAAATCAAAAGCTAGAGACACAAGTGGTCCTTTTAGTTTAACATGCCTCCAAAGCAAACAAGAAAGCACCTTGCGAAGCTGCAAAGAGAAAACATGCTAAAACAGTGTTTGAAGTAGCTTGTAGTACAGAAAACCTTTTATATGCATATTGTCATGCAGGCTGCTATTCATAACCACAGGAATCACCTGCTCCTCTTTCTGCCACATAGCATCCCAGTGACGATTCCAGCAATTGCTTACGTGGAAGAAGGGGTAGGAAAGTACTTATGTATTTTTAGCTATCTTTTAAAAATGCAGTTCAGCAGCTGGAGAAAGATAGGAGAAACCAACACCACTTAGGCAGTCACTCATGGATGGATATGAGAAAGTGCTACATAGACCTCAGTTTCTGAATATTTGAGGTAAAGCATAATTTTAAACATCAGAGACAAATTCTGTGCTCGTTTCTTCTGTGACATTTCATTGAGGATTCCAGATTTTGTGCACATGTACCAGAACCTCCTTCAATGAGGTGTACTGTTTACTTTGTCTGCTGTATGCAACTTTGAACTGAATCACAGTTGGTGTTCTTGAAAAATTAAAAAAAGAAATAAAAAAAAGAAAAAGAAAAGAGAAAAGGCAAAGAAAAAAGAGTAAGGCAAAGGAAAACATCAAAGGAGAAGTAGGCAAAGGAAAAGAGAAGAAAAGGAAAAGGAGAAGGAAAAGGAAAAAAGGAAAAGGAAAAGAAAAAGAAGGAAAAGGAAAATAGAAGAAATAATAAGTAAAAAGAACTTGGAGATGTGAAGTGAGGCAAGGCAAGCAGAAAAAGGAAAAAGGGAAAAAAGGAAAATGAAAAAGGAGAGAAGAAAGAAGAAAAAAGTAAAGCAGTTGTGACTCTTTTCTTCCCATGGCTTTTGTGGTGCTCAGACTTGTGAAATATATCACAGCCTGACTGCTAGAAAACATCAGCCAAAAATTCTGCTACTGATAAAGCAAGTTATAAGCTGTTCAATCAAAAAATAAAGAATGATGCTTGGAAAATTGTGTAAGATTAATTTATTTCCAAATATTTCATCCAGTTATATTTTTAAAAGAACTTTTGTTCTGAAGACTGATAAAAGCATGATTCAGAAATTTTGGACACATTGCTGCTTTGCTCGTTCTTTGGGTGTATTTTTAGTGTTGGCTTTTCCTTTTCTGGAGGCTTCTAGTGTAACAACACCTTGCACCACAGTGCTGATGCAGGGATCAGCAGTTCATTAAAAACTAATCCATGAGACATTAGGTTTACATGTGTCACAGACACATTAGATTTGAGAACAAGGAGAAACAACAGTGGTGAAAGGATTGTCAGATATACAGAGAATATCTCCACAGGTGGTTACTACCATTAGTTTTGCAAGAAAGCATTAGTTCTGAAAATTAATTTTGTATGTGTAATTACTCATCTCAGCTGCTTAGAAAGTGGTATTATAGCAAGTTAGACTGAAATAAATCAAAAGAGGGTTTATTTATCTTTTTACCGTTTGAAATTATCTCACTATATACTCAAAAATCTCACTCTTTATACTCAAAAAAATCCCTACATCTGTAAAAAAAAAAAAGCCCACAAAGACCATAAATATCTAAGCAGTCTTGAATAATTTCACTATGTTTGCTTGCACATGATCTACACACAGCCTTTCAGACTTAACTCTTGGCTAATTCCTTCCCTTACAGAAACCCGCCAGTTCTCTACAGGGTTCCCCCATAGTCTTTATAGAAAGAGAAAATGGCAGAAACTGCTTTACTTTTCCTCCAAGGACAGTCGGTAAAGATTCTCTCCCAAGTACTCCAGCCTCTCCCTTTCTTCCAGGTCCTGGTACAAGCCCTTGGGAACCTTGCTGAGGCCGCACACCAGCCCGTACAGGCAGCCGGCGATAGAACCCGTCGCCGCGCTTTCTCCTGCAGGTTTAAGCACAGTTGCAGTTGCCCCTTAGACTCACCTTCCCCTACACGACCAAAAATTCTTTAGTGTGAGGGTGGTGAGACACTGGCACATGTTGCCCAAGGGAAGTTGTTCTTGTCCCCTCCCTGGAAGTGTTCCAGGATAGGATGGATGGGGCTTGGAGCAAGCTGGGCTAGTGGGAGGTGTCCCTGCTCATGGCAGGGGGTTTGGGACTAGGTGAGCTTTAAGGTGCTCTCCAACCCAAACCATTCTGTGATTCTCTGATTTTGTCAGGGGAAGATGCCAACCCTTTACTAAGTTATATTGGATTTGGTTCCTCTCAAAACTGTAAGACTTAGATGGAGCAACATTTGAAAAGCACCACAAGCAGCTCGTGTGGCAGCTGCTGCCACAAGAAGGAGATTAAAAAAAAAAACCACAACAGGGGGCCCAGAGATAACAGTTTGGCCAACAGTGGCAATCAGTGTCCAGAAGGTCTCACTCCCACCCTTCCCAGTGAGTGCAGGGGAAGCAGGAGATGCAGGGGAACCTCACCTCCGTGGAACATGGAGCGGTTGCAGAGCTCGGTCCAGTCCCCACCGCAGCCCAGCAGAGCATCGTAGGCAATCATGGGGGCATCGTGGCCTCGTCTTCCCCCCCGGCCCTCAGAGCTCCACCTCCTATAAGTCTGCAGGAGAGACAGAGGCATCAGGGCAGGGTGCTGGGATTGTGGATGCAGGACACGGGGCTGTGCTGGGGTGGCTTCTTCCCAGCTAGGAGGGAATAGTTGACCCCGGAGTGAACGGGCATCAGGCAGCTGTGTTGCCTGCACCACTGCCTGCAGGGTGGGATGAGCCACCAGGACAGCAGGTACCACAGGCTAGGAGATGCCTGAGGGGCAGGGATGAGCCTGCATCCCACCTTAGTGCACCAGGATCTTGGCAGAGCTCGGCTTGATTTAAGCAAGCAGAAAGAGACCAAGATGGATTCCATGTTCACACTCTGGAAATTCCTTATTATTTTAAAAATTTGGGTTGCTAAGGACTGACTTCCTCAGCCCCCTTTCCCATCTCTTGGAAACAATCTCAACACCCCCTTGTCATACATTTGCAAATGTTTCAGTGAGCCAAGCTTTATGGGGGGTGTGTGTGTGTGTGAAAAAGTTCTGATTCAGTAATTCCTTTAGATGCACAATTTCAGACTACATTTATTCAAGTCCATCCCCTATGACATTTTCTTGCCAGGCCTTTTTTCCCCTCTGCTACAGGCATTTGTCAAACAAGGGAGAAAATAATTTGCAAAAGTAATAGACATTTTTTTTGCAGAAGAAGAAAAAAGAAAAAAAAGCAAACAACCCAAAAGGCACAGGGAGGTTTGCAAACGAGAACCAGATTTTCTGAAGAGAAGTTACCTACACTCACTTTTTCCTGCCCAAAATCCCCAAATAGATTCAGCACTGATATAGACCAAAAATTGCCTTTCTTTAAGGGAAATGGGAAACTTTTTTTTCATGAAGTTTCATTTACATTATGCTAAGTTGAACTGTAGCTGCCTGGCTGGCTCTTGGCTTCTGAAACATGTGTGAAGGGTTTGCATTTTTGTTCACTCACTTCGACCTCAGCTGTTATATACTTGTTAGTGGTTTATCTGCATATATTTCAAACCAGGCAGAGTTGGACTACAGCTTTACTCTACTGATTCCTTTTCCCTTCCCTATTGCCTTCCCTTCCCTTTCCTTCCCTTCCCTTCCCTTTTACCTTCCCTTCCCCTCCCTTCCCTTCCCATTCCCTTCCCATTCATTTTCCCTTCTCTTCCCTATTGCCTTCCCTATTGCCTTCCCTATTGCCTTCCCTTCCCTTCCCATTCCCTTCCCATTCATTTTCCCTTCCCTTCCCATTCCCTTCCCATTCATTTTCCCTTCCCTTTTCCCTTCTCTTCCCTTTTCCCTTTTTCTCCTTTTTTAAAATTTTTTTTTTCTTCTTTCTTTTTTTTTTTCCCAGCTGGAAAAAATGTCTTTATGCTGTCCTCAGACACATGGAAACTTTCCAGCCTCATTGCTGCAGTTTGGATGCTGGTGGAACAGTACTGACATGTGTAATACTACCACAGGCAAGAGGACGAAGTGTGGAGATGCTATTCTGGGTGCTGAGGCAGGCAGCTCAAGTGTCTCTCTCTCCATTTAGCCCTTAAGATGGCTGATGTCATCTTGCTTTGCTGATACTACTTTACACCAGGGATAGCTGCCCTCAGGACAGAGCCTGGAGGGACTTAACTGCACCAAGGCAGCATTTCTTGAACATTTCAGAATTGCAACCTCCTTTTGACTCCTGTGCCTTCATGCAGCCCTGTGATGCACCAAACCAGCTCTCCCAGGGAAGGCGAGGACCATCAGCACTGGGATGGGGATGGTTCTCTCTCGTTTTGTCACACTCAGTGTTCAGCACAAGAGAGCAGTTTCTGCCTATTTTTTATGTGTCTAGCATGTTCCAAATGTGTCTCACTGAAAATGTATTTATCCTACATTGGCCCCTCTTTACTGTGTCCAGTTCTGGGGCCCCCTTCTAATCTAGGAAAGAGATGGACCCACTGGAGCAAGTCCAAAGGGGGCCATGAATATGACCAGAGGGCTGGAGCACCTCTCCTATGAAGCCAGGCTGAGACAGTTGGGGATGTTCAGCCTGGAGAAAATAAGGCTTCAGGGAGAACTTATAGAGGCCTTCCAGCATCTGAAGGAGCTACAGGAAAGCTGGAGAGGGACCTTTTGCAAAGGCATGTAGTGATAGGACAAAGGGGGGAACCATTGTAAGCTGAAGTAGAGTAGATTTATATTAGATATTAAGAAGAAATTCTGTAGTAGAGGGGTGGTGAGACACCAGCACGGGTTGCCCTCTCCCTGGCAGTGCTCAAGGTCAGGCTGGGTGGGGTTTGGACCAACCTGGCCTGGTGGGAGGTGTCCCTGCCCATGCAGGGAACTAGATGATCTTTAAGGTCCCTTCCAACCCAAACCACTCTGTGATTCAAGAAGGGATCATTTCTCTTTTATGCCCTCATTTCTATTTATCTCCCAGTTTAAACTTTGTACCTGCTTATTCAGAATTTGGTCTTTGCTGTTTAGCATTTTGAGGCATAGGTTTTTTTAGAAAGGGAGACTGCCTTTGCAAAATACTTGGATCAATCTGAGAAACATCTGAGGGCTTCACTTTCACCTCTCCTGCAGCTGGTATGTGCCTGCAGAATGGTGCACCTGGTCTAGCAGGAGCACACAGTGACCTGCTGGCAGGATTGGTGCCAGACACTGGTCCTTTATTCATTGCCTGTAGAAAGGCTATTCCACCAGACACAAGTGGAGGGAGTGCAAAGGAAAACCTTCCTGGGAAAAAGACAGGAAAATAAGATGGTTACCTTCGCACTTATTCTTTCCATGGCTTTAAGCGCACTCGGCTTATAAACAAATTAAATCTCTCAACTTCTATCTGACTGTTATCTCTAGCTGGTGGTGGCGTTCAAGGGTCAAGCAAAATTTTCCTTTCTTGTGTGTGAAAATGAGTAGCTCACTAGGCCAAACTAATTGGGCCTGGGCAATGAAGGCATTTTTTTTTTTTCTGCATCAGGAATACATGCATTTCTCTCCTGAAAAGATTATGGAGAAATACTGTTGGCTTTAATTGCTCCTAAAGTCTCCAGTAGGCTCCAGTAGAACTAGAAAGAACAAAAAACTACTAACAAATTCATGGCATTGAATTACTAAAATAAAGCCGAAAGGGAATCTATTATTTCAATTTTAAATGAACTATTTATTATCTGCGGTCAATCTATTTTCCATTGGCACCTTCCACTGCATAGATGAGCATCTAAAAATATACAGAGTGACTTCCCAGGGTGGGTGGATTTGTGCTTTAGTAGTCTGGAAAAAAGGATTGATTTATGTCAAAAGGTGACAAGAACCACATGCATACTGCTTAGCTGCTAAGTAGGGAGCTTTGGGAGATGCCATCACGTATCAGAAAGCTGTAAACACCAGGGAAGAAGGCACATTGTTTCTCTTGAGTTAAGAAGATATAACCAGAAGTCATGAGGCAAAGGGAAGATTATGTACACTACAAAGGAGTATCCCATGGGGTGTGGTGAAACACCATCTGGAGAGCCATTTAAAACTACCCCCGGGCACAGCCTGCGTTGGTGGAGATGTGCTTAGGGTGTCTGTCTTCTGCTCGAGGGACCATAATCAAGTCCACCTCCTCATAGAGAGGGATTTCTGTGGGACTTGGGCCACGGCTCCATTAGGCTTTAATTGGGGCCCCTGAACTTTTCCACCCTCCAACAGCCATGGCTTATGTTTTGCACCTGCTCTGGGAGTCAACATATCCGACCAAGGCAGAGACCATATCTCTGCACTCTTTCTTCCAGTTGCAGAAGCCCCAGAATCAATGGCAAGTGCTTTTTTAAGCAAACACATACCCAAGCCAAGGATAGAAGTTGTTGCAGGTTTGTTTTTTTTTTTTTTCTTGAACTTTTAGAACAAGCAAACTAACAAACAAACAAACAAACAAACTTCCCAACTGCTCTAGCACTGGAAAGAACAATACTGGTTTATCTCTTTGAAAATACCTCTCTCTCTGTTCAGAAATTTCCTGAGCCCTTTCTGAAGTTTCAATTACCTTTTCTCTCTCCTCTGCGTCATAGTTGTCCGGAAAGACAGGTTTATTCTGATTTTCCTCATTGATTGCTCTCTCCTCCAGATAAAATTGCCACTTGGCTTCGAAGTAAAACCAGTGCTCTTGGTATTCTGAATGCAAAAGAAAATAATGAGGTAGTATTTAAACTCGGTAACTTTTTCAGTTCTACTTAAACAAGTTGTAAAGAACATGATGGTATTGACTGACCTGAACAGCTGGTATTTTACAGTAATATACATTTAAAAGGTGCACATACTTAGCACACATTTTAACTTGAAGTGGGACATCTAACTGAAAACAGAAGATATTTTCAAAATCTTGTGCTATTTTTATGGCTTATTACAATACATCAAGATGTGATTTTTAGAGAACCTACTGAGGAATACACCAAAGAAAAAAATAAGAGTCAACACAAAAAGAGAAGTAAATCAATTATATGCCAATTTTTATATTCCTTCACTCTGATTAAATAATATGTAAAATACTTGCATGTTTTACATGCATATTGCCTCCTACCTCAATTACAATTTTTTATTCACATAACATCTCCAGTATTTCTTTTCTGTTTATACAGTATTTCTGTGTGAACTTTCAGGAAAAGGGGGTCAGGGGTGACCAAAATTTCTATTTTCTTGTGTTCTAATACCTATCAAACGTAGCACAGAAGATAAATAACACACACACACATCTGCTCCTGTGCCCACACAAATAAGACTTTTTTAATAACCACAGATCCTTCTTCTTTTTCTGTCACTTTAGGAGGAACTTCGCTCATCATGGTTAACTTTGTGCGTGTGAATAACCCTATTAAATTCAGTTTATTTTCAAGCCAGTGCTCTGGTTCAACATTTTGAGAAGGGTTTAGAAAGGCACATCAGTCACACTGACCTGTGAAGCACAGACATAAACATGGATCTGCAGAACTGAGGCCTGAGTGAAGGGAAGCCGATGGGGTGAGGAATTAGAAAACAGTGAGATGGGAAAGACCTCTAAGTGTACCAAGGCATACCAGCAATTCAGCACAGGGACTGTTGGCATACAGGTTTAGAATAAAACTAAGCACTGCTGCTTTTTCCCTGTCTCCCTCCTGCTTGGTCTCTCAGTTGTGTGCTGCAGGTGGCTGAGGAGCATGCACACGACAAAACTTCCTCTGAAGGACATAATCTCATTTTGCTTCCATCCCTAAAATGCCATACAGGTGACCCTCTTTGGCAACTGAGATCTTTAGACCAGTTCAGCTCCACATAAAAACATCCAAGCTAACTTGTAGGACCTGATGTTTTCACAAGGTTGCCAGTTCCTCAGCACTAGACAGGGATGAGCCTTCAACCATGCGGTTCCGTACACCTGGGAGTGTCCAGCTGCCCTTTTCCTGGGTCCATGATCCAGTTTTACCTGATTGCTAGGAAGCCATTCATTATAACCCTTTAAAAACAAGGGCTGTTCAGACAACCAGAGTGAAAGCTTACTCACAGTGATCAGGACAAGGAAAGTATCTCAAGAAAAAAAAATCACATGAAGAAAATGTTGGTTGAAGTAAACTACTGACATGCACTCCAGCAGCTGGTGACAAGGCTGCTTTTAAAAGTGCAGGTGACATAATGGTTTTCTTTCACTGTGTTTTTTGGTTTTTTTCTTTTCCTGCTTCTCCCATGACTATCAAACAAGAATGACTCAAAAATGCATGTTTTCTATGTGGCACCTCAACAAGCAAGGAAGTGTGATTACTCCCATTCACAGGCTTGGCAATAAAGTTTCAAGTTGCATGAGATTTTGATTGCATGGAAAATCTGATTGGTAATCCCATACTGCCAGCCCTAGCAAGGCTCTGCCCCATTCCTTGAGCCCGGATGGCCATGGTCCCATACGGACCCATGGGACTATCTGGCAAGTAGTCACAACAGAATATCAGAGAGATGTGCTGAGCTGCAGAACACTGTGTTTGTTATCTATGGGGGATAATGCAGCTAAAAAAGAGTTTTCTAAAGCTGGAGGACTCTGGCAGGATTTCACTGCATCTCACCAGCCAAGGAGCTGAACTTTGATGCAGGAGACTTTTCCCCACTACCAAAATAGGATGAAAGTCAACAATACGGGTGCTAGCTGGAGACTGTGCCTCAGGGCTCCAATGTGCATACCTCCACGCCGAGGGGTCCTGACAGGGTGGAGTGACAGGGACCTGCTGCAAAGCTGCTCAGGGAGGAGCTCACTCACACTAATCCTGCACCTGCTCCTCATGGGTCGCGGCTAAAAAAAAACCTGGTGTGCGATGAGGCACGGATGAAAAGGGAGGGGTCTTTCCGAACAGGTCCCTGGTGTTCCTTTTGGATTTTAAAGAGGCAGATTTCCTTCCTGGATAAATTTTGATTTCTGAGTGCAAAGATTTCCATACTGAATTTAATCTTTCCCTCTTGAGATGAACAGGAAAACCTCTTTCTTCTGTGTTTTGATGTAATGGTCTTTGTCTGTCCGCAGCAGGTCTCACCATTACAAATGCATCACACCCCAGCAAGAGGAGACTGAAATGCCTTTGCCCTGCACGTACATTAGTAAAGTAGCAATATCAAGTTCAGTAGTTGTGCTACACTTCTTGTTTTAAAACAAGAATACAACAGGCTGTATCTTCAAATATTTGTTCAGAAAGGCAACGAGTTAAATCTGGATTTGTGGTCAAAAGCTAACTCTTGGTCAGGAGACATCTGCATACGGACTTTTCCTGGCAAATTAGGAATGCCAGAGAATTTTCTGTGCTAAATGATGGAAAGGAGCTGAGTAATTCATACCTCAGCACTCAGTTTGCCTAATAACCTGCTGAAAATCATCTTACCTCTCCCCAGCCCAGCAATCTTCCTAAAAATAAAACTGTACAGTAGAGCATTGTAATTGTTATTTCTCTTTGTATTTTTGCCACCTATATACCAGGCAACTAACATATGGTAGTAGAAGGTGGCACCATCTGTGACGAGCTTAAAATCTGAGCAGAAGAAGCAGGAGGACAGGAAAGCAGAGACGGGAAAGCAGCAAAAGCGGAGATGCTAGGGAGTGGCTTTTCTTCAGTGTCATTCTGGCTTAGCACAATTTAAAAAAAAAATACTGTCTTGATTCAGACATTTTACCTGCCATGTGGCGAATGGTCTTCTTGCAGTAGTCTTCAGCCATTGGCACAACCTTCATCATCTCTCTTCCCCACTGCACAAGGGGTTTCCCTTGTATTGCATACGACACAAAGAGAGCTGTGCATAGGGACCCTAGAAAGCCTGGAATTCATAGATAACAGTGGTTACCAATGAGTGGTCTGTGCTCCTACTGTCCTTGTCATGTCCTTCTCAAAACCATTAGTAGATACCCTCATGGCTGTTGGGTGGATTAATGAATGCACATAACCTGTCTGCCTGTTTGCAGGATGGCTCATGGCATGTTGAGATTCTTGGCTAATGTGTGGTCCCCACTGGCTTACAACTTATTTTTTGTATAAGGGAGCTTCTTCTGTTCTCAGTTGAGTAACACAACAGAAATCAAGGTAGGGTTCAAAAATAAACATCATCCACTATTTTGAAACTGAAAATCTTCTAATTGAAGTCACATGAAATAACTGCCTTGTGCAAAGTGATTCGATTACAAGTGGTATCACCTTGCTTACAGAGTCATTCAGCTCAAGGGCTGTGGTTGTTAGATCTAACATTATTTCTGGCTTCTTTTCCTCTAATGAGTCACGTCCATGTCTCACTTGGATAATTGCTCCTTTCCTCCAAGGAGACAAGCCTCTATCTCCTTAGAGGAAAGAAGTAATTGCCCAAACAAGACGTGCTGTCTACCTACCCATGTAGGTCTTCCTCTTTGGCTGTGAATATACCAAATACGGGCACTCAACACTTCTATGACGTCAAAACCAGAAGGGTTTGTTTCTCATATTTAATTGTACTCTTGGCATTCTGTCAAAGGTAACAAAACCAACTAGGTGCAACATACAAAAGAAAGTTAAGGAAACAACTCAATCATTTAAGCAAGCCCCAGGTGAGCAAAGTATTGATGCGTGTGCTTCTTTAGGTGCACAAGGCCAAAAGCACTCACTTGTGCACAGAGGTAAGTGTGAACTTTGTGTGTTTTGCTGAAGGTGAAACAAAATTCTTTTCAGAGGTTACAAATACAGATGAGAGAATTGCTTGTTCTCTCTGCCCTAAGACCTGCAGGACTGGGTCAGGCCAAAGGCACGTCTAACCCATGATCCAATGAGTGCTTTCAGAAAGAATAAAAATACACGTAGAGCCAGCTCAAGGGATTTCACTTAGGTAAACAGCATCTGACCCAGCTGCTGTAAAGTTCCTAGAGTGTCACATTCAGTGTGAGGCCAGCAGCAGAGGGTATGGAAAGTGATGTAAAAGCCAAGCAGGAGGCAGCAGGACAAGTCAGTTGTAGAGAGAGGCAGAAGCTGGGATGCCCCCAGAAGTTTTTAGGGGCGCTGCCATTCTCCTCCTGCCTGCTTTCCAGATAACCCCCTTCTTCTGCTGCTATTGCCCTGCTTCCAGCAGCCCTCCCATTTCCTCCTGCCCCTCACTGAAGAGGAAAGCAAACCTCAGCTGAGGTTTCCAGCTCTGCCTATAATGCCAGTACAGAGACAGCATAATTGGTTTGGCTTATCCACTCCCCAGAGCTTCTGGACTAGCTTAGGGGCAATTTTAATTACACAGCTTGATTGCTTTGAAAGTGACAGCCTTTCTTGTCCACTTGTCTGACCCCTTTTGAACCCAGGCATATCTGTGGACTCTGCAGGTGCCTGTAGCAGTGAGGTCTGCAGCTTAGCTGTGCAGGACACAAGGAAGTATTTCCTTTGTCTGTTTGTTTCAGTCCTGACTGACCTGTCAATTGGGTTTTCCCCATTTTTGAGTTATGAGAATCACAACTGACATTTCCTTGGCAGCTGTCAGGATGGTAGTGAGGTCCGTGTTCCCCCATCCATCCCTCTCTCCCTTGCCTCTCAGCTATACCACTTGCCTATTTCCTCAGCTGAAAACTCCTTCTAGATGCAATTTCTCCTCTGACAGAAGACATTTAATGACTTGGATACTTCTTGCAGACATATTCTGTCTCTAGAAATCCCTTTCTGAGGTGGGAGACCCAAACTTGCAAGCAATCTTCCTGCTGCTAATTCACCAGGGACTTTATATATCATATAATAATGTTTTCTGCTTTGCTTTGAATTCTTTTCCTTTGATTTGGTGCTATCCTGATGTTTTTTCTCATTGCTTCAGAGCACTGAGTATCTTGAATGTGTCGTTATTCATTATAGTTTTATTTATTCCTGTTTAAAGCAGACAGAATTAATACACACTTACGTAGCATAAAATTATCAGAATGACAGACCAGAATCTACTTATTTATGTTTAGCTTAGAGCAAGTTTGAGATTACATCCTAAAATATGCAGAGCTAGTTTTTAGCTTTCTACCTTTGCCTACAGTGATTGGATATGACAGAACCTGCCAAGAGTAGAATGTTTTTATCCTTTGAACCATAAATTTGCATGATAAGAGTAAGTCATCTGGATGTACATGAATCCTAACATTTAACCAGGGAAAGTGTTCTGGACAAGACAGGTTATGTTTAGTTATTGGGATTCTAGGAGGAAAATCTCCCAGCCTGAGGTTGCTCTATAATATACAAGAAAATATATAAGCCTGTCTGACTAATACGTACATGAATACGCTACGCAAGCAAAATTCAAACCGAGGCCTTGGAGTCTGCACAATGCAGAAGCAGATTAGGCAGGTGAATTCAGGGCCTGAATTCCTTAGTTAGTCCCCTGCAGAAGCAGGGAGCAGCCTTAGGGACTTCATCACCCTGGCAGTCAGCAGACATTACCTGTGGGATGGTTGTGAGTCATTCGCCCACACTCGATGCTGACTTCAATGAGTGACTCCAGCTTTTCCGGCTTCCAGTACCGCATCCCTAGGCACATGGCTTTTGTGGATGCTCCAAATCCAGAACCTAAAGTGAAAAGATAATGCCAAGCACTTAAAAGGATTCTAGTGATAGACAAATATGTTGATAAACTGTTATCAACATTTTATTGATACATTTTATTAATTTGTCTCATGTGCGGGAACTCCTCAGGGAACAAGAAATGAGCATGCAAAGTGAGTTACAAGTCTGGAAAGTTTCTTTTGAGGATTTTTACTTCCACAGAGTCATTCTGCTTTTATATTCCAGTGTCCTCAAGTGCTATGAAGAGCATAGCATTTTCAGAAAGCAATGTGCTCCCTTGTTTACAGCACTTGTCTGATTCAGACTCTCATGCCATCTTTACTCATTCTTGGCTGACGTGGATGTTTTGCTTGCTCCAGATGCCAGCACTAGAAGCAGCGTTTTGAACAACAGATACGCTTTTACTATGCCCTTATTTTAGTAGTCCTCATGCTGAAAGCATCTGTTTAAAACACTTCACATGAGTATCACACTTGACCTTCAACTTTTATTGCACATTTCGTTCTTAAGAGCCGCACAGGTAGTTCATGAAATAGTTTCTATTACATACAAAAAAATGACACATCCAAAAAGAAACCAGAGGTTACTAAGACAAATCTTCCAAAGTCAGGTGATGTCAAAATTGAGGTCTTGTTCTGAAGTCCGTGCATGTGTGCACGCTCTGTATGGCAGAGGCTGCGCTTACTTGGTCTTGGGAATTTCTAACTTGTGCAGCATGGAGTTTACTTATGGAATAGCTGATACAGTATTTCTTTTAATCTTCAGCCTTAGGTGCATGATCCCAGGTGTTCAACTTTTAAACTAAATGGAGAGGTAAATTTACTAATGAGTATCTCCGTAGTACTTGTCACAGTAATATCAGAATCCCACAGAAGTTTTAATGAGCTTATCCTCACAAGGCACCAGCAAGGTGATTATCTCCTCTTTGCAGCTGGTGAGACAATGCCCAAAAAAGAATTAACTCATTGCAGGCACCCATCCTAGGATGGATAGGGTTGACTTGTTCAAAGTACTTGGCATTTTTCATCACTGTCTTTGCTCAGTCACACTTCCCAGTGACCTTGGGTATAGCAGAAAGCAATCCGCACCTCTTTACTTGGTCCCTGGAAGATAAGGGGCATATTTATGCCACCTAATTTTAGCATCTGTAGAACCTGCATTAGGAGCACCACCTCCCTGTCTTTTCCAGACAGGCCAGATGGAGAAAGGCCCTATCTCCATTAGCCAGTCCAATGGTGTAGTAGGAGCAACCCATGGGCAGGGTGGATTGAAGCAGCAGATACCAAAGCCCCAGGGTCAGGGCCTTTGGTTGCCTTCCTTCAGAGGAGCCCTTGGCTGCTCCCCTGGGCTGTGCCCACTGCGACTGCATGGCACCAGGGGCTCTCCTGGAACACTGCTTCCCATTCAGTGTCATCCCTGTTGTCACCTGAGTGGCTCCAGCTCAGGGGTCCTAAGGTCATGAGTGTGATCAAAGTGCAGTCATGGTGGTGGCAGGAAGATTTGCTTCAAAACCCCTTGCCTGAACCAAAATGTAACACTAACATAAGCCAGTCATTGACATCTCTAGGTGTGACACAGACCAATCTGAATTTCTTTCCTGAGAGAAGAGCTCTTCTCCCTGGAGAGCAGCTATCCTGAGTGGGCACCCTGGTTAGGTGATCTAATTAGGTCAGCTGAAGATATTCCTTACTTTCCCCCTCAGAGTCCAATGTGAAAATTTTGCATGCAATAACTCTTCCAGTAGATTTAACCACCAAGAGCAGTCTAAAAAAAGCCAAACATCTGACAACTGTGACATGAAAGGCTTTGCAAAATACCTTTTTATTCCCTGCAAACTCAGAGCTTGCTTCCTTCTTGCAAGTCTTTTTGATGCCTGTGAAAAAGACCTTCTCCAGGGCACCTTTCACCACTGCTCCTGATTTAAAAGGCTGGACACTTTTCCTGAAAATTGCATGTTTTCTCCTATGCCTCTCATACATTGCCACTGTAATGCCTGATTATTAAGGAGCCAGGAGCAGATAAAACTGTCTGCCTATCCCACAAATCACATAGAAACCACAAGGAAGAGTCAGGGAAGAAATCCACTCTGCCAGAGCACCAGTCAGCTTAACTGGGAGAATCTATCTTCTCCTGCTTGTAAGACCAAACTCTTCATTAAACCTTCTACTGACATGGAATAGCAGATGAGAGTCTTCTTCACTATGCAGCCCTGGCTCCTCCAAACAGCACTGTCCATGCTGGTTATCCAAGAGTTACCAGACTGTTGGTCTGAAGATGCTTCTCCTTGCAAGTTCCTTGTGCTGCTCCAATCTAAGGCTTGCTTCTGAAGAATTACACAAGCAAACTCGGTAACAAAGAATTCCATCACATGGAGTAACATTAAGCCTAGAGAGGGCTTCAGGTGATTAGCAGCTGTTAGCTCTCATGTCTCAGTAGCTACCACTTGAATAAATGGAATAAGGCACTGCAAGACTAATCCAAGCCAGGGGTGAAGCACATGTAGGAACATGAGGAGCGTCCTCCATGACCAGACCAAAGGTCATGTTTGACAGTGATCGATGGATACTTCAGAAGGATTAAGAGGAGAGTACAATGATGGTACCCTTTCTACCAACTAAGCTGCTGACGATTTGTCTCCCTGGTTCAGGATGCAGCTGGCTATTTGTCTTTCTGCTTAATAACCCTTGAAGTATTTCCCTTGGGTGAAATTGTCCTGCTCTAGTTTTTGAACTCATATGAACTGTAGCACCTTCAAAATGGCATTGGGAAATAATTGTGAAGCTTAATTAGGTGTTAAGAAATCTTTTCTTTTGCTTGCTTTGAATTCATGACCTTTTAGATTCACTTGAAGTCTCTAGTTTCTGTGCTGGGGGAGATGGTGAGTGTTCCCTGTCCCTATTCATGTTCTGCAAGCTATCTATGACTTCACAGCTCTCTATTGTACTGTCTCATCACAGCCTCTGAAAACAGGTTTTTGCTTATCCAACCATCCTTCCTCGTTTCCTTTCTACTTCTCTTAAATCTTTTTGGAGGGGAAAAGGGACCAGATTATGTACAGTAATCAAGAAAGAGGAGCTATGGAGTTATGCACTAGGACAAACATGTTTTGCATTTTGTTCTCTGTTCCTTTCCCAATAATTTCTAATAATCTCTTTGTTGTACAGCACTTACTGAGCACTAAAGTGATGTTCTTGTAGAACTACTACAGCTCCATGATTCCTTCCCTGAATGGTAGCTGAATCAGAAACTGCAACTATGTATCTAAAATTAGGACTTTTCTACCCCTGCTTATGATTTCCCATTTATCTGCATTGCCTTTTGGCTCTCCTGCTGTGCCACACACTTCTGCATCACTATGAACATCTTCTGCAGCTCTGCACCATATTATCTTTGATTTTCCTAACCTCCTTCTCTACAGAAGAAAGACTGCAATCTCCTGCTCTTCATTTACTGTCTTTTAACAACTTGTCTATCCTTAGGAGAACCATTGTGTCATCCTGTAGCAGCCTAGTGCCTCATCACGTTGTGCCTTTGGTGAGGGACTTGGTTGAGAGACTTTTGGAAATCCTAGCAGAACATCTTCACGGTGTCTCCTTTCCCTCCTGTTTCTTGGCTACTTCGTGAGCTTTCTAATAGAATTCTGAAGTGTGACCTGTTATCACAAAAGGTGTGTTGACAGAAATTAGATCATCTACATTAATGGATGATGTTATTCTCTTTTTTACGTAATACTTCAGTGTGCTTTTCTTTACATGTGTAGAATAATAAAGATCAGCTTAAGGGCAGCTAAGCCCTGAAGAGGATCTGTTTTCAGACATGAAAACTTAGAACCTCTCTATGTCCTGTCCTTCTGCTGCTTATCCTTCTCTTCTCTTTTGCTCCCCAGCTTTCTGCATTTAATTCATACTTTTTCTTCATGCTCCTTTAGCAGCATCACCAGCACAAAAGACACTGTTCTCAAGTGCTTCTAGGGATCCCAGAGGCTGCTTCAGTAGCTGCAAGTAAAGACCTGCTTGGATGCTACAGTCTTGGGTTGAAACACCTGTGATTCAGGTAAAGCCAAGCTGTCAGCTGACTGGTCTTTCTCACTGGTTGTGAAGGCTCAGGGGGTACCACCTTGATTTTGGTTACAACCCTCAAACACCAGTGATTATACTCAGAACAATTTGAGGTTTTAGCAATGGAAAAAAATGTTTTTACCACATCTCAGAAACAGCAGACTCATCTGCATTAAAACTTAAAACAAATGCTGGCAGACAAACCTAGCCAACACAAACACTCAGCAGTGGAAATTTCAGCCTCAAACTCATCAGCGTCATAAACTGGAAACAAGGTTTGAAAATGGAAAGTGTTAGACAGCCTTGGGCTTTTGGTGATCACAGGAGTCTCACCAGCTTTTAACATAATCCTGCTAACACAAACACACCCTGCAATGAGTGTGACACTCAATGAACATGACAGCAGGTGGCAAAGAGACACACAGGGCAGCCTGAATTAAGAAATCAGTATGCTGATTATATCCACATGAATTTGAACAGAGGAACTTCATATAAGGGATGCAGAATTACCTAAACTACAATTTCACTAGTCTATGATGGCTGGCATGTGAATTCTTGCTAGGAGTGAAGATACAATGACCACAGGAAAAGACCATCCAAGATAGCATCTGACTGCTAAGCACCCAACTCCAGTGAAACTGTTTTTCCTTCAAGAAGAATTTATGAAAATTCAATTTAAAAGTTAATTTGTCCATAGCAGTGTCAAGCCCTGTGGTATGCTGAACATCTCCACTTCAGGTCACTGGTTCTTTTACTCTCAAGGTGATAAAAAAGGCTTCTTGAGATATTCAGGATGACATTTGTCAGACCAGATGGAGAAGGTGAGCTTTAGCTGCCAGGTCTCAAGGCAGAAATTAATTTTGGATGGTGTAGTTTCCCAAGAGCAAATAGCTCATCATAGAAAGCTGGTTAGGAGGAAGGCTAAAGGAAGAGATATTGCTCTAACACTATCTGTCTTACGAGGAAAGGCTGAGAGACCTGGGGCTCTTTAGTCTGGAGAAGATTGAGAGGGGAATTTAATAATGTTTACAAATATCTGAAGGGTGGGTGTCAAGAAGAAAGGGACAGTCTCTTTTCAGTGCTGCCCTGTGATAGGCCAAGGGACAACAGACACAAACTGGAACACAGGAAGTTCCACCTCAGTATGAGGAAAAACTTTTTTACTATAAGGGTGATGGAACACTGGAACTGGCTGCCCAGAGAGGTTGTGAAGTCTCTTTCTCTAGAAACTTCCGAGGCCCATCTGGACATGTTTTTGTGTGACCTGCTCTAGGTGATCCTGCTTTGGCAGGGGAGTTGGCCTTGATGATCCCCAGAGGTCACTTCCAAACCCGACCATTCTATGATTCCAACAGAGCAATGGGCTGAAGAACAGCCCTGCTCCACTGCTGCAGGTGTTGAGAGCTGCTTGGGGCCAGCAGAAGCTCCCACCATAATTCTGACCAAATTTTAGTCCCAGTCAAACAAAAAAACATGTGACAAGCATCAAAGGGGCACTTTCTCAGATCAGCCCGGCAGCTAGCGAGGCGGGCAGAACAAACAGGGCAGGGATCCTTTTCCCTCCCAGCAGCTGTTGTGAGGCTCAGGGGCCAAGTGAGGGCTGCTTTTTGTGTCAGAGAAAAGTGACTGCAAAGACCCAGAAATAACCAGGGCATTGTGCCACCGGGGCTTTTGCCACGATGTTGCATCCATGAGCAATGCTGTAGAGAGATGCCAGCACGTACTGCAGTGGTAAAGCATCACACTGACACAGAGGAGCATCAGTCTGATCTGCCATCATCTTGCGGCTGTCCAGGTCTATCTCCTCTGACGACGTGGTGTTTTTTGCAAGCTTTCAAGATTAATGGCACTGTGTGGATACGGGTGTATCTAGGCACGCATAGCTGCACGCATGTGGACTTAACTTGAGGTGGAAATCCAATTCCTCACAAACCAAAATAACCATAAAGAGAAGTAGAGGGTGAGGCTAGGGAAACAGGGCTGGGAAAATTAGGGGTTATCAGTGAAAGAGTCATCACTGTTAGCAGGGCATCCAAGTGGAGAAAAGCCTCTGCTTTGCCTCCAGTGAATGCATTGGTGCTTAGAGCATTTCACAGAGCATTTTTGTTCCATACTTGCCATCACAGAAAAGATCCAAGACTACAAGCATCTGAATGAAAAATGACAGAAAATATTTCTTAAAATAACCATTAAACTCAAGGACAAAACTCTGGACCCAGGGGCACAGAGCCAAGAACAAAGTCTCTTTAAATAGATGTTAAAGAGGGAAGGGTTCATTTACGAGGGGACATAGTGCCCTACAGAAGGAATTCCTGGCATATGTCTTGCCATCCTCAGGCAAAAATGTTTCAGGGGCACTGGCCTTTGATGTTGGAGGGAAAAAAAAGAAAGAATTTCCACATAGTCACGAATGCTGAAAACAGGCGTTATTCAAGCCAGCAACTGTAAGTGGAAAACTGTACCTTACCCTTTTCATTGAATGGTGTGTGCCAAGCCAGAAGGTAGTTGTCTGGTTTTAGTTCTCTGCAGCCTTCCACAGTGGCAGGGTCTGGCCTCCTCCCTGGGAGCCTGTCAATAGCATCCACGTAGCGTTTCACCAGCTCCCTGTACAGGTCTTCTAAACACTCGTAATCTACCCAAAGGGAGGAAGAGGAGGTTGATAAGTAAAGGTGAAAGAGCAAGAGAGCTCTTTCCACAAGCAAACAAGCTCACTCTGTATTTAAGAAATGTTCCTCTTTCCACTTCCAGTACCCCAAGTTGTGTTTCAGGTACCTATGTCAACACTTTTTTATGCACCATAAGAGCATGCCGGAGAAGAAACAGCATCATCTCTCTGTTCTGATCTTTTCCTGCTTTCCTTTTTCCACTTTTAATCCCTTTAATTAGAAAGATGAAGGCATTCTCTGTGTCAGCAGTAGTGGCTCAGGGGCTTTGTTTAGGTTTCGTGGTGTGAAGTATTTGCAGAGGTGTCTAACCATAAGGTGAGTGAATTGCTGCCATGGGGACCATGTGTGCACCCTGTGCTTGGCTCAGGCTGGCCCTTTGCTGTTGTTTGCAGATGTGAATGCAAGTAAGAAATAACAGAATATTATTTTTAAGTTACCTCTGAGTTAATTTAAAGAGGTATGTATGATTAAACAAAAAAGAAAATCAGTGACCTTGTTTTTTTATCTGTATTTTATATATATTTGGCCTAAAATTTGAAGGTCTTTCATGCAGAAATCCCTGTATCTTAGCTCAGTACAGTAACCAGAACATCAAGATTCTATAAAAATTATTATAAAGATCAGTAAAAGCAGTAAATCCCTATAGACCATAGTATTTCCAGCAGATAAATTTCTATCTGTAATATGTTCACTAGCAATATCTGTTTATTGATGACTTTTACCCAGGCAATCTTGCCTTAAGGATGAAAATTCCCCCCTTAAACCCATGCTCTTTCTTCATGTAGCTGCTTCTCTCAGCTGCTGCTACGTGTTGTTGAGCTCAGAGCCCTGCCCTCAGCTTTTGCCAAAGGAAAGCTTCCACTAGCACCTATCACAGTTGTGTAATCAGTGTGAACTGAGGAGGCCAGGGGGATTTGTCCATTTATATCTTTTCTACATATTTAGAGAAATTCCATTTAATATTTGGTTAGGTGCACAGGTTGAATGATGCATCAGGGGAAGTTCTAAAAATATCTTCATTTTGTCAAAGAGGCTGATCTCTTGAAATCCACAGAAAATGTTTGATTTGAAAGAAAGTTTGGAACCTCATAAACCAGAGCTATTCAAAAGTACCAGTTATGCAGACAGGGAAATAAAGAAGATGCAGTGTAAAACTGATATTCCCCTTTCACATAAAAAGATACCCTATCCCTTAAGTTGGCCATCTCACATATAGTCCTAAAGGAACAAGACACTTTCAAGCAGCCAGCTCTTTCCAGATTTTAGAATCGGGTGTCATTATATCTGGATAGAAGCCAGGAGCAGGATTTACTGGCTGGCAGCTTCTGCTGAAGCCTTGTCCCCATAGCCAGTGTCCCTGTGGTCCAGCAGCTCCAGGCTTCCTGAGCCCACTGTGGCTTCCATCCCCCAGGCCAGGCTGCCATCTCAGCCCACAAGTCAGTAGGACTGATTCCTTCTGTAGAAATTAATTTTTATTGTTTCAAAACCCGTGTTTAAGTCAGAGGAGAAGACTTCCTTTGTTTCAGAGGCAATTACCCTGCTTTTGGTGAGGCTGTTTTCGTTCTTCCCTTGTGGGACAGTTTCCTACTGGAAGTAGGCTTTTTATTTATTCTCCACTTTGGGGTCAACCTTTCTATCTGTGCATGTGGTGGATTTGGGGAGCACTAGCTATGTCTGCAGCATGCTTCTGGTCATGGTCTTCCTGAGATGTCCTCCACCCAGCAGCCAACAAATCACCACTCAAAATCACCTCTCCAGGTGAGAACTGACACCTCACACTTGGCACTTGGCTGCTGCTGCAGCTTCAGCCTCTTGAGGACAGTGCCCTGACAATGGGACTTCATGGGGAGTCCAATCCCTGGCCATGTCCATCCAAGCCTGCAAGCATCCCACATGTACCTGGGGGAATGCACCCAGGGGATGCTGCCTGCAGCATGGAGATGTGCAGGGAATGGAGCAATGAAGGACAGGACTATTTTTATTACTTATCCCTCCTCCTTTCTTACTTTTTTGTTGTTGTTGTTGTGGGGTTTTTTGGTGTTTTTTGTTTGGTTGGTTGTTTTTTTTTTTAGCTGTCAATGCTCCAAACACCCAATATGTTCTTTAAAATCTCAGCCCTGCAGCATCAAGGGCTCCCTGCTCCACAAGCAAAGCATGTCCCCAGGGCTGGTAGCAGCCACCTTCAGCCTCATAGACTCATGTTCCCTTCCTTTAGCTTCACACTGTTGACATGAGAGACTTTTGCATGTGGGCCAGGCCACGAGCAAGCTGCGTGGTTTTGTGGGCAGGAGCTCTTGTTTCCCATGTGGGAAGCAGAGAGAGGGCTTTCACCCATTCAACAATGTTACTATGAAATTAAGATTTCTTACTAAAATTCTCCACTCTCCACAGCTTGTTGCTTTCTCACCAGCTCATAAAAGTGCCTTTTTAAAAAGCTTGTCTGATTAGGCCAAAGAAATGGGAGTGTAGGATAAACATAGCTGATGGGAATTACAGCTGAGACTTCTCTTTAGATCCAGGATACTCCTGCTACACTTAAGAAATAAGATTTATTATTTTACTGCTGGTCTAATGGGTTTGATTACCCAGAAATTACCGCTTTAGAGAGTTCAATAAGCAAGAAACATATGATACACATTTAATCATATCCTATATTCAGAAATACATTAGTCATCTTTTTTCTTGATAGGCTTACATCTTGCCCTTATCTTTAGTGTATTAGCTACCTCTTAAACCATTGGTTAGCTAAGAGCCAAATATGAAGCATCCAACACACTCTTCAACTGATCTCTATGTACTAAATTTAGAGCACACTGGAAGCAGGCAGATAAAGCAGTGAAACAAAAGCACAAGGGAAGCTTCATGGACATGAAGAATACTTGGCTACCTTGTGAGCTTCTGTTACTGTTGGTTACCCAGTGTTATGTACTTTGAGACAAATCAGGAATATTTTTAGAGCTTAAATGAATTGATTCATTATGAAGAAGCAAAATAATTGCTGAATGGTCACTGTTTTCTGGGGTACTTTTGGTACTTTTGGACAGTCTCAGGAGGCTCTAGTTCAATGGGTAGGGTGTATTTATAAATACCATCATACCTTACAAGAGACTAATCCTACCTTGAGAAAAATACAAATGTTCACTCTCAAACTATTGTAATTTTTAGAAGACGTGTTATTAACTTCCACTGTTCTCATAGATCGTATTATAAACATAATATGCTAGAATATTTTTTTGGACTGAAGTCACAAAGCTTTCCTTATAAAGCAAATTATTCCATTTCTGGCCTTGCAGGTGCAACCCTATGCTGGCATGGCACCAAAAAGGAGACAGTGCCAGCGATTTTAACCCGCAAGGGGTAATAAGGCGCCTCTACTCCAGCCTGGATTCTGGACACAAACATGTTAAAAATGCACTTTGAAGAGCTGTTATCTTTCATGGAAAAATTTCTAGTGGCTATATTACCTCCTGATGTATTCCAGCATATCTGTAATCTACTTATCAATTATGTTGGACATGCAATACCTTAGCCTTTAAGCTTTAACCAGCTGCGTACCCCCAGGGAAAACACAAGGAGAGTCTTTCCACACTCAAGGAATCAACTCTCCTGAGCTCCCATGGTGGTCACCAGACTACGCCCATGGAGGAGACAGGCAAATATCCATATCATTCACATAAGCAGCATCTCTGACACACGTTCCTATGACTTCCCCAGCCCCCAGGCTTATTTTAAGAAATTCAGCAGCTCGACAGTTTTGTTCCTTTCAGGCTGCGTCTCCGTCCCTCGTACCTACCTGTGATGACAGCCTCTGCTGTAGCCATGTGCATGAGCGTGTTGTCACTTACTGGCCACTTGTCGGGGGAGAGCACCAGGTTCTCCAGCCCCCCAATTTCCTTCAGCTCCTGCTGGATTTTTGCACCCAAGGCATTGTTTTCTCGGGAGAAATTGCGATAACCGAGAGCATCCCCTACCCCAGCCAGCACCAGCGCAGCCTTAAATTTATCCATCCCCAAGACACTTCCCGCTTTCCTTTTGTCCCAGACAGCCACCAAATCTTGATCTTCCTTTGTTCCTTTGCCTTCAGCTCAGCTCCCCCCGACACTTTATATCAGCCATTGTGTCACACCGAGTGCGCTCTCTATAAGGCAAGGACTTCCTTTTCTGGCTCTGCAGATGCCATCTCTTCCCCAGGACCTGACGGAGAGGAAATATTTCACAACCCAGGGATTTTGCAGGGGCTTTGTTCAATGGAACTGCAGGAGCTGACCTGCAAAGAGAAGTGCAAAAGCTTCGTTTCTGCAACCCACCCTAAAGCAAGCCAGGAGATCCTTAGCCCTACCCAGCATAAGTAACTCTACACCCAGAGAAACAGATGTCTCCACAGGGGTGTTTATTTATTTAATAACTTGTAAATTAATATATTTTCCTGCCCTTTTCTGAATGCTGGAGTCAGCCTGCTTTTCAGACTCCAGTCAGAAGGAAAGCCTGTGATAAAGGAGTTTCCAAGCTCTGCAAACACTAGATTGATGGGTCAAATGAAGATGGCCTCTACCATTTCTAATTATGCCCTACAGCAATATTTTGTCAACAGCTTTCTTGCTCTGTTCTACCTATTACAAGAATGTTTTGCTAATTCATTGTACCCCTGGAAAAAAAATGAGCATAATATGAACTCAATTCAATGCCTTTTACTCCCTGGTGAAGACTGACTTTTTCCTAAGGCAGAGCTCAGGTGCAGCTCACATTTGGAAGGAAAATATTTTGAAAGATGCATTTAAATAGCATCCTGTGAGCTTCAGAAAATTCACATACAATGAAATCTCACTTTTAAAGAACTGAACTTCATTAATACCATCCTTTCAGACTTGATACCTGTGCAATTACATTGTTCTTTCTGTTACTGCCACTTTTTCAGTGCTTCTGCCCTGCAGTGCAAGAAGGGGCTGTGTAGTGTTGCAGCCTTTTAAATGTGTTTTGCTTACAAACGCTTCTCTGTGTAGGCTCAACATTTTCCTTCAAGGGATCTGCTGAGATTGACTCAGATCAAGGTTCCAAGTCACGATCCAGGCTGTCATAAAGATTCACAAATGACTACTAAACAGAAAACTTTGGTTGGCTTGACTTCAGTTTTGATAAAGAATACCTGAGGGACAAATCTTTGTTATTCTTTGATCTTTTTCAGAAAGCAATGTTGATTGCTATTCAGAGGGAAAAAGCCAGCAGAGTAAAGGATACATCCTCCTATCACCCAAAACAATAAGCAGTTAAGGGTAGACCCAGTTATTGACATGTGTAGAAATATCACTGTACTTCACAAAAAACCTTAATGGAGCTTCAGAACACAGATAAACATCACCATCCCTAGCCTACATAAAAGAAATAAAACACAAAAATGATGAAAGTAGCCTCTGTTAGTACACTCTTGCTTTAGAGATTAGGACTTGGGTAACAGAAGTGTTGAGTATTGAGGGGACACCAAGAATGTGCCTTCATTGCTAGGAACTCCGAACTGGAAAAGCACAAAAAAAGGTCAATTACAGCTTGGAGATGCAGAGTCAAGTGTTCAACAGTGGGGCTGTGGCCAGCCTGCTCTAGAGATGGCTCATCATAAGCAGTAAGGATGCCAGCCCCTCTGCTCTGCATGGCTATGGGAATGAGCACCACCTCC
Organism: Florisuga fusca; assembly: GCA_038090715.1. NCBI lineage: Eukaryota > Metazoa > Chordata > Aves > Apodiformes > Trochilidae > Florisuga > Florisuga fusca. The sequence continues at coordinate 22,030,191 of JAAWXA010000003.1, read as the reverse complement.
CAAAACCAGGGCATTTAGGCAACACAGAAGTAATCTTGGAGTCACCTCTGCACTGCTAGAGTTACCTCAGGTTCTGCATACCTCAACATGAACAACCAAGGCAGCTTAAAAAAAGACACACCAGGCAGAAACACTGATTCTGATGTTTCTGCTACAGCTCCATGAATCCTTCTGTGGCCCCCATCTCCTCTCTATCCCTGCAGACCATTATGGTTTGGAAGCCCACGGGAAGTTGAACTCGCAAACCAGGACAGGGGAAATCACCTGCTGAGGCTCTGTGGAGAGCTAGGAAGGGCCTTATCAGATGAAAGCTGAAAATGGGCAAAGCTATTCTTAGTTTTCCATTTATCTCTCCCTTCTGAAGGTGCTGGCAGTTGCACTGCCCTTTTGTCTCCTGTGGATTTTACCCCTTCACATGCACACTTGGTTGCTCATAACACAGCCCAAATTAGGAACACAAGCTTTGGCTTTAGAAATAAGACTATAATGAAACCCCAGAGAATATTTCAGAGAAGTTCTGGTTTTCAGTTCCACAAACGAGGATATGCAACAAAGAGTTTAGCTTTTATTTACTTTGTTAATTGCACATGATCATGTTTTCATGTGGTACTTCAAGACACTATGAGCTTTCCAGGTGGGGGTAGATTAGACACACTGATACCTATCCCTGTTCCCCCCAGAGGAGACCATTTGTTAAATATCACACTTGTATGTCTTAAACATAGTTAAAATACAGTAACTCCATCAGACAGATAAGCATTTACTTATCATACATATTCACAATAGGAAAAAAATGAAAAAAATGCAGCTTTGGTGTCCTCTTGTTAGTGTACAAAGGACTGCTTTCAGATGAGGAGAATCCAGGAAAAAGAAATGAGAAAGCAGGACAGAGAAAAGACTTCTTTGTAATGGTGGTAACACCCTGTTTTTTTTCAGCTGAACTGCATTTGAAACCCTATGTGAGAACACAAACCCATGCCTTCAGCACAGGTGGCTCCACCTGCCTCCTCCACCTAAAGGGACACAAACAAGCTCTTCACCACCCAGGAGAGGACGCTTGAGCTATACAGACACCCTTCTCTTTTATGAATAAATGAACTGGTGAAGGAAGCAAAGGCTGAGACTGCTCTGTCACCACAAGCCCCTCAGCATTCTAAGTAAAAGAAGAAGACTACACCCCAAGTATGTCACCTGTGAGTGAGTGGTGCTTCTGCTGATCTAAGACACTCAGTGAAGAAATATTCTTGATTCCAAATTCACTCACCCCAAGGATGCAAAGCCATATCTTGGAAAAGTAAGGCTGATACCAGATGGGTCTTCTCAACAATTCAATTTTCTTCTCCAGCTCCTGGTTAGACTTGAGCCTTTACACTTAACCTTGTCAGACTTCTCCCAGAGCTGCATCTTCACCACTACTAAAGTGAAGGGTTTCAGTTTGGCAACACGATCCTTTCTTTAGGAATGATACTAATTATAGAAGACATTTGTTGAGATCCAGGGAAAAAATATACACTGTTTTTACTCAATTCTTTAATAGTAGGGATGAATAATTTTCGTACTGCAACATTTATCTTTGAAGACAGTGGTATAAAGCAGTAACATCACAGCATGGGCTTTTTCTTACCCTCTTGACAGAAAGCCTATGTCATGACATGAAGTCTATAAAGTCTGCCTAACAACAAATAGCATAGAGTATTTCATTGCTTGTAAAAGAGGAACAAGAAAAGACACATCAGTATTCATTAAGTGTACACACAAGCCAACAAGAAGAAATATTCCAATAATCATACCCAATCAAATTTGAATGTCCTTAAGCTTCCACAGGCCTTTCTCATGAAGAGGTGAACTTTGCAGCCAATTGTCTGAAATGCAGAATTTTCTGCATGTGGCTGAGGAGGCAGCAGCAGCTGCAGCCCCCTCTGTCAACCATAACAAAAAAGCCCATTCTAGAGGTGTGCCACCCTCACCTAATTCTACCCAGCACGCTGTTTAAAATTCAAAGTTCAGAAAACATGCTTTTATTAATATTTAAAGAAAAAAACTCATGGTTTTAAGACATTACACTTATTCCTGCTCAGAAGGGCTGAGGATTTGGTGCTGACACTTAGGAGGAAGAAAGCTTACCATGGTTCAAGTACCAGCATCAGCAGTTTTACTGTTACAGAAGGAAGACAGACCCGTGGGATACCAAAGCAGCCCATAGCTGGTGAAACAATCTGCCTAGAGGACGGGGACAAGTAGTTCCACTGCTGTGCCTGCTGACCCACTGGGATACTTGGGTGCTCTTGTGCTCAGTAGGGATGGGAACCACTTGAAGCACCAGTCTGTCACAGAGGCTGGAGAGAGGTGCCAGCTGGGAGAATGCAGAGGACAACTATTCATTTACATTTAAACTTTCAGAAGAGAATGAAGGACAGCTGAATGCAGACCTCTGGAAGTCTTCACACATGCTTCCAGGTCTGCTGCTTCTCCTACAGAGCTCAGGGGTTAAGACTGAGGGAGAGTTTCCCTGAAATTACATCACGCATTGCCAGTACAAAAATGATGACGTAAATTGCAGAGATTTTGATTGTTAGCAGGTACATGGGATGGATGTGGCACTGCAGCTATACACACTAAAAGTGGCACAGATGAGCAAACCAGACATTTATTATAACTCCTCAAAAATTAATGCACTACACCCATGCCCTCTCCTGATTGCTAGAATAGTAATGCAAGAACCTAATAAATTAACATGAAAAAAAACACCCAAACCAAAACCCCATCAGTTTTTGCAAGGTTTCCAAAGTAGAAAGCTGAAAAAAACCCCATACAGGCATCTCAACATGACTGACTTCAATCCTTTTTTTTTTTTGACAGTCCATTTATTCCTTTTTCCATTGCCACAAAATTTAGACACATACAGCTTACTCAGCAGCAAATCTCTCAGGTGTATTGAATGAGCAGATATCTGCAGGTTTGCCCTCCTTGGTATGACATACATGATAAATTACATTTAAATTTAGAATTGGCAAGTACAAACCCTATGGCTCAGTTTCAAACACTCTAGGATGTAAAACCAAACAACCTGGCACCAAGTTTAAAAATAGATACAGCATATCTAGGAATTTATACTGTATGCAATGAACAACTTGAAGATATCTGTACCATTTATGACTATAAATTCATCAGTCTACATGTTACCACTGTATCAGCTTACCTAGAAAACAAGTCAGAATGATTTGTAAAGTGGAACTGTGGACAGCAGCAAACAATTAAAATACATAAGGAACCCATAATTTGAAAGCAGTTTATTTGCATTTATTTTTATGATTGTTCAAGTGTGAAGGATTTACTCCATGCTACTATTTACTGGAATGTAAAATGCATACGTGGCTTCAAATGGGTAGAAGACTAGGAAGAACAAAATAAAACTTCCACTCCATCCAGCAAGCTGGCTGACAAGGAAAAATTCCTATCTTCTGAGTATTTTTCCCAGTCTTCCTTTGTTGGAAACTGTTTTCCATGAAGAAGCCTCACAGGCTAAGCACCTTCCTTCCTCCTCAGATTAACAAGGCAAAAATCCTCGACCCACATACATCTTTTATGCCCTATTTATTTTGAAAGGTAGAAGGTTCATCAGGTTGATTTGAGGGACTTCTCAGCATGAACAAACGTTTCATAAGCTCTATTGCTATGGAACTAAATCAGTTACATCACATACCAATAGATTAAACTACTTCTGTTCATTTGTATTATAGCTCTATATTTAAAGTAGCAATTGTGTGAATAACAAGCATTCCATCACTTTTGTCTGGGTAAACACACTTGATGTTACACACTCTACAGATGCTACAGATACAGACGTGGCTTGTTCTGGGAATGAAGAGTAGATCCATCAAATGTCTTAAAAAGAGCACGACAGCTGCTTTGAAGTCTCTGCTAACTTCTGTAGAACACCTGGATTTATGTGCACAGATGCTCTTCTAAAAAGATGCAGTCAGGATGTAATGGTTTGGGTTAATATTAGCCCAGAACGCTGTACAGAAGAGAGGCCCCTGAAGGCTGGGGCACTGACATCTAGTGGCTGCCATGCAAGGGACATCATTCACAAACACTGCTCAGGATTAAATAAAAATAATAATAATAATAAAATAATAATAAAAAAACAAACCACAAAACCCCTCAAACTCAACACCGAAACAAGCCCATAAACAAACAACCAAAAACCCCACTACTAATAAATCACTCATGGAGCACTTGCAACCTGCCTGTTATATTCTTATTAACAGGAAATTTGCTCCTTTGTTCACATTTGTCCTAATCCTGCTTTTTAAAACACCATGCACAACTGAAATGCTTTCAAGCAGAAAAAGGAAGGTAATCTTTCTGTAGGCAGAGTGAAGATTTGTTCTTGTAGGCTGCACAGACATAAATGAAAGCTGACTGCTTATATGAAACTCTAAATATTAGAGTTTAAGAGAACATTCTAAGCTTGTATGCCTTCACAGCTATGAAATAAAACATTATGCCACCATGCAATGCTGAAGAGATCTGATGTGATCCAAACAGATATAAATTACATAACTTAATGCACTATTTTTTCCCAGTATTCTTGCTCTGACTACAGAAAATATATTGATCATAGCTGTAGATATTCTTCAGTAACTCTTTGTTTTAACAAACTTGTACGGTGGCTATGACAAACTTATTTTGATGAGGTAGCGTTTAAAAGAGTCCTGTGAGAAGATGTGTTGAATAGTTTCTGGTTAAATTTTTTTGTGCTCAGGCATTGGAAGGCCCTGTTGACAAAGAGGCCACTGACTTCTGTGCACTTCATAATCAATGACTGGTGGAAAGGGGAAAAAAATGACAGATTTGGTAGAAACTGGTCCGATCTCATTAGCCTGGAAGATCAGTGATACTGCATTAATTTTCTCTTTTTTCCACTTAAATAAATAAAAATGAATGCACAATACATCCAGAGGCATGAATGCTTATCATCACTTATTGTTACCCTTAACTATTTCTTCAAAGCAGATACCAACTAGTGAAGCTTTTGGGCTTATTCACATTTATTTTCTATGAGAAATGACAGGAAGTTATAACAATGTTGCATTTAGATGGGATTTATGATTTGTTTCAGGCTACAAATAAAACTAAAACATATTCCACCCATTCATTATTTGAAATAAATAATCAAAGACTAACTGAATTATGATAATCAAACATTAATTATAAAATCATCTTTGGCTGTTTAATGTCTACTTTAAAGTGGTTAATAAAAAAGCTGGAGTTGCAACATAGCATAGAGCAGCAGCCTTTCCTCAGCACTGTTACATATCCAAGCACTTCAAGAATAATGAGGAAGCTGACCTCACTGGAAGAAAAGGCTGGACATAATCAATCCATACATCTAGACTTGAAAACATAAATTAAAAATTTTGGCAACGAGTAAAAAAAAGCATAAGTGTTTTGGTTTTTTTTTTTTTTTTTTTTTTTTGTTACAATTCTATATTAGGACAGATCCACAGAACTAACTTTTATAAAAATACAACATACTGCATAAGTTTTATTTGGGGATTTAATTTATGTACCACAAATACTGCTTTTTATATAAGTACAATATAATACAGTTTTATTTATGTAACTGCTGGTGTTCACTTAGGATCATGAACTGAATGGCATGCTGTGCTGTCAAAACTTTAATAAAATGGCCTCTAGTTAAACTTCTCCAAAGTATAAAATCATGCAAAATCTACATCCTATATGGTACAACTGGCACAATAATTGAAGCCGATAGCCTACAAACAGTCTGTACTATCTTCTGAGTTTGTTCTTCAAGTGTCCACAAGTCAGCCACCATTTTCTTTAGGCAGAAAGGAAGATTTTCAGCTTTGCCTGCAGAATCTCATCAAGAGCACTGGATCCAGCACCGATGTGCAGTTATCAGTCAACAAATCTTCATCACCTAACGCAGTTCAGAGTGCACTTTTAGTCCATAGTGACAAGTCTGGGGTTAGGAAGTTTTATGTTTTCCTCCTGTGACTACTGGTCGTGCATATTCCACAAAATCATCTATAAGAACAGGCCATGCTCCTAAAAAGAAGTCAAACAATTGGGAAATTAATGTTGCATTATCAGCAATAGATGGTGTAGTTTCTAAATACAAAAGATCTTGGACATTTCTGGCCTAGTCTGGCTTTAGCATCCACAACATAATAAACACTTGAAAAAAAAAATCTAACTAATAAATTAATCTTTTAAAAATTACACTAGTAAATTGAATATTTTATTACAGCAATAATTCTTAGTACAAACAAAACACATTTAAAGCATAATCGACACTACAGAGTTTATAAACATTAGTTGACAGCAAACCCATGGCATTCCTGTTAGAGCCATTCATAACTTAGGAAATACTTACATACAGAGTCATTCTAAAAAAGGATTTACAGGGTAACTAATAGGATGTAAGCTGCTTTTAGGTTAGTAAAAAAAAAAAAAAAAAAAAAAAAAAAAAATTGCCCACATAGACATACTTGCAAGTAGGAGAACAATTTCCTGGCAATTAGCAGCACTTTTGCACAAAAAAAGCCCCAAACAAAACCAAACTCTGTTTCACTGAGACTCTTGTAGCATAGCAGGGTCAAATAGTGTGTGTGACATCAGAGTGTGACAGTATCTTTACTTCTATTAACACATTACAGCAAACTAGTTAACCTTATCGTTACGGCTTTGGCAGCAAGTATGACACTATATTTTCAGCTACAACTCTAAGGGCAAACAAATTAAGACAGAAGGTAGCAGCAAGTTGTCATTCACAGCATTATTTTAATTCTGCTGTGCTGGTTTTTGAAGATACCTGATACTCCTTACCTTCTTCATCATAGTTAGACATATCATCTGCAATCATATTTCCAAAGTCTAACAAAAGATTCCAAGTATCTTTTGGAATTGATCTTTTATGATGTTCCTATAAAAGAGGAAAAATGGTGTTGATCAAGCTATTTTCAAATTCCACAGTAGTATTTTTATTGACATACACATTTTACAAGTATTTCTTTTCTCTCTCTCTTTTTTTTTTTAATAAAGTTCAGTTTCCAAGGAAAGCTACAAAACAAATTCAAAGGGAAGAAGGCAAAAAAATGTAAGCAGCATTTGATAGTTGTTTTATGTCTTCTGTTCTGCTTTTAGAGTATGGATTCCTAGCTTGTTATGGGGAAAAAACCCCAAACCAACAAGATGTGCTTTATACTTCTACTTAATGGCATCCATTCCAGGTTATGAAACTGTGCAGCCATGGGTTAGTATTCTGCCATTTCAGCTTGAGCCCTTTTTTCCTTATCCATTTTTTTTTTTTACATTTAGTTTCTCTTTCAACTTGTTGGTTAATAGTTGCACTTAGACTTCTCAGTTACTCCCAGACTGCCTTCTGGATCCATCAGTCTCAGCCTCTCTTCAGCTATTCTCTCCTTCACCACAACTCATTGCCTGCATTTTCTCCACTTCTGCCAAGTCTCCTTTTACCCAGTCTGTCCTGTTCTCCACTACCACCTCCTTGTTTGACTTCAAATACATTTTTTGGCATCACCCAATTCACAGATACTAGCTGTCACCCAGCATACCAAAAGATTTCAGCCCCAGTCAAAGTCCTCTGAGCTTTTTAAGTTATCACTCCCAAGAAGAGTGTGTGTGGGGAAACACAACTACTAAGCAGTTGTGAGCTGTAGGACCAAGCCAGACCATTCACACCTCCCTCCCTCTGTTGATACTGTTATATTAACTGAAGAGAGCAGATGATTAATGGGAAATTAAATTCAAATACGGAGTTCTAGTGTGCAGTACGAAGTTGCAACTGCATGAAAAGGCTTGCAGGCTTGCTCAGTGAAGGGTTGGCTTTGTGTTTGTGGTTTTGTGGAGTGGTATTGTTCTTCTGTTTGTTTGTAGATTTTTGTTTGTTTGTTTTTTAAAGGAGTAATACTCCAGAGTATCCCAAAGAACAAACTCCATTTAAAAAATGTGGAACTTGATCACAACAAGGTTGATGTCCAACACAGCATCAAACATATGTCACGGAATCTCTTAGGTCAGAAAAGACCTTCAAGAACATCAAGTCCAACAGTTAACCTAGCACTGCCATGTCCATCACTAAACCATGTCCCTCAGTACCAACTTCTGCTCAAGCCAAAGGTCATATCCTGACTGCAATACATATGACAAGTAAACACACCTTCAGGAGAAGGTCCCTTAAAGCAAAGAAAACACAAACAATCCTCCACCCATCTTAGAGTCCTAACTTGTTTCTTTTCTAGGTTGTATTCTTTTAATATAAATGTGTTTCTTCTGAAGTAAATATGCAGGTTAAGTATTTCTAACAATGTAAGACATTTTATACCAGATCACCATGTTTAGTGATTGAAGTGGAGATCTGCAGAACTGTATGTTGTAACAAACTTAATCACATTGCCAAGTAGGGGAAAAAAAGTTAAGACTTTTCTCCAGTTATTTTACAGATATGAATTTGGATGTGTTAAGTACATTAAGGCAGTTATAATGCAAAATGTTTTCACAAGTTTGCTTTGTGACATTGGTACAATGTTCAGTGAATAAAGTCAATATACTGTCCAAAAATTTAGAAAAAACTTTGGAAACCATTGAAAATGGTATTACTACTATTAAGCACTGGTGATTATGGGACAAAACATAGAAAGACTTGTTAGTTTTCCTCAACTATATAGAAAAAAAACACCAAAAAAACCAAACTGAAAAAATCAAGATAAACTATACACATTACATAATATCATATAAAGTATTTTTATTGCAAATACAATGAAATGCAAATGTAGAAACATGGATGAATGAATCAGGTCTTAAATAAGAATATTTTACAATTTCTGAAGCTTAATTTATGCATCTTTACTCCACTGCCCACAGAATTGTACTGGTAACAGAAAACTGTCAAGATCAATTCACAGCTATTATCTAAAAACTGAGTCAAAATAATTACTCAGACAAGAACTTTAGCTTAAAAAAGAAAAGTGTCTCAGATTAAGTCAGTCATAACAGAACTGACATTTTGAAAAGATCGAGTTTATTCATTAATACCACAGAAGGCAGGGCATAGTTGATACAAATCACAGCTGTCTTGAGAATAAAGGCAAGATAGGTTCAACCTGCAAGGAGGATATAAGTTCAAGCAAGCAGAATGCTCTATTGCTTTGCTACATCTTTTTGCATTCTTCTCAATTAGAAAATTAAAAAGAGAAGATTAAATTTGTCTTGATTAAAGATTATTTTATATCAGTTTTCAAAAAGGAAAAGGTTTGAAGGAAGTATTCAGACATCCTTTTTCTTAACTGTAAGCACACAGCCTACAAGCCAGACAAGTCAAATACTCAGGAAGGAATATGATGCATACTTACCAACAAAAATTTATTCCAAAGATCAAGAAATTTAAACCTTCCTGACAAGACTAAATTCCAATATGCAATTGCCATTTCTAGATCTGTAAGAGACAAAGCAACATGTAAATATTAAAGCACATTATATGCAATACAACTCTTATGGTCAAACAATTAATGCTACATTCAGTATATTATGAAACAAATGAGCAACATTCTTTTAAAGTCACTACAAAATTATTAGGAACTGCTTACTACTATCACTGAACCCAAAAAACAGAAGACATGCAGTAATAGTTTAATCTGCTTACTGAGCATCACAGTCATGAAGACTAAAATATTTTTGTCACCATCTGGAAAAGCCAGATAAAAGCTAACTTAATCCACAGAAACAGAACAAAATAGTTATCAACTCTATCTACTAATTAAAGAAGAAAGGAAAAAAATAATAGGCACAAACACATTGATAAAAACACTTCTTCTGGAACCTCACAAACCCCTACAACCAATACTGAAGAGCTAAATCCAAGAAAGCATCCCTTGTTGTGCACCATGACCTGAGAGCAGAGCTCAGCTCATGCATGCCCAGAGGAGGGTACAGCACAGCCACACATTCAGGAAGAAAAGTAGGGACAATATTGGATGCAGTGTAGCAGTAGAAAGGATGTTTTCTTGAAGGCTTTTTTCTCATCCTCAGCAGCTCACAATACCTAATGGCTTCTCTGCTTGGTCCCACAGGCAGCAGCAATAAATGTTTGCCCACTGCTGTGCAACCACAAAATCAAGTGCAACCTTTCTTAAACCACAACAGGATTTCAGTTTGTGCTTTCACTGTGAAGCGAGTACAAACAAAAGATGAAAGATTAATAGAGAGTATTGCCATAGCAGATAGGATGGAAGCTTGCTCTCCACCTACAAGCAAGGAACATGGTACTTGAAATAGTACATTTCACATTACAAACCAAACGATACTGTGACAAAATCCTTAAAGACTTATCCAGATTTTAACAGAGGAAGTTCCCTAGAGTCTGTATCAGAGGGCTGGGGCCCAGACAAAGTGCAATTTTAGGGTACAGAGAAATGCAGCATGCCTATACTGAGCTATAAAGAGACAGGGCTGCCAGTGTTCAATTCAGCACAGAACTTGCTTTGTGCCTTAATTAATAACTTTTTACAGTCCTTCCTGTCTTTGCCACCATGCTCACTTTTCAAAGAAAATAAGTAGAAGTGAACAGTTAATAGTATTTACTTGCTGTTTAGATATGCAGATTAATTATTCACATCTGTTATCCCAAATGAAAAGCAAAAGAAATGTGAAGGGAAAAACTTGAATAATCTTAAGATATTAAGAATAATCTTAATAATCTTAGAATTTATCAATTCTAAACTGCACTGTGAAGTGACTGGGTCTGATCCCATTTACTCTGCTTGATTATGAAGACTCAATCTTTTCAAGCCAATCTTGCAAACCTATCATGTGACAACATTAAGCCAAATGCACTTCAAAGAAAAACCACTTTAACAGTGGAAGAGTTTTTTATACTTCTGATGAAATATTCCTTAGAAAATGGATGATACAGGCAAGGAAATAAAGATGGTTAATGGTGCCACAAAAATGTTAAAAGGGAAAAAAGATGACTCCTTGGGTATGTGTCAAATTTAGTAGAAAATTCAGGTGAACTTGATTACTCCAAAACTGTATTGAACTGTATTGAACAAAATGCATGAAAATTCTATCTTGTTTAAGTTGATATCTGAGGGATATGTTATGTGTGCAAATCAATCCTTCTGCACAAAAGTATAGGAATTATAGTATACAATAAAGGCATCTCTTGCTGAGGATGCTGCTCTGTAGTGGCTATAGCCACTCCATGCTTGGAGATGCTCTTCCCATTAAGTATATGAAGTAAGTTCTGACCTTGGCTCAAAATCAGATACAAGAAAAAAAAAAAAATAAATTAAAAAGTAAATCTTCCTCCTCTGGTTCACTGCAATCACACTCACGAACTAACATAAGACACATTTAAACAAAAGTATTTGATAGAGCTATCACTTTTGGTAGTGGCAGCCATTGAAGTATTTGATAAAACTAGGCCCTCAGGTGTGCTGCATTCTCAGGGGATATGTCCACACTTTTTGTCTGCAGACCATTCCCTATCTAGGCTGAACAACTTAGCACTGGAGGACAAACAAGAGAATGTTTCTGCTTTAAAGAGAAGACCTAGTTACACATAGTTACAGTTCCAGTAATGCTGTGGAGGTTGTGTATGTGCTACAAATTTGTGCAGCACAAAGGAAAAAAAAAAAAAAAAAAGGGAAAAAAGAAAAAGAAAAGGCCTTGTGTCATCAGAGTTCTACATTCCTACAGGAAGATGGTTTGGAGGGCATGGAATCTTTAGGCAGTCTTCAGAATACAATTTAATTTATCAATAGATATGAAGGCATTATTACAAACAAAATAAAATCAAACTATTATTACACAAACATGCTGGATTTCTACCAAAAAATCATGCATCCCATATTACAGAGAATAATGCAAGATTTATATATAGAATGCAAAAGAGATTCACAAATCTCTGGAAACGAGTGCCTAAGAATAGACCAGTTTAGAAGAGACTTCATTGCAAATGTTCACATCCAAAACAAAACTGGCAAACAGTTGTTTAAAGAACATCCTAAAAATACCACATCATATAGAGTACATTATACAGCAGCTTGTACATTCCCTTCACATCAAAATATTTCTATGGTCAACACACAGTGAGAGTTGCATGTCATGCAGCCCCTTCAGTACCATGGCTTTATAGGCCAAGGTTTTTACATACTGAAACAAAGCTTCAATGTTTAGATTTTCAGCTTTCTGGATTAGGCAACAGCTGGTCTCTTCTCCTAAGCAAGAAGCAACAAACAAGAGGAAACAGACTCAAGTTGCACCAGGTGAGATTTAGATTAGATATTAGGAGAAAGTTCTTCACTGAAAGGGTAATGACACACTGGAACGGGGTGCCCAGGGAAGTGGCTGAACCCCCATTCTTGAAGGTGTTTAAAAGACAGATAGATGTGGTGCTTGGGAACAAGGTTTAAGCACTGGACTTGGCAGAGTAGGGTTAATGGTGGTAGAGTTAGGTAAATGGTTGAACGTGATCATGGTCTTTTTCACCTGGAATGACTCTGTGATATACAACATACAAGTAAAACTCAAAAGGGAGCAAAAGATTAGTAAAATTATATTTTAATAATTTTAAATATTATTTTACTGAATATCATTATGCTAAACATGTTTTAGTATGTTTTCAAGAGAGTTCTTTACATTTCTGAATTAAACAATCAACAAATTAAACAATCCTGATGAGAAGCAAAGCATTTTGCAGTGTAATCTATCCCAAAACATTGAAGCCTATTTCTAAAATGGTTTCAAATCCCTCATCCTCTTTTACCCTGACTAAACAGAAAGCCTGAACTGATAACAAACTAGCACAATTAAGGCAGGAGGATAAATACATTATCAGTCATCCTGTGTCTGCTCTCAAGATTTGATCAAATGCTTTTCTTATTAAAAAAAAATTTAAAAAAATCCTGCATGAATTAAAAGTCAAATTAAGTTTCTCACCCCTTTGGTATGATTTTGGATAAATGCAATGAAGTCACTGGACAGAAATAATCAAGGAAGTGAGAAAACAGGAAATAAATCCACAGAGAGGAAGGAACTCTCTGGAGAGCAGGATTTATGAGGACATGAAACGAAGTTCATTTAGACCTGCTGTGCCAAAACAGCACTCTGGGACTGCAGCACTTGCTCATCATCCTCTGCCAAATTGTCTTCCAGCTCTCAAAATGCCCTATCAACAGAGCTGCTCATGCAGTCATCTTTGAAGCTGTCAGAATATTAAAACCAATTGAACTAAATTATTCTTACAGCTTAAAAGCAAAAGAGGCTACAGGCATTACACATTGGACTTCTAATGACATTTTAAAATCTTTAAATTATTTATAAGAATACTTTCATATTAGCCACTGTTGCCCTCATAGTTCCTAGTTAGTATGTATGGAAAAGTCTATCATGTTTTAGAGCTTGGAAACAAATAATTTATTTTAATTTCATCTTTTGAGATTAACTGATTGTCCCAGTATTGCTTTTTTCTTCCTTTATTGATGTTTAACCTTCTTATCAATATTGTAAAACTTTGCTACATTACATATCATCTCTCTGAGACACTTTGAGCTGCTTATTTTAAGTGTTGGAGCTCACCAATGAGATTTATTCAGAGTACTCTCTCCAACTACATGGGCTGCATTCTTTTTTTTTTATTTTCTATTTTTCAAAATAACAGGATGCCTCAACTTTACCCCATCCATCTATAGACACAAACTAACAAATTAGTAAAAATGTAACAAAGCTTATAGGAGGAAAAAAGTTCCTTTTATTAGTCCAGTTAACAAGGATTAAAATACAAAACAAGGTTTTGGAAATCAATGTCAGAGCCAAGAGCCCCTTTTGAGGCTTTCTCTCCCCAGTGCTTTCACTAAAACTCGCCCTATAGCTCCAAGGACAAAAGAGAAGCCAAACTTTCTTGTTAACAATATTGCATAAAAAAAATAAGCTGGACAGATTTAAGATACAAATCTATTTTATTATTCAATCGCCTTGTAAAAAAAAAAAAAAAAGTAGCTTCTGTAAGAGACTGAACTTCAGATGTTTTCTTTAAAGTCATATAATTTGCCCTGACGTATAATTCAGCTGATATTCTTTCATCTCTTTCCTCTGGATTTCACACTGTGATCACAGGCAAACATCATACCTCTGTAAAGCTAAAACAAAAGCTACCTTGCACAAAATCTTTTTTTTTCCCCCCAGTAAAATTCCTGGACACTGTACTGAAACTAGTGCAGATGTGGGAACAGTGGAACTGGTGTCAACCTATCTCAACAACTGGACTGTCACACTACCTGACCAAACATCAAATAAATACTTGCAAGATTCAGAGTGACTTGATTCCTTTTTTCATCATCTGTGAATGATTAAGAGCCTTCTTTGGCTTCCAAACTACTAAGAACATGGACACAAGAATTAGTTTCTTTCCTAATCAGAACATTTTCTTCTTCTACAAAATTCACATAGTGAAATAACAAGAAACTACCATCAGGATTCAATCAAAAAAACATTCACCAAACTGCCAAAAGTTTAAAGCAAAATAGCCCTTACCTGCAATGAAGGGCTACCCCATGGAAGGGAGAGAGAAAGAGAAAACAGGTAAGGGGTACAATACAAATACTGGAAGTGGTTAAACTCAGGATCCAGCTGAACTGGCTCTATACATCCCTGCCCAGTGATCTATGTTATATGACCCATAATGCACAGTGTAAGAGAGAGGTCCCTGCGGGACAGGGGAGAGTGGTGAAACAGAGCACCTGGATTTCAGAAGAGCTCTGCAGGGATGAGGCACAGTCTGACTGTGCTTATTAACTCTATCTCAGCTTCTGCCATGCTGAAACAGGCTGATTCCATGCAGAACCTTTAATTTTTATCATCTTGAACATTAACTGCACAAAAGCAGACAAAAATGCTTCTGAATGTGAGCTGGGCTTAGAAGATGGCTCTCTCAATGTCAATTTGAGTTCAGCCTAATAAACCTGATTGTAGCTAGTTTCCAAATCCTTCAGTCTCTGCAAATCTCTCCATGTACAATTCAGATACACTACAACAGCTGACTTAAAGTTGACTGGATATACATTTCCCAAATAAGAGCCAAACATGAGTAAAAGAATAAATAAGGCACTACTAGAACAAGCAGCCATGTCACACTTTTGCTACTGCTATCAGCCTTTTTTGATCAGGAGCCCTGTTCTAGATTAAACTTCCCTTAAGCTGCTGGCATTTGCAGAAAGAAAAAACGTGAACAAAACCAGGGCAAGAACCATACTTGCAGATCAAAACCATTGAAATCCCTAAAATACAGCATTCACAGACCTTTTCCAAAGTAAACATGAAATTCATTCATTGGAACTCCCTCCACTTCTTCCATCCACTCACTCCAACAAACACCCTACAAATGTGTCTATCTAATTCTGAAATCGAAAGAGGGCAGATTTAGACTAGATATTAGGAAGAAATTCTTTCCTGTGAGGGTGCTAGAACACTGGCACAGGTTGCCCAAAGTTGTGGCTGCCCCCTCCATGGAAGTGTTCAAGGCCAGGTTGGATGGAGCATTGAGCAACCTGAACTAGTGAGAGGTGTCCCTGCCTATGGCAGAGGCATTGGAACCATCTCTAAGGTCCCTCCCAGTCTGAACCATTCTATGATTCCATGATTCACTCCACAATTCTATTGAAGTTGGGGTGGGGGAAGGAAAAAAGAAAAAAATAAGGAAAGAAAAAAAAAAGAAAGATATTCTTCCCTAATGTCTAAGTGTTTCTTTAAAGAATCTTGAAATACTGCTGTGATGAAAGACAAAGGTTGATGTTGCTTCAATTAAAAAGAGTACATTATACTCATCTGCTCATAGAAGATGAAACCTCCTGGGAGTCCACATACTGGATGCAAAGATAGTCATTCTTCTGGTCTTGAGGTAATATTTGATTCAAGTCTGAATGCCCTCCTCATGTATCATCTCTTGCTTCATCCCAGGAAACTGGCAGAGAGAAGGAAGCACAACCTTTTGAGCTACCAAGCAGGCGAAGAGACTACAAAGGAGTGATGAAGGACCAAATCTCTGTTTTTGTTTCCATGTTGGCAGTCGAAGACCATGAAAGAGTGCATTAAATTCCTCCATGCTGTAGTAAACTCCTGAGCATGAGGAATCTCTTGAATATGTCTTGTTGGAGCTCAGAGAGACACCCATGAAGAAAATCACAGTAAGAATCAAGTTAAGGAAAAAAAAAAAAAAAAAAAAAAAAAAAAAAAAAAAAAAAAAAAAAAAAAATTGTCCTTAGAAATCTGAACTCTGTATGCAATAGGACAAAAGAACTATAACCCCATTCTCTAGTACACTTACCAACCAAGAGCTAGGATGCAAAGTTTGACTCAGACTGTGGTGGAAAAAGCTAGAACTTGGGAGTAGAAGGCAGGAGAAACATCTCCAAATCTGCACTATGCAAAACTTAAGATTTTTTTTTTTTTTGGTACTAAACATAGCAGCAAGAACATGAGAGAACAGATTAAACAGACAGAATCACAGTTGTCCATTATTCTTTCTAAGAGTCTCTGGGCAAACTAGACTATAAATAAACTGCCCCTTTGACTCTACCTCAAAATACATAAAAAAACCCACTCAGATGAAGTTTAACATATCTAAATGTTATGCCTACCCAGTTCAATACACAGACATTGATGGCACTGCTGCGTTAGAACTGAGTCCTGAGTAACATTAGTCAGAACATCATTTTCTGCTTGAAGACAATCACAGAACATCTTAAGCAATATGCTTTTGCTTCCTGCACCTCACTGCTTAAATGAGCTATCACCTAGAGGGACTGGTACTGCTTTTAATTCTTCAAAGAGCACAGTTCCCAACTGAAGCACATTACTAGACAGTATTAAGCTAATAAAAGTAAATGGAAACATTGAAGTTGGATGAGACTACAGAGACAGCAGCCCTACAGATATAAAGAGAAATAAAAATTCCATAGCATCACCACACGAAACGTGGAAAAGAGACTCTTATAAAAGGCAGTCCTATTTCTAGGAATGAGTATCGGTGTACTGAACTCTGTGCCTATTTTGGGGAATGATGGAACAGACACAACTGAATTTATTGGAGAGGCTTTTTTCCATCTAATTACATAAAGGCAGAGTTTCTTGCATTTGCTTTTAGAGGAAATGTAGAATAAGAAGAAATTAAAAAGCAATGGAAGACTGGCTGTTCTAAAAAGAAATAAACTGCAAAACTGCACACACCCCCCTGGACTGTTTTTCTGAAGCAATATTTGCTGCATTGTGAAGATGACTTTGTCAAGTACCAATATAATTACAAATAATAATAATATCATAAAGAAAACTTCTAAGAGGGGCTTTTATGCCTTCCCCCTCCCCCTCTTACAAAGGGCAGCTGGTGCAATAAGAGACACTGTGTCCTGCTGATACCTCCCAAGAGAGAAAAGGCCAGGATTTGCAGATATTTTTTTTTCAGGACATTCTAGGCAAAAAGGTTGAATAAAAACTGACAGAAATCTCTGACACAACTTCTAGAAGTTCAGTGTGAACACATTGGTGCCCAGAGTGAAGCTAGATGTGATGAAATAATCTCAGTATGCAAGTTCAAACTGCTACCTACCATCTTTGAAACCTCAGTGTTTCCCTGCCACACTGGAAGAAAGTAACTCATCCATGGCAGTCACTCCTGTACTAACACTGTCCCATACTTAAAGAACTCAGATGACACCACAAAGAAAACTTTTATTAAAACTGCAAGTCATATAAAGCCTGGGAAAAAAGGGTAGCATGGTAGAGGACAGCATTTGAAAACAAAATTTGGGCAAATTCAAACCCCACTTGGAAGTACATAAGATTTCATTCAAGTGCAAAGTCATACAGCTAGTGGGAATAATTGACTGCAGAAGTCAAGAAAACAAGATCAGAATTAACTGGGTGCATTGCAGCTTTGCAGAAACCGAGTAACATAACAGATAACAAAATGCAGGCAGTATCTGTGCTATAAACATACGCTTAACAAATGGAATATAAACCACGGAGCAAAATATCTAAGACACATGAAGACATCAAGCTTGTTTGGGTACTACAAGACAAGAGAATTTTAGATCAATAGGACTGCAGAGGAAAAGGGACTTGAAAGACAATTCCAGTATCAGAGTTAAAGATAAGATTTATCAAGGTAGTCTGTTTCACTCAGTCTAGAGACTAAGGGAAGACAATCGTCAATATGTAAATGAGTTGTTACTAGCTCTAAGGAAATATGTATTCTGCATACTTACTCTGAAAAGGCATGTATTAAACTGAAGAATTCAGTAACAAAAATCTAAGTTATATGCTAGGAAAAAAAAAAATAGTCTAACAATAGGTTCAAGCAGGTACAGATATAGATGTACGAGACCTGCCATCAGAAATTCAAGATGTTATGTGAAGGCAGTGGCTCCCAAAAATCTTCAGCTAGGAAAAGGACCACTGCCAATCAGATCTCAAATCTTGTTGATAACTATCAAAACTGAAAAGGACAATCAGTACATAGCAGCAGCATACCACTGAACACTGGGTTAGAAAAACATCCACAAGTAATGGTTTTGGTAGACACTGATCCTGTCTGGCACAGGGAACACACTATTTCTCTATCTTTAAAAACTAGCTGGTATGTTAAAAAGGAACCCATGAATCATTGCATTTTCTGATGTTCTTCAGGGGAGATAGGGCAAAAACCCCTCAGCAATAACTGCTGCTTATCACTTCTTAAAATAGCAGAAAGAGATGTAAAAACCACCTTAATCTGAAACATATTAAAATACTGATGGAGCAATGAACATGACTCATACCCAAAGCATCACTATGTGGACATTTAAGTATTTCAATAATTTCTCATAGTTTCAATATGTTAAGATAATAAACACAAAAATAACTGCATGAGTCTTCTTTGTCTATCACAGATATTTTCCCGGTGATCTCTACTCTCAAGAGTTATTTACGTTTAAAAAAAAGATGCTTTAGCACTTATCCTGGAGGATCCAGCAGAAGGAACATTTTAATTAAGTCTTCTTTTATAAAAGAAATTTTTACTAACAATCTGCTAAGAATACAAATTTCCCAGCTGGGACTGGCACTATGTCAAATTAGTCATCTGTATACCTGAGAATAAAGCTGTATTTTTTAGCCTAAAGCTCACTCCCCTAAACAATGAGTGCAACAACTACCAGACTTGGTGATATAAGCTTAATATTTTAATATTTTGTAACTAAAAGTTAGGGAAGAATTATATTGATTACTTCCACTTCACTAATTAAAACCATTCAGTTTTGTCCCTGCTTGACCTTAATTTACTGACCTCCCAGTCCTCAAGTCAGAATTCAGGTCTGAACAGATGGGAATGAGGAGGCAAGCACTATCACAGGAGTTTGTCACCAGAAATGTTGTAAGGCAACAGCAGCTGAGCAGCATTTTATACTTGGGTAGCACTGCATGTAGGGAAGAAGAGGAGGTCAGCTCCTTAAGATGACCTAGACAGAGCTAGACAGCAATACCAGCTTACTTGGTAACAAATTTAACCATACATCCTGTTTAGTTATCTAGCCTGAATTCATAGAAGCATCTGGAGCCAAGGCTCCAAACTTTGTAAGAGAAACACAATTTGTACATGGGCAACATAAATTCCCACATGTCCTTGACCACAGGGCACAAAGTCATTGAGACACAAACACCAAACACCTCTGCATCAGCTGTGGAGAGAGGGAGGGAAGATGCACAGTTCCTCATTCTAGGAGAAAATGCATAGTGTATACAGAGAAGACAATGTACAATAAAAAAGCACCTGGGCCTATACTAAAATGTAGCTGAAACAACTAGGATTCTCAGTTATACACACACTCCTATAAGGTAACAGACTGATTTTTATCCTTGCTAAACACTTTTTTGCTGAAAGAGAATAAGCATAACCCTTAGTACATTATAGACATTAACCTGTGAACTTTTTTCCTCTAGCTCCCTGCTCCACTGAATACAATTGCTTTCCCTATTAAGACCCAAACTCCAAACCTATACTGTGTCAATTTTTATTTGGATAAGCTATCACTGACCTCAACCACTCAAAAATGTTTTATTAGTCAATATGCTTGCTCAGCACTCTTTCTACTCTGACCTACAGTGATTCAAGTTCACACAAGGAGGAGATATGGTATATCTCCACTGAAGTAAGAGCAGTGGCACCTGCTTATATTTACTATCATAGCAAAACCAGAAAGATCTGATCAAAAATGTCACCAAAATACTGCCATGCAAGAACTAGACAGTACTTGAAATTAAGAAACTGTAAGTATTACCAGAATTATTAAAATTCCTGACAACTGAATTCAGCAACAGTTCCAATCAACTCTTTCTAGAGTTTAAGCTTAACAATTTTTGCACCTCTTAATTTCACCTGCTAATACTTCAACTTTTAGTGTAAGAAGGCACTTAGGTGTTACTATTCATAGCATCATAGATTATGCCAACTTGTAAGGGACCCATCAGGATCATCAAGTCCAACTCCTGTCCCAGTGTAGGGCACCCCAAGAATCACACCACATGCCCAAGAGAGTCATCCAAATGTTTTTTGAACTCAGGCAGGGCTGGTGCCATAACTGCTTCCCTGGGAAAGCTGTTCCACTGCTCAACTGCCCTCTGGATGAAAAACTTTTTCCTAATATTTAACCTAAACTTCCCCCAGCACATCTTCCTCCCATTCCCTCAGGTCCTATTGTCAGTCGCCACAGAGAAGAGGTCAGTGCCTGCTCCTCCTCCAGGGAAGACAGTCTTGGAGATGAAATGGCCTCCACACCAAATACACAGAAGTACTGGAAAATATGCAAGTTTCCTTTTTCCTCCCTCATGTCAAATAAACAGTACATTCAGTTCCATAATTTGGGTTGGGCTACTTTCCCTCCTTCTCTCTTTGTACAGGCTGAGGTGAAAAGCTTCCAAGGCTTATTTCACAGGTACACAAGTTTCATATTAGAACTTATCCAATTAAAACAGGAAGGCATTTGTAACACTTCTTTAGGTATCCCATAAAATCCAATCTCAGCTGTAACTGACTTACCTTTTCCACAGTCTGAAAGTACTAGTCTTTTTAATGAAGAGAGGCAAGAAAATGAACAACTACTAGGGGATCTGAATTCCATTCATCCTCACCAAAGCAGTACAAGTCTATTTCAATTTTGTGTCTGTATATGTGGCGTGTGACCCATGAAAAAGTAATGAAAAATTAAATTGCTGATTAAAAAAAAAAAACTGGGTAAAAGTTGCCCATAGTTTAAAAAATAGTAATAAAAAACCAATGGGAAAGACAAAATGTAGTATTCAAAGTTATTCCCAAAGAATGTGCAGAATGTCCCTGGTTGAGGTCTAAATCATTACTCTGCTCCTCCAACAGTTTTTGAGAAAATGTATTTATTAACATGCTTGCCAAGCACTGTAGACAGAGTTAAAACAGCTACACTAAAAAAAAAAATTAGAAAATGATGAAAGTATGTTGCTCTTCTACACAAAAAACCCACAAGTTTAATTCCCTCCTACAAAGTGTCTTTGGAAAGTGGACATAAATTTGAAAGCTTCTCAGATTTCATCTTACTCTTTTTTTCCCCTATTCACAAACTATGGACACTTTTGATTTCAACAGAACATTGGAATTTAAATAACATATCTGTTTTACTTCAGCAATAGAAGGCATGGACTGGGACAAATTTCAAAGTATTAAATCATATAAAGAATAATTTCATAATAATACTTTGTAAACTGTATGCCTATTTCCATACATTAGCTTTCAACCAAGTCCTTAATGCTATTATTCTAAACTTCATATAAAAGCTGTGAGCTAAAACTAAAAACTTTTGCCCAGAGTTTTTTCCGTCTTAAGCCAATATGGACATCTTGTTTCAGTTGCTCTTAACAAAACAGAATACAAGGAGCTCACTAACTAAGTCCTTTAAAAAAAAAACAAAACAACAAAAACCTGTCAGACCTCTGTGAACTGCAGGAATCTCCTTTGACAAGAGGAGAGGAATGCTTTGACAAGAGGAGAGAGAATGTCAATAGTAGCAGAAACCCCCATTAAGGTATCAGTACCAAGGGGACGTTAAAGAATAGATTAATTGAAAGAGAATGGGAAAGTGGGAAATCAGTGAAAGAGATCAATAATGAATTTACAATACAATCAGTAAGAAATTGTATTATTGGAAGTATTTAGAATTGACTTCATTGTCTGTAGATATTTTCTAGGTGTTTTTGGTTTTTTGTTTTTTTTACTTACCTAGACCTTTTTGTCCAGGGTTTTTAGCAAAGTTAAAAGTAAACTGATAAAAATCTTTGAACTTTGTTGGATCCTTTAGCTCCTGTTCCAGTCTTGGCAATAGAGCTTTTAGTTTTTCTGTGGTGTCACACCTGTTCAAAAAAGGTTACATTTGTAAATATTCAAGATATCTTTTTACTTTTTTTATTTTCTCCTCTCTGTATTTTAAGGTTCAGTTTCAGAGCAAAATAAAACAGTAGTAAGGACTAAACCAGAGTATCCTTTGGATAGCATTCTTAAAACTAGAAACAATTGTAGGTCTTCACTAAATAATTTTAAATGGAACATTACGTCTAGGCATCCATTACATACCTTCCCCAAACAGGATTCAGTGGGTCTTGTCTCAGTCTCTACATGAGTTTATGAACTCAAACAACAGATGCTATCCTGTTAAAGAACATATAAACCTATAAACCTCACTAAAATCTGCTATCCTTTTCCTTTTTATATCTGTTGTAACACAAGGGTGTGGGTTTTTGCTTAACAAAGACATTTCCATGAGGCTTTACCTCAATGAAGAGCTGCATACTATATTTGCAGTTAACCTTAAAGTTAGAGAACCTGTCAACAAAATGAACTACTATGTACAGTCACCTTCTCTCCATCAAAGAACACTTGTGGATGAAACCTAGGGAAAAAGAAAGCCTTTGACAATAGCTTGAAGGCTGACAAACCATTTAACAGCCTGGCACAGGTAAACTAAGACACAATCAAGTTACTAAGGCTTTAACATAAACACATCTCTTAACACAAGACTGGAACATTTTGAACATTTGCTGACAAGATGCCATTCTAAAAGAAATTTTAAAAAAAAGTTTCCCTCATGCCAAAGATTCAAATGAATATTCAAAGTTTATAGGGTATTACTGATTTTTGTAGTTGTACCTAGAAACTCAAAGCAAAGGAAACAGGTTTCAAAGCAGCAATCACAACTAACACCTTGCATTTGGAAGTTCTAAGTAGCTGAATGTTTGTATTTATTCTAAAGATTCAAGAGCAATTGGATTAAAGATGGATAACTACAGCAAAAATCCACAAAATGCAGATGCAGTTTTAACTGTCTTGAATGGTACAGTTGAAAATAAGCACCTTTCTGGCCTCCAAGAGTCCCTGGAGGAGAAAAGAAAGAATTCTGCAAACAGCCTTCAACTGAGAACTTCAGTTTCATGGAGATTTGACCTAGTTAACAAGAGGGTACATACAGAAAGGTATGGTATATACCCTAAAGGTGCTATATGAACTAAGCCTCAGGGATTTTCTTTTCATTCAAAGCATCACCAGATGTTCAACACCAGAAACCACAAACGCTTCAACTCCAGTAACAAAATAATTCCAAATTCTCAGCACACACTATACCAGTGGCAAGCAGGTACAATGAGATTATCTTGGCAAGAACTCTACCAGAGACAGTCATGAGGACATCAAAGCACTATGACAATAAAATTATTAAAAAAAAAAAACCCAAGCCAGAAGCCCCAGGGGGCTTGGAAAAAAAGCAATGTAAAGCATTCCTTTTTTGCAATGTAAACCTTTTTAATCAAATAATGCTGTCAGCCTTTAATATAAGAACATAAGCACTTGATTGCTGTTCATGGCTAGAAAATAATTATTATTAGAGTCTCTACTCAAAACTACCCAAAGGAACAAAATGTAACAGTGCACCTCAGACGATATCAAAAGTTATTTCATCACACTTTCTGAATACCCTTACCTAATAAAGAAAGCTTAGAAAGAAGTCAGTAACAGACTTGTAGGACCTCTACTCAGACACAAACATAACATTTGCAAGTGGTTGGTCTATTGTAGAAAGGTATCTATAAGGTGCTGTTCTAAGGGCAAATGAAATTATTTAGCTACAAAAAATTACACACAAGTTATAAACTGTTATTCTCCACCCATCTAATGCAAACTGTTAAAAAAATAAACCAAAACATGTTGACACCTCTCTATATTAAAAATACGGCATACTTTCCAAGCAAATGTTTGCACAAGGTATTATTTTAAAGTGGCAAATGCTTGGCTTCGTTGGTAAACAGAAGCCACCCCGAAGTCTAACCCTGAAGTCTGTGATGTAAAACAGCTCTACAAGCCAGGAAGAAAAAAAATAATCAAATACATCACAGCCAGGTTAAGCCACCTTCTCTACTAATACCCTAATCTTTAATTCAATTTCTTATATACTGTAAAAATGACTTATCTAGTACACAAGGCAATAAGACAAAACTATGGTCAGTAAAACAGGCAAAAAAGTTGGCAGTGATAACGTAAAGAATTGAAGGTTCTTTTCTGCTCCCTTATTTCTTTTCTGCTTCAATGGAGACTGAATCTTTTTCCTTCATACATCTCCAGTGACTTCCAGCTCTTAAAAGCACACAGTCCAGCTCAAAACCTTAACACAACCATGTGTATATTTGTATGTATTACATTAAAAGATCAGCATATCTGTCCTCCTTGATGTAGAGGTAGGAGTTATTTTGCTTCACCCTTACTGTGGTCATTGTTCAAGCTCTGCAGTAAAGCACAGATTTAAGGTCAACAGGACACTAAAGGCATTTAGCACTCATTAAGCTTGACACCAGCCTTGCCAGCTTTTTGAAGCTTCCCACTACATTAAATTAAAAGTGTTTAAAACATCAACCCAGCTCAGGCCTTACATTTTGAACTAACATGAAGAACTAACCAGAAATGGATACTTACCCCAGGTCTGTCATGCCATCAACAAATTCCTTTTTACTGAATTCACACTGAGTAGCTGCCCTGAACTTCCATGCTACAACCAGAACACTGATACTGGCTGGGTCCAGGCTTAAATCATCACAGAACTGCTGAATCCCATCAATGCCAATTTTATTTTCATCTTGAGGGTCTGTTCAAAATATAGAGAGGAGAACTGTAATTATTTAAAAAACTTACAACTCCTTTGATATGAATAACATGACTTGTATTTTTTTTTTTCCCCACAAGCTTCACTCATGTCTTCACTTGAATTCTAGTTAATATTACAAGTACTTTGAAGAGTGTCTGTAAATAGATAAAGTATTCTGCAAACTTTTCTAGAAATTGGTTTGCAACTTTTCCCTAAATTCATCAACTAATGCCAATGAAAGTTTTGTCTTACCTCCACAATGCTCTATGAAATATCTATGAATCAACTGAGGAGGTGCTGGATTAATCTAAAACCAGTAAGGCTGATAAACACATCAAAACATACAATATGTTTATTGACTGGCATGTATTAAACTTTAAAATAAAATAATAAAAAATCACCCTTAACAAACACACCTACCAAGTAAGCACAGAGATTTTTTTTTCCTGATAGGGATATGTTATAATCCACTATAACTGTTTAAAGACCACAATTAATTCACATATTTTTGGTTTTTAATTGAAGTCCAGGAATTCCCCCAAACATTGCTCAAACAAGGCTAAATAAAGGTAAATAACACAACTTAGTAAATACTATGTTTCAACAGTACTTTTACTACATTTTTGGCCTTCAGAACCACACTTTGTAACTACCTACATCAGGGTAAATATCATTGTAACAATTATTTAAGGTAACAAAATTCCTAAACCAGACCCCCCCCCCACCCTAAAACCAAACAACCCCCAAAATACAAAAATAATTCAACACAAACACCAAACAAAACCTTCTGCATGTAAGCTTGCATAACTGGAAGGGGAAAAAGCCAACCCAGCAACAACAGAACACCCTTAGTTTTCAAAGCTTGACAATTTACAACTACAAAACTCTTTCTCAGCTTTTGACAAGATGGCTTTTCAGTAATTTAAGTTAGGCTACATAGAAACACATCCCTCAAGTAAATTTAAGATTAGACCCTGAACTGGTAAGATTTTCCAATCATAAAAAAAAAAAAAAAAAAAAAAAAAAGTTCAAAAAATCAAGCCTAAAGAAAACTAACTTCTTTTTTGGGTGGGGGGAAGTGGTAATGTGTGTGTCAAGCTAAAATCTCTTCCACTTTTCCAGCCAATAGAGCAGAAGAAATTCTAAAATGTAGAGAGGAAGTCAATATAGCAAACAAAGATTTCTGGGGATTTAGCAAAGAAGTACAGTCATGGTACAATTCAGAGACCCTAGAGCAGGAATATCAAGTAGACTCATCTATTCTGCTATATAACAGATTTAGATCTGAGACATGTAAAATGCAATCCTTGTGTATTTAGGATTTGGATTAATAGAAGAACTGAAGGCAAGAAGTACACCAGTGTTGAAACGGGTGGGAAAACGCTGATGATTTTCAGCAAGGGCTGTTTCACCCTTATCATATTTCACATCATCCAAGTAACTAGGATGCAAAATGAAATTATTGTTTTGATAGAGTTGCTGGATAAACAGATAAGAAAACTAACACAAAGCACAGAAAATGAAAGACGTCTCATCTCAGATTTCAAGTACAGCACAATGACCATAGTATTCTACAGGGCCCCATGATACAAAGGAATTCCTTGTTGCTGTCGGGCCAATGACTCAGGTTTAGACTACATATGAAAAAAAGGAAAGGTGCTTAACCAAACCTTTTGTTCTTTTCTCCTGGATCTTGAAGGTTTTGTTCAAGTTTACAACTTAACGCTTAACTAGTCCTAGAAGGGCAAAGTTGTGCTGCTAACCAAAACGCAAATGTAAAACAGACCATATTTCCTTGCACAAAAGCCAAATGGTACAGTTTGCCACTGCTAGAAAATTATGAATAAATAACATTTATGAGTTTTTTTCATTAGCAGTATTCTTAGTAGCATTTATATATTTGTATCTTTTTGACATGGTAGTCTTTAAGACCAACACGCAAGGAGCAAGCAAAAGATTTAGATATGTATTTATGTTATATACAAATATATAAGGATGAAACAAAAAAGTTGCTCTGGACTTAAGTTTAGTTTGTTTTTTTTTCACAAAGGAAATGCTATAGTGTTGCTGATTCTTTGTCCTTATACTGTTCACTACCACAAAATAAAATACTGAAGAATGTTTATTCTTAAAATAAAGCTCATATGTAAAGAGCAACAAAAAAAGGTGGGAACAATATTAAAAAAAAAAAAAGTGTATACAAAGTATGCCATATACTGCAATCCGAAAATCACACAAAACCCACAGCTGAGTAACTGTTGAGAGTTCATCTTTTAAAGCAAGAGTTGTATGGATTTCAGCAGGGCCTGGTTGTCCCCTGGCCTGGTTCCAGCCCACTCTGCTCTAATGTGTAGTGAATAATGCTCACATTTATGTCGGATGGACCCATTTCAGGAAGCACTGTCACCTGGCTCATGAACATTCTCATATCTAAATAATTATCTTTTCATTTTTTTCTGCTCTTTTAAAAAAATGGAAAAGGAGCAACTCTGACTTTAATACACTTGTCTGTCATTTTCCCTCCAAGCTTCTCTGAACAGACACATCACTTTTTCTGTAGCATGCCAGCACAAAGAATAAATTAAGGATGGAGTTTCCATGACTAGTTTTTAAGTCTTCTTATTTGATTGCTTAGTCATAATTCTGGCTGCAATATAACCTGAAATATTTTTTATTTTAATGTATAGGAATACTACTATCTTAGAACAAAGTTAACTTCCCAAAATATCAGTGTAAGAACCATGCCTGTTATTTTACCACACAAAGATGCACTGTACATACACTATTTAATAGCTGCCACTGGCAATAAATCAAATAAGTTGCATAATAAGATTTACTCTCCTTTCTACCATATGTAGCTGATACTACTTCTTCATTATGGCAGATTAAGGTTAGACACTACTGAGAAGTTCTTTACCATGAGGGTGGTGAGACTGGAAGAGTCTGACCCCTCCTTGGAAGTGTTCCAGGCCAGGTTGGATGGGCCTTTGAGCAACCTGGTCCAGTGGGAGGTGTCCCTGCCCATGGCATGGGGGTCAGAACTAGATGATCTTTTAGGGTTCCTTCCAACAATTCTATGATAGGTTTATTTGTCTATTTAAATCTATTTTAAACTCTACAGGAATATCTATAGAAGTTGTGTAGCATTAAGAGCACTTAAAACCTTTTTCAGTCTTATCCCATTACAATAAAGAAGAAAAGCTAGCAATCTTTCCATAAAAGTCCTTAAGAACAGCTGAGGCAAAAGCAGAAATACCACTCAGACAAAAGAACTAGAAAACAAACAAACAATCAACCCACAAAAAAAACCCCAAACAAACCAACAAACGAAAAACCCAAGCCTTACCTTTGTATCTATTATACAGTTGTTCTAATTTCTTCTTGTCTACTGAATTTTTCATGGATTCTTTGTAGTACAAGTCTGGATTCTGGAAGTAGTTGTCTGTTGCCACTTCTAGTTTCCATTCATTCTGCATTAAGCAGTATATAGCAGTCCTTTCACCAGCCTGGGTAAATGCCATAAACTGGCGGACCTTGTCCTTCTGAGACGATTTTAGCTTATGCTTTGGGATGCAAAAGAAGCAGGAAAGCCAATGAAGCTAATCCAGCAGTTTGTTTCAGCATTCTACTACTAATGCCTATCTTTAAAAGGTTTTAGCTTTCTTGTTGATGACAACTTTCACTTCAGAATTACAGGAAGACAAAGCCTTGTTCTTCTGCAGTTAAAAAGACAGCATGTTCTTCTGAAAATTGAAATGACAGCATCTATATATATACATTTTTAGCAGCACATATTCTGGCAGCAATACACTTGTACTTCCTGCTTTATTGCTGACATATGCCGAACTTTTTCTGTTCTGTAACAGCAGCAAACACAAGTTTCATCATATAACAATATGGTTATCTTCTGAAAATATGCCTAACGGTTATACAAACAAGAAAACACAAAAGCACAACTTAGAGATTCTCAGATTCTGTATAAGTCCTTCATACACTGAGAAAAACTACCCAACAGCTTTCCTAATGCAGTCTTAGCAACAACGAACAGTGCAAGTTTAATCATTTTAAGTGATCAGGTGAAAAAAATCAGATGCATTTCTTGCATTTTTGTTAGAAACAATCGCAAAGAGAAGACACGAGCCAAAGAGAAAATAGATAAAACAGACTTGACAAATGTTTCAATGAGACTGTATAGTTGCTGTGAATGGGATCTAAAGCTTTAACTCTGAAAATGATGTTTATACAATTAATACGTTAAACAAAAAGAACTGTCTATTATGAACCTGTAATATGTATCCCTTAATGGCAGCTAATTGCAGCAACACTCTCTATACAACATCCCTAAAAGAGGTGGAAACGGGGATTTTATAGGGAGCAAATTTTCTACCGGCATAGTTCAACATGATAAAGTTGGAAGAAAGAGGAGACAGCTTAGGTCAACTTCTGTTTTTTACTGTATTCTGACACTTTGCACTTCTCTTAAACCATACTTAATGCAGGTTCTGGGCCAACAATTCAGATGGGAATTGCCCTCAGTACTGCTTAAATTATCAGGCATAATAGAAAAATTTCTGGTCTCTTAAATATCTGGGTGGGAGGGAAACTGAGTCCTGATTGAGCGAGCAGTAAGCAGTAAACATTGGACCATCTTTCAGTTTACTTGTTATCTCTTGTACACATATGTATGGATGGTGACATCTTCACTACAGATGGTCCCGAGCCAAGAAACACGTCACGTAAACAAGGACTCCGGTATTCCCTACAGGATTTTTCTATTTTATGTAAGAAGAGACACAAAGTTTTGTTTTATACAGGAGAAATAAGTAAACTGGGAAAAGAGCTTAAAAAAATAACTACAGTGTATTTCGTTAAGAAAATGCTCCCTGATCCTTTGACTGCAAGCTCTGTGTCACTTCACCCCTAATTTCCATGAAGGTCTAACTATGAGAGGCTGCATCGAGATCTTCCTTAGTTATGTAAGCTTCTTTTCAGCAACCAACTCGGTGACGATCATGCCAAAAGAGAGGTCTCTGACAACAATTCCAAAGTAAAACCCGCGTCGTCTTACAAGTCTACTTAAGCCAGGCATTTAAGGGAGATCGTCTAGGTTCAAAATGAAACACCGAGTTATTTGAAGACATTAGAGATAAAGAAACACATCCGACTAGTAGCCAGCCTACTACTCTGCCATGGAGCCTGGCTTCTACTGCTGTGTGTTAATGCCCTGAGCAGCAGAACCTACACGTTCGCTCCAGGGCAGAGGAAGGCCTGGAAACCGGGTTCCCAGCACCGCTTCTTAATATCGGAACCCAAACCAGCAGCTGCGCTTCCCATCAAGACAAGATTAAGCCACGTTTTAGAAAAAAAACAAAACTAAACTAAACAACTCTCGAAACGGGAATTACACCCTCTGGCAAAGCCCAAGGAAAACACGCGGAGGTTGGGGTTGGAGGCACCTTGCAAACCCTTCCCGGGAGAACTCTCACCACCACCCTGCTGCCATCCCAGCATGGCCCCGGCCCCCTCTCCGCTCCCCTCTGCGTTCTTCCCCTCCCCACTCCCTGTNTGCGACCGGCACCTTTCCGGCCCCTGATGGCGGCGGAGAGAGAGAGAGAGAGGCGGGTGCCCCGCAGCCCGACCCTCCCGGTAACGGGACTCAACTTTCGGGCCCCGCAGCAGTAATACCAAGCACGCTCCCGTGTCCTCGCAGCACCCACCCGCCTCTCTCTCTCTCTCTCCGCCGCCATCAGGGGCCGGAAAGGTGCCGGTCGCAGCCGGCGCTCTCCTGATCGCATTCCCTCCTGTCCCTCCTCCTCCAGCCCCTCGGCCTTCCTCAGGGAGAGGTACCGCCAGGCGCCGGTACCGGAAGCCGGCCCGTAAGGAGGCGGTGGCGGCGGCGGCTGGAGCTGCCCTCCGGCGGTCGTCGTTCTCAGGTGGGGTGCTCGGGATGGGGGGGTCACATCGTCAGCCCCTTCCCCTGCCCTGGAGGAGCTTGGATGGAGAAAATGGGAGTGTGGAGGGGTGGGGGGAAACTGTTAGGTGTGGAAGGAACCCTGAGGGTTTTTGGAAGAGAGGATGAGGACTTGGAGGGGAGGCAGAGTGTAGTGTCAGCCCGATGAGATCCAGCGCTGCGTAGCGTGTTCGGGAAGATGAGCTGCAAGGCATCGGAAACAAACTGCTGAAAAAGGACTCCAAGCGACAAGGGTCTGCTCTAAAATTTTGGTAATCGCTGGTGCGCGGAGAGGGGTGAGAAGGTTATTTTTTTGTTGTTACCTCTTTATTTGCAGGCAGAACTCATCATCAATTTTAAGAGGTGACGTCATTATTCCCTGAAGAGATTTTGAGCGCTGCCCCAGGTGCTGCTTTTCTAAATAGTTTTTGTTAGCTGAGTAAAAAGCACTTCTACTGAAACAAACCCATGCTATGGCTGAACCATGCTGGTGAATTTACACCATTGTTACAGGGCAACCACGGGCAAACTTACTAGATTGAATCCCCTCTCAGAATTTAGTTATGTGGTGGGACATACCATGTAAGATGTGCAGCAGAGTGTTTTATTTACCTCCTCATAAACAGAAGCTTGAATACACATTAGGTGTTTCCCTCTCCCTTTTTCTTACAGGAATAAGTTGTAATATATTCAGCAAAATCCCTCCCCCAAAAGTGTTGAACAGGAGAGTACTACTTTATATACATGAAGAAATATTTCCTTAAATATTACTCTTGAAATTTGCCAGGGGGTGAGGACTGCTTTTTTTTTTTTTTTTTCTGATCTCTTAAATGGGTAAGCACTGTAGCTTGAGCAAACTTTATTATCTTATTGAAAGTAGAGAGATGTATGTACGTGGTTTTGCTGCTTTAATTGCACTTTCAGTTCTTTAAATTCTGTCTTTAAATGTCTTTCAGCTCTTCATGTTGTTAAACCCATAGTCAGCTATTGATAACTAAATACTTAGGCTTGTGTTTCACCAGCCCACAGACAGGATTTTTCAGCTGTGTCTGAAACAGATGGGAAAGCATTGTAAAGGCCAAGGCAGTGCATGGCTTTGCTTACCATCTTTGTTTCCCATTCTATGTATTGATGATGGCTGACTTGGATAGTTGTGGTTGCAACTGCATGATGAGGAAAGAAGATTCTCTGCTAGGCAGACTGCTTCCACATGATTATGTCCATATGTTGGTTCCAGTTTAAGGCTGTTGGCTCAGGGGTCAAGACTGCAGCTGAAGTTGTAGGCAAACACCAGCTCTATTGATGATCTAACATACTGTGTGTTGTGCATTTTTAGAATGCATGTGATGCATGCTTCAGTGATGAATGTATATTTTTTCATACAATTATGCATTGTTATGTATAGCTTTGTGGTGTAGGGGTTTTTCTGTTTGGTTGTTTTTTTTAAAGAAAATGAGACTTTATAGGATAAGGTCAGTGTTTTTCTGTTAAATCTGAGGGAAGACAATTGGTTCTTGGTTCTGAAATTCTATCCTGCTAGGTGTTAAAAGCAAACATAGCAGTTTAAATATATGTCTTCAAGTAGCTTCTGGGAAATGAACTTATTAATTTATTTTATTTTTAGTGTTCTTATAACTACTTTAAAATCTTGAGGATCAATAATTAGCTTTGAGGTAAAATGCTTCAAGACCATGCAGTTTTACACATGAAGATCTTTGATCTAAATTAGTGGTGCTCAGAAATAAAGGAAGTTTTGCTGCTATTTTTTACTGCATCAATGTTTCCTTCACAAGTCTGATTTATGATGTAATCTGTTTCAGTTAAGCTTTTTCTTCCCTTTTGTTTTGTATAGTTGAGTGTCCTAATGCATCCGAGGCTGTATAAATACCAAATAATCATGATGTGATTTTTTTTTTAAAGATAGGTTTGGAAAAAATATAAGATGATTACTGATAAATTAGAAGGATGAGTTCTGGTGCTAGATTGAAGTACAGCCTCTGGCATCATCACTTAATGTTTTTTATGGCTTCTCTCTAGTCTAAGAAGCAGTGCAGGTATGCTATAACTAAGCTTTCTGTTTACTGTTTTTAATCTCTAGAAAATAGTCAAGAGGAAAACAATCTATCAACGACCTTGGGCTGTTTCTTGGTTCTGCTAACTCTTGGCTGAAGGAGACCAGATACATTCTGTTAAAAGATGATAGTGTGGGATGCAGTCTTAGGTTTGTTTTGTTCGACCTGTATGGCCTGACATTGTCACATTTGTTAACGGGTTGGTACTACCTTGCAGCACTGAAGATGCAGAAACCATGTAGCAGAAAGCTTTGAGCAGTTGTGCATTGTCAGCTTCTCCCAGCAGCAATAAGGAGTAAAGAATGAAGGCAACTGGATTTATTTCCCTGTGGACGTTGGTTTCACTGCCTTGTGTCCAGTTAGCAAATCCTGCAGAACATGAAGATGTAGTAAAGCATGCAATAAAGCTGCACCGTGGGAAAGGAGCTGTTATTGCTCAGAGAAAGCAGTGGGTGTTGGAAAGCTGCAGAAAACTCTCTGGTCTTCTTCGCCAAAAGAACGTTGTCCTCAACAAACTGAAAAATGCTATAAGAGCAGTTGAGAAGGATGCAGGGCTGTCAGATGAAGAGAAACTTTTTCAGGTGCACACCTTTGAAATTTTCCAAAAGGAGCTGAATGAAAGTGAAAACTCAGTCTTTCAAGCAATCCATGGCCTCCAAAGAGCTCTACAGGGTGATTACAAAGATGTTGTAAATATGAAAGAAAGCAGTAGACAGAGACTGGAAGCCTTGAGAGAAGCTGCAATTAAGGTTGGTTCCCCCAAGTTTATTACTAGAATATTAATATTCTATTTGTGAATTTCATTTTATTGTGGCACAGTTTCAGTCTTTTAATAAAAAAGTGATTCTACATGAAACTTGAATGTTCTACTGTTTAAAATGGATTTTGAATTATTTGTTCTCATTGGTAAAATTAAAAGTACTTCTGATGTGGAACTTAAAACTTACTAGAAGTCACTAGGTCTTATTTCAAAGCAAAGCTAAGCATAATTGTGACACCTACAGAAAACAGTATGTTAAAGGGAAAAGAATACAAGAGGCATGTCATTGCACATAGCACAGTTGCATTAGACAAACCAGGGGGATTATCAGAGTGGAATAATGCCATAAATTGGCAAAATACTGTTTTTTCCATTTCAGCTGAGAATTGCATAACCAAAATCTACAATTGGAACAGAATTACTTCTTCCCTGTTATTTCCATATTGGTATAGATGTGGGTAAAATAACCATCCAAAACATGAGATGGCTAGATTTTTAATCTCAGTGTAGCAGTCCCAGTCTAAGAAGTTCAGATTTTGTTTGAAAAGCAGTATTTCCTAGGAGGAGCTGACTGAGATAACTTTACCAAGACGAGCACACAGGTAAGTAACTGTTGAACACAAGTACTTCATGGAAAATCTGAGTTCCCCTGTCAATGCAGACCTGTTAGGTTGTGCACAGTCTGCCACTGTCTACTAGGCTTGGTAGTGCTCAGACTGTGTACTGAAAGTCCTTTTGAAAGAAAATGTTATTCATTTGCTTTGGTATTTAAATTGCTCTTTTCCTTGCTCAGCCCCTCAACCACTGGAGGAATATATTAAGAATTTTCTTCATTTTCTGTCTTCTAATAGAAGAAGATGCCCTTGTGCAAGGAAGCAAGGGAAGGGGAAAAAAAAATGTAGTTGGGATATGGCATCTGAGCTGGGAGACTCTAAGGCATGCCTGTGTGAGAAATGTCCAGATCTTACCAGGTGAAAATGGTGAGAGGTTGTGTGGAAGAAAAACGTGCAGTGAACTGAGGAAAGAAGGGGTGGTGGAAGTAGAGTTAGGATGAAGACTTGGGAGGCTGGAGTGGTCTGTGCAGTGAAAACAAAGACTGAATTATGGCAAGTTTGGATTAGGAGTAGCTTGGATCTAGGTGTGTTCCAATGAAGTTCTCAATATGATTTTGTTGTTGGCTCTTTGGTAGTGCCAGCCTCTGCTACATAGAAATGGTAGAAATTGTTACAAGAATTATTTGATTTTTTTTCACCTTTTTTTGTCTTGAGAGATCTCAAAAATACTAAAATACCAGTAGTAAAGCTTTCCAGAATCTTTTCTCTTTTAGCTAGTTCTTTGCAACGTTGCTGTAAAATGCTGAAGTAATCTGTCCTTAGACCTGAGAGCAGTGTTTCTTTGTTTTTCTCCTAAGAGGAGGCCTGGGTGCATAGTGATGTCTTTTAGAAGTCTGTCCTGTCAAAACTTTACTTCTAAAGAGGTGGATTGTGTAGGCTTTTTTTCTTTTTGCATTATCATATCAAGGTATTTACTTACATCCTTATTTCTTCTGTCATATGTGTGATTATTTAAACAGAATTCTTGTTCTAACCTGTTTGTTACATAAAGTGGAACAAAGAACAGTGGGGAAGTGCATGCCAAAAAGATTGAAATTACATAGGTTAAATTTTTTTTTTTTACTTATTCTTACTTCAGAAGAGACACATTAGGTCCAGTGTGTTCCAGTTTCATTTTACAGTAGCAATTACTTTTTTGGTGTACTCATAAGACCTCCCTTCCATTTTTTAAACAGTGATTGGAAAACACAGAAGACTGTAGAGGGTGCTGGACTCTTCATTTGATTTCTGTTGAGCTGAAGTATTTGGAAGTTGTTAGTGTTGGGATATATGCATTTCTGATGCATTTCTTGCTGATTCTGCTGCTGGGAAAAGGTATAGTGAGTGGAAACATTTGTGGTTGGAGGGGAGGAAGGAAGAAGCACTGAGACTTCTGCCTTTCTTTGCTTCAGGAATTTGTGTGGGAGGTTCAGGAAAAAGCACCAACATTTTACCTACTTTTTATCAGCTTCTGCTTTCTTGTGTGCCTACTACTCAGATACCGATGGAAGAAATAATTAGCAAGTAGTACAAAGATGCTTCCTTTTCTAAATGTGCCTATTTCATCCCTGATTGAACAGTGGAGAGCAGGAGCAGCACTGCTTTCTCAAGCAGCTTTGCCATCAAGTCTTGCTTAACCTTACTTCATTTAGCTTATGTGTTTCTGGATGTTCCAGTCTCCCATTTAGTGCACAACCACAACCACGACCTGTGTTACTTTGCTTAAAAGATTGTTTGGTATGCACCTTCTGACCAGATGTCTCCAATCCCAGCCTGA
The DNA here is from genome assembly GCA_038090715.1 of Florisuga fusca. Classification (NCBI taxonomy): domain Eukaryota; kingdom Metazoa; phylum Chordata; class Aves; order Apodiformes; family Trochilidae; genus Florisuga; species Florisuga fusca. The sequence continues at coordinate 21,993,807 of JAAWXA010000003.1, read as the reverse complement.
GTTGCAGTGTTTGTACTCTGATGCACTTTTGCTTAAAACGTAGCAAGCTGTTTGAGGTAGGTTGTCCTTTTTGTGACACTGTTCTCTGACTGTCCCACTCAACTGCCATGACATTGGTCTGCAGGTGAAGACAGAGGTGACACTGTAATAAACTACAAAAATTTCAGTCTTCATTAGTTAAAGGAGCTTACAGTTCAGCTCAGATTTTTAAGGCTATCTTGCTGTTCAAAGAAAGTTAACTTCTTGCAAATTAAAGCCTTATTTTTTTTCTGAAGTTTCTCTCTTAACAGTTCAGCCAGTCAGTCTCAGGAAGGACTGGTCAGCTCCCTCCATCACCTGCTCCATTTTTGAAGGGAAAGAATGTAACCCTTACCAATTGCATTCTAAACTGTTGCCGACTGAGGAAAGATTCTGCGACTCATACAGGGGACGTTTTTTACATCTTTGAAGCAGTGTCTGCTGGCGGAGAACAACAGATAGGAGAAGTTTTTCCTTGAGGTTGTATGGGAGTGACTGTGGCTCTTGCCTATGTGTTGCATAAGAACTCAAGCAGCTGTCATAGAGCCAAACACATTAATAGTTACATTTTCCCCAACCCTGTGTTATTTTGGGAAGTGGGTAATTTTCATCATGCCAGTGTAACTATGGTAATTCTAAACACCAAGAGTCAAGAGCCTGCAGCTCTGTGGTTTCATCACAACTAGGAGTATTTATCTGGCTGTCAGTATTGTAAAAGGGTTAAGCTACAATTACAAGCTGTACTGAACATACTCTTGTCTTGGCATCGAAGAATTAATTGAATTATATGCACGTTCTTGCAGGTTTCAAGCAGAAAAATGTTCATCTGAAAATGTGTGGAGGAGGGAGAGGGCGCTCCAGTTGTTAGGATAAACATAGGAGTTTGGGACCATTTTAGATGCCCAGGTTATCTAAGATACCTCTGTGGAGTAAGCAGACAAAACATGCATCATAAGGGTCTGTCTGATTTCTAATTGGGCAGGGCATCTAAAATGGAGACTGAGACTTGTGTTTTCTGGGAATTCAATCTGACCAAGAGAATGCTTGTATTTTTTGCCCAGTCTAATGTTTCCCTTGGTAATAATATTGGCTCTTTTAAAAGGGTCTCTCTCACCTGAATATTTACAGAATCATTGGAGCTGGAAGGGACCTCTAGAGATCCTCTAGTCCACTCCCCTGCTAAAGCAGGGTTACCTGGAGCACCTTACACATGATTGCATCCAGAGGGGTTTTGAATGGTTGCAGAGAAGGTGACTCTGCCTCTCTGGGCAACCTGTTCAGTGCTTTGCCAGCCTCACACTAAAGAAGCTTTTTCTCATGTTCAATTTAAACTTCCTGTGTTCCAGCTTGTGCCCATTGCCCCTTGTCCTGTCACTGGGCACTACTGAAAAGACAGAGCCTGGCTCCATCCTCCTTACACTCACCTTTAGATATTTATGCTCATTGGTTAAGGTCTCTGAGTCTTCTGCTTTCCACACTGAACAGTCCCAGCTCTCTCAGCCTTTCTTTGTAAGAGACACTCCAACCCCTCAATCATCTTTGTTCCCCTCCACTGGACTCTCTCCAGCAGTTCCCTGTCTCTCTTGAACTGGGGAGCCCAGAACTGGATACAGTATTCCAGATGGGCCCTGGAAGGAAGAAGCCTGCCATTGCTTACATATCCTCATCCCTAGTTTTTCTCAGTCAGCACATATTTAAAGAATGGAGGGCACGTAAAGTGAAGATTATTTTTATCCTTTTTTTTTTTTTTTTTTTTTTTTTACTGAACAGAACAACCCAAAAACCCACAAACAAAAACCCTTCAATTATCAACTTTGTCAACGCATGAAGTATTGTGTTTGGCTATCATATTAGTAGCCAAAGGCACAGTGTCAAATCTGATTCTTGGCCAGTAAATAAAACTTTTATTTCTCTTTTTTGAACCTGAAACATTGTAACTTTATCAGGGAATACTGAATATATCCTACTAGGATAGTAGGAATATCCTACTACTTAAGAATATCCTACTAATATTCTCACACTGTATTGCATCAGCATTTTTTACTTTCTTACTTCTGAAGCCTAGAAATGGATTTCAGAAGTTATTAGCACAAGTTCACAAGAGGCCCACACTGAAAAGATTGACAAAGTCAAGTATTTTACTTCTGATAGGAAAATGCTTATTGGGAAGGATAAATGGCTAGAAACTCAACTAGAGTGCTTGACTGTTCATTTGTACTCTCTCCCAACTGCTTTTTATTTTTTATTGTTTTGTAGTTGTTTCCACAGTTGTTATAATTTTGAAAACCATAAACAAATCTCTTCCCATGTTTATAAAATGCCTTATAAAATTAAGTTTCATTGTGTTTTTCTTCCAATTTGTTTGTTGTAGCTAGTAAAACTATGCTTTCAAGTTTTATTATGCTTCCCTGCTAAAGCACTAAGCTCTAACCTTTACTTGGCTCTGAAATGTTTCCTAGAGTTCCTCAAATTGATTCCTTTCTTGTATTTTCTGGATGGTAATCCTGGGGCAGTTCTGCTGTTTAATGAATTAGAAAAGGCAGTTGGTGGGTGGATATTTCATTTGTTGTTTTGCTTGTCCACTTCCCCCAGTGAAAACTGACAAAGGGGAAAGCAATGTTCACTTGCCACTATAAGGTCTGTGTTTTGGCTTTTTCCTCGATTTCACTTGTAAGATGTTTTGTGTCAAAAGAAGTGTACATTTATGTCAAATGTTTTTCTGCTCAGAGGCCTAAGTAGCACTTCATCTGTGTTGTAAAATTCAACAGGAAGAAATGGAGTACGTCGAACTATTAGCAGCAGAAAAGCATCAGGTAGAAGCCCTTAAGAACATGCAGCATCAGAACAAAAGCCTGTCAATGCTTGATGAAATTCTAGAAGATGTCAGGAAGGCAGCTGATAGATTGGAAGAGGAAATAGAAGAGCATGCCTTTGATGACAACAAATCTGTAAGTGATTAAGTGATGTTTCAGACTGTCTTTTCATCGGTGTGCATTTACTTTTTTAGCTGATACTTGCACTGTAGGGGCATTTCTCTTGTGTTAAATAATTAGGATTTTTGTTCCTATTAAAAAAAACAACACCACAAACAACTTTTGTCTCTACATTTCATTTTGCTCCGCTTGCAACAGAAGAAAGTATTTGTTGGTAGAATGATTGTTTCTAGGAGTGAGCAAACAGGAATAATTACTCCTTTTTGCTAGTTACTCCTGTGTTTTTGATTTTAAAGTCCTCTCTAGAGCTGCCGCTTTGACAGTGACAAGTATAGTCTATCTGATTGAAACAGTCCTTAAGGTTAGGACATCTCAGCGGTGGTGGTGGGAACTATGGTAGACTTTGCAGGACCTGGAGTTACCGTGTGAAGTACAGTCTCCACCTTTTTCTCTTACATTCTGTCAGGAAAGTTAAAGGAGAAGAAGAATCCTTGCAGTTTGTTTTCACAGTCTGAAAAAAGATACATTGTAAGGGTATGGAATGTGTTTGTGGTCTTGCTTTCTTCCGACTTTCTCTGCTTTTTGTGCCTTGGCCTCTTTGCACTCTTCCTTGTTTCTGTGCTGGGCAGTGTCCCTCAGGTAAGGCTGTGTGTATTTGGAGCTGGGACTGCATCAGTTTATTCTAGTGTCCCCTTGTGCTGTCCTCAGAGACCGATTCTCCTAATCAGTCCTATTTTGCATAACTGGATTGCAATTTTATTTGCCTTTTGCTTTTTGAAAGGTTTTTGTTGATCTGCAGGTTGACCTTTAAGGTGAACATAGCACATAAATTCCACTAAGGAGGCAAGGCAGTTGTTCCGTAGTAGAGAGCCAGGACAGTTTTTTGTGATTGTACTCTACTGAAGGAAAATAACAGCAGCTTTTTACTTTGTACACACCAGCCCGCAGCAGTTCTGCCCTAACAGGGAACCCAACCCGGCGCCTCCAGCAGCAGCATCAGAGAAAGGACGAGCTTCTGGAGTGCCCTCTTCTGCTCCGCTGGGGCATAACCACACGTTTTAAAGAGAGGAGGAAATGAGGTTCCTTCAGCTACACCTGCTAGCTGGCAAAATGCCAACTCATCCTTGTTCTCCAGTGCCTCTCTCTGGTTCCCTGCTTGCATCCCTGTTCGTGAAAGAAAAGGAATCATGAAGTGGAACCCAGAGGACTGTTTACATACCCATCTTTGCAGGAAACATCTAACATGTTTTCTCTTAAGTTAGAACACTGGAACTTCGTAACAGAGAAGCTCTAATAGCCTCATCAGTAATCTGATAAAGATACAAGAGCTTCTATTAAAATAAAATCAAATAGAGAAGTGAAGTAGGTAAAAAAATAAAATAAATCTGAGCTAGCCCTCTGGATGCAAGACAAGGGTATTTACACACTGAATTCTTTTATGTACAAACCACTTTCAGGAGTTGCTGCTTTAGGAAAGAAAATCCTGTAAATAACTGTTTTCTCTCATTATGTCCTCAAATTAATTAGTATTTTAAAGCTCATCTGACCCAATGCTGTCTACTGTTGTTCTCCTCTTTTCTTTTGTAGAAGTAAAAATTTTTAATATCCATGCAATATATGAATATTAAATATCCACACACGTGGTTGTATGATTTATATATGTATTACACAGGAAAAAATAAACAAACCCAACATTTTTTAATATATATAATTGTCTTAAACTTATAAACATCTTCCCTTTTTTTCTAATGTTATTCCTGGCCTAGTCTGGGAACTCCACTAGATAAGGAATATATTTATGTTACATTTTTAATTTCAATGCAGAGAAGTTTGGTTAAGTTCCAGACACAGAAGCTACCAACTGCAAAAAGATCATATAGCAAACTCTGTGTGAATTTGCAGTTCCAGAGCTTCAAAGCAGATGCTTCACTGCTGTTGTGTTTTATAAGATAATTTTGCCTAGTTGAACATGATTGCTGATGTCATAACATTAAATTCCCAAGAAGATACTATAACAGATGTTGGCTTATTAGTGTTTTGGTTTTTAGGCAAAGTAAATGTCATCTGCAAGATGGGAACACTGCACTGAACAGTGAATTAATTCCAATGTGAAAGTCAAATGGTTGAGCCAGCATTTAACAATAAACTCTAAGCTCTGTTTTCATATCTCCGGAGTAAGAACGAGGGTGTGGGGCTTAGGAGCAAAGATGTCAGAAGAACTGTAGGATTGGGCATTTCTTGTGTATTCTGGTTAGAAACAGTTCTTCATGCTTGCTGATGGTAGGGAAGCCTTTTCATCTTGCTCCAGTGCTGGGAGAATAGTTTGCATGTATGTGGCATGCAGCTGCTCGCTTTCTCCCATCAGCTGAGCACGTGGTTTGGCCTCTTAGACCTGGCATCAGACCCCTCATTCTGAAATGCAAAATAGCCTGGTAAGTAGGGAGCTTAGGGAAATAAAGGCAAAATGTATATAAAACCATTGGCTTTGAGGGGAAAAAAGGGTGTTTGAGGGAAAAAAACAGCTTTCATAATTCATGAATAGAAAATAGCAATCAGCCTCTTACTCCAACAGCTAAAAATGCTGATATCTGAAGGAGTTATTTTATGCTTTTAAATAATTCTGCAAACTTCATTATTTGTTTCAAGTTCCCCTTTTTTTTAACCCCTGTGTTTTGGTTCTTAGTGACTACCAGTTCTTTAGAGGCCCATCATACTGCATGGTGTACAAAAACAGGGTAAGAGGTAATTCCTGAAGTAAAAGTTTTAAATTATGCACACACACACAAATGTAAGGAATGGAAGAAAATTATAAAAATGGCAGGTAAATATGAAATATTGAAAATTCAATATTTATCATAACAGTTTGGGGAAACGTGCCGGGGAATCAGAAAAAAAATAAATTAGGATCTTGTTTTACAGATGGCATATGTGAATGAAATTCCTCATTAAAGAAATTCATTTGTCAGCAAAATACAGCAATCCAGAAAAGTTGAATGTCTTGTACTCAGTCAGTGGAATGTCAACAGCCTACTCTCTTTACTGGAATCTAAAAGAAAGAACAACTTTCACTGTTTCTGAATATTGGTAAAATCTATGTTATTTAAAGTACACTGCATAATGAAATCATTCTAGTGTCTTCTGCTTCGTAGCTGCAGCCAAGAGGACAGAGTTAGAAATGGTTTTTATCCTTTCTCCTTCAAATTTACTGATTTGTGACTTTTTCTTGAGTTGGAATGCAATCGTCATTTCAGATTTTTGTGAACTGAATATCACTTAATAATCTAACTGGTTTTGTTCAAGGGAATAAAATGTTACATTTCAATCCAGCCTGAAGTCTTCTAAATATGGTAAAGCTTTTTTTTTTTTTTTAAATCAGATTAGATGCAATTAAAAATACTGAACTGGAATTTTACAGTTTTGAGACCTTGTCTATTTTTTTTTTGTTTGTGTTTTTTAGTTGGACAGCTTGGATATAGAGGTCTGAAAAAATCTCTCATTATTAAAATGTGAAGCAAAATAGCATTTTAAGTTATGGACATCAAGTTTGCATAAAGAGACTGAAAGACTTCTCTAAGAAGAAACTGCAGTATCATTAACATCAGCAAATTCTGGATCAATTTCAAGCACAATTAATAGTCTATTCCTTCAATGACCTTTTTAAAAATTTTTTATTTGCTTTCTTTCTCTTCTAGGTAAGAGGTGTAAACTTTGAAGCTGTTTTAAGGGTAGAAGAAGATGAAGCCAACTCCAAAATAAATGCTTCAAAAAGAGAAGTAGAGGATGACTTAGGTCTTAGTATGCTTATTGATTCCCAGAACAATCAATATATTCTTACCAAGCCCAGAGATTCAACCATTCCTCGTGCTGACCATCATTTCATAAAGGTAATAAATTTAGAGATGTTCTTGATATTCATTTTGCTGAAGTTTACTCCTACTAGCTTGCACAGAGTCCTTGATTGGTTTGAATATGGTTTCAGCATTTGTCACTCTACATGTATCCTAACATTCGTCATTACTCCTTCTACTGATGATCTGGACAGTGGGTTCCCTGCTCCTAGTGTAGTCTTCACAAGACTGATCATGATGCCCCATTAATCCTCCTTGCTTTTATTTAACCTTTTGCATCTTTAGGGCAGCATTCTCTCTCTCAGACTGCAAATAGCATGGCAAGCTGTTGCTGTGACTGATATAAGCCACTTGTGTGCTGTCAGTAGAGAGTTTATCTCTGTTCATGTCTTGTGATGAAAAAAGATGCTGGAAAATACATAGATGTGTTTTTCATTGCATTTGTGCTTCGTGAAGAATTAATGGAGTGGAAATATTTTTTAAAAAAAACAAAGATGGATCTGTTTTACCATTTTGTTTCTGTACAAATTGTCATTCCCCACAACTTCATGGGAAACTGTCTACTTCCTATATTTAAAGTAGTTAATAAATAATCAAAAGTCCCCAAAGCTACCAATTACTTCAGGTCAGTACCTCACATGTGTCATCTGCAAAACTGAGGTGCTTATACCTACAACAAAGTCGTCTGGTTAATTTACTGAAGTTGTCTGTTTTTGACAGACAATATTCTACATTTTATTTTAGAGTGCTACTTGTCTTCTGAAAGTTAATGGTCTTTAGTCACAAATTTGTGTGTACTTTATACTAATACATTTGTAAATCTTAAATATTTAGGATATTGTGACAATAGGAATGTTGTCTTTGCCATGTGGCTGGCTGTGCACAACAATAGGATTGCCAACCATGTTTGGGTATATCATTTGTGGAGTACTCTTAGGACCATCTGGACTAAATAGTATCAAGGTAAGTGTGCAAGTTGTTTTCTGATTATTTCCTTTGTTGAAATTTTTAAAGGTAGATTGAAAAAAATATAGTATTGCCAACTTCAATTGTATTTTTTTTAATTTTTAAAAAAAAATCAATCCCCAAACTTGGACTTTTGCAAAAGGAGGCCTTAAAATTTTATGGTTTTGAATGACTCTGTTGTCAGTTTTTTCTTCTATATAATCATGACAGAAATAGTTGTTCAAAGTGAAAGCTGAAGGCTGTGTGTTGCGGGTTTTTCTTTTTAGTTGGTATGGTTTTGTATTTGTTTTGCAGTTTGGTGTTTTGGGGTGGGTTTTTTTTTGTTATTTGGTTTTGGGTTTTTTCCCTTCTTGCCTTTAATCACAAAGCATGAAACTTCATAAATTATTTAAAAGACACCAAATACTCAAAAACGTATGTGTTGGCACTGGAGGAAGTGTTTAAAAGAAGTAGCATAGCTTGGCATCCCTAGACAGTTATTTTGCCTCTCTGTAGCTCTTTCATCCATCCCAGTCACCCTTACTTCTTTTCCAGTCCTCTGCCCACATTCCTGAAGTCTCTTGAACCTTTTTAGCTCCATCACGTGTACCCTGATTACTAGCTCAATGTGAGACTGTGGGCTGTGGTTGGCTAAACATTGCACATGTTTTGATAAGTGGTCTGGTGTGCATTAACAGATCATTTAGCCAGCAGGCAAAACAGAACACATGTTAAGGGTGCATGGTAATGTCTGGTTAAGTTACATTTGTCTGTTACATTGATCTCTGCATAACTGCTTGGAATTTAGTGTCTTTGCAACCTTTGCTGTGACATGGGCTTTTGTTAAAAATGACTGTTGGGCTCTAAAGTAAGTTGGAATGAAAAGAAATTGTAGGGTTTTGTCAGTCTCGTATTGGAAGAGAAGGCTACAAATACAACACTTTAAAAATTTCATATTCTGAAGTTGAGATTAAATAATAACCTTTGTGTTGTACATAAGTGCTGGATCAAGAAGGTCTGGACAACTTGACCACTTAGACTAAGAAACAGGTTTCTAAGCTTGGCATTAGGAGATTCAACTATGAATTTTCATAGACTTAGACAGAAGAAGGTGATGTGAACAGAACAGATATGGAGGTTTCTTTAGAACAGTTTCTTAGAAGTGAGCTGCCTGTTTCTTGTAGAGATGTGATTAAACATTATTCATCTGGATAAAGTTCATGTTGACTGGATCTCTTGTCTGTGCTCCTGCCTTTTGTCTCTTCTGTATTTCATTAAATCTTGAACGTCAGAGGAACTGAAAAGGCAGGCAGATTCTAATCTGGCAGGGAGTGTTCCATCCCCACTTCTCTGTGCTTGATCACCCTGTCCTCTTCTGCTCTGGACTGTGAATACATAGGAAAAAAAGCCAGCTTTTTTTCTGTTGTGAAAGGAAGACAACCACTTTTCTTGCTGTTGCACCCTTCTCTCTGAAGTGGAAAGTCTGGTAGTTGTACTGGTTTGAGAGACAGCTGCATGGAGTGTATAGGGCAGAGAGCAGAACAGCATCTACAGTCTAGCAGAATTATTATACCAATAGGCCAATAAAATAACTAGAGAGAAGGAACATCTAAAATGCAAACTTTAGAGGTTTAATAGGATATGCATGAAATATAACCTATTTATTTTCAACGAACAAGCAAACTTACATAGGCCAACACATAATCATTTTGGGTGACCTTCACTACCCAACCAGATTATCCAGTAGCAGCCAGGTGATGGGGAAAAAAGTTCAAACCCTAAAGGTGCTGAGGGAATTTCCTATGGGAAATACCTATGGAAACATTATGAGAAACAATTTGTTTTGTAAATGGGCATAAATTTGTATTCTAAGTAGACTACTGTGCACTGATTTTTTTTTTTTTAAAGTCTATTGTACAGGTGGAGACGTTAGGAGAGTTTGGTGTATTCTTCACTCTTTTTCTTGTTGGTCTGGAATTTTCCCCTGAAAGACTAAGAAAGGTATTCTTATATCTCTGCATTACAGAATTCAATTGCTAATGTTCAGGTTATCAGTTCTGTTTCATATTTTTACATTCTCCCTATAATATGCTTGTATAACTTTGTACATTTTTAAAAGGACAATTAAGACATTCACTTCTTTAACTCTCTGGAAAGAATAGAGTGCATTATTTATTTGGCGTTTCAAAAAAACACTTTGCTATTTCTCTTCATTTTAGTAAAAAACCCCAGTTTGATTACTAGAAAAATCTCACACAACTTACAGCAATCCATCTCTGCATTATTTTAACATGCAGCAACATGCAGTTGCTATTACGGAGTGTCTAGTAATGTTTGCCAGTCCTGTTATAAAAAAAATCAGTTTGTTATGTACTGCATGCTGAGATGATGATACATGTACTGGCTAATAAACTGAGTCCACAAGTATGTTAGCACAATCTGGCCATCAGGATTCTGCAAAAATGTACAAGTTTCTCTTGGTCTTAATAATAGTTTAAAAAAAAAAAGTTATTTCATAAACCAGCTAAAATTCTAATAATAGGAAATCAGGCATCTTAAACTGCTTATTTGCTCTGAAAATCATTGTAACTTATCAGTGAGAAAAGCATCATCTGTCTTTATTTTAAGAACTTGTTTTCTTCTCAAGGTATGGAAAATATCTTTGCAAGGACCCTGCTACATGACAGTTCTGATGATTGCCTTTGGTTTACTGTGGGGACACTTGCTCCAAATCAGACCAACACAAAGTGTCTTCATCTCCACTTGTTTATCTTTATCAAGCACACCACTGGTGTCAAGATTTCTTGCAGGTAGTGTTCGAGCAGATAAAGAAGGTAAGTATGATTTTACATATGGGCTACAGTAGTATCTGCAATAAAAGGCAAAAAAAGTTGTCTTTGTAATATTATGAAATATGAAATAAGACAAACCAAAACCCACTGTTAAGCCTGTTAAGTGTTCATCCCCTTTTAACACTGAATGTTTTGAATGACCTCACCTGATGGAGAACTGTACTTAGCCTCTGTTTGATTAAGACACTTCTAGATTTCTGAGCACTGCAAGGACTCACTGATGCTGCTGAATGTCTCCATGTCTGCTTTGTTGGTGTACAGGAGACATTGACTACAGCAGTGTACTACTTGGCATGTTGGTGATGCAGGATGTGCAGCTTGGTTTATTTATAGCTGTCATGCCTACACTTATTCAAGCAGGAGCAAGCACGTATTCCAGGTAAAAAAAAATAAATTCCTTATGTATCTTCTCCCCATTCCCTTCCAGTTAGTATGCAGATGATATAAATATGAGAGCACTGCAGTTAATGTCAGTTCAGTGAAAAATACACACTGTGTTCTAAGACTTCCCTTTACTATATTTGTACTTGGCGTGTTGTATGAGGATATTTTTCTGTTCTAGCTTCCTTAGTCCTGTCTAATACATAAAATTGGTAGTGGAAGTCTTGTTATTGCAAAAAATAACTTAATTTCTTCAGTTACTTTATTTCCTCAAGCCATATATTTGTTAAAGACTATGTGATATTATTACTAAGCCTGATTGCTTACCTTACAAAGATCAATCAAAAAAATTCTTTTTGAATCACTGTGGAAGTAAGTTCTAGGCTATAAGAGGGATTGCTGGGCACTTAGCAGATTAGTATTCATCTTGTTTACTAATGCATCTAAATATATTACTGTAGCCACTCCATTTTCAACATCTGTGGAATTAGATCTTTTCACTTAAGGGGAACCGGTTGGGACACATGAGAGCACTTGAAAGAAATGCTTTGTTTGTTCTTCTCTTCCAGCATTTTCAAGGAAATACTGAGAATACTGATACTGATTGGCCAAATTCTCTTTTCTCTGGCTGCTGTTTTTCTTATATGTCTTGTTATAAAGACTTATCTCATAGGACCGTATTACCGCAAATTGCATGCAGAAAGCAAAGGGAATAAAGAAATCCTCATTCTAGGAATAACTGCATTCATCTTCCTTATGTTAACGGTAATCTTTTAAGTTAATAAAACATTTTAATGCATGTGGTAGTTTGCTGCATCAGTATCACAAAAGCCACCACACTTCCTGCAATTGCATATCCACGTACCTCTGTAGTTAATGACTTGGTTATAAAATGTTTTAAAACAAACCCCAAATGAGCTGATGAGTAAGATGAGGTAAGAGTTGACTGTCAATCATCTGAACTTCTGCTAGTAACTCTTAATACAGCCAGATAAAGAATCATGATTACATTTTTAATTTTGGGCTACTTCATGCATTTGAAAAGAATTTAGGATGGATTTTGAGATACTGATAATGGCTATTGTGACACGCTCCGAAGTTTCTTTTCAATAGCAAGTTCTCAATGTTTTATTATAAAATGATTTTCTGTGGGAGATAAACAGTTTGGGATGAAGTTGAGAAAGAAGAGACATGACTTTTAAGGCTTCTATATTTTGATAATCCTTTTGGGTTTTGTTCATTTTGCCTCTGAATCTTCCTTTTGTCTGTTTCTGTCTCACATTTAGCTCTCTGAAAAACTGTTCTGCTGGAGAACAGAATGTGACAGTTGCTGATAGTGTTATGGGTTTGAAACTCCATTATCCTGGATGTGCAGATTGTTATGTCCTGAGAAATATTATCCCAAAAAGCTACTCTGCACGTACAGAATTTTTTCCTTCTAGGGCTATTTTGCTTAATTATTACAGGCCCAACAGAGAAAGCTGACTTCCTTCAGGAAGGTTAAGAAAGAAATTTGTGAGGGTTCAGCTTTACAGTTTGTTGATTTCCATTATATAGGTTAAAAATGTCATCCCTCTGGCCAGTCATTCAAATTCAATTAGATTCAATTAGATTCATACTGCAGAAACAGAATGCAGATTCAGCATGGGAAGCATTTGTCAAAGAGCAAATATTTTGTGTACTTTCGGTGCAAAAAAATTTCCTTTAAAGCTGATAAATGATGAATCAAAGGGATCAGTACAAAAGATACTGCATGTAACCTCAGTAAACCAAATGTAATGCTTCATGTTCACTGACACAGATACATCCATTATAGTAATGCTACAAATTGTGGTTTGAGCAAAAAAAAAAAAAAAAAAAAAAAAAAAAAAAAAAAAAAAAAAAAAAAAAAAAAAAAAAAAAAAAAAAAAAAAAAAAAAAAAAAAAAAAAAAAGGCTGGAAAAAAGTATAATGAAAACAAAGCAAAAATAGGATTTGGTTGTCCAGTTGAACAAACAGCTCAGCAAACAAATCTTAAACAAAAAAATCTTAATTGGTACAGATGTCCTACTATGTCAGGAATAAAACCATAGTATGAGGGATGGAAATCTAGTTTAAAAAAGTGTTGCATGTGTTTGGAAGTGATAAATAAATATTTTTGGGGTTCCAGGCAGGAAGGTAATTAAACTGTCATGGTTCCTGCAAAGATTTTTCTCTTTGGGAAACCAAGCTTAAATATTGGCAGAATTTGTATAGCTGTCTTTAAACTTAGAATTTTCCATACTGATGTAATTCTAAAAAATCTTTTGAATTGTAGAAGAAAGAATAACAGAATGCATATTTTAGAGGCCTTAACCAAAGGTGACTTTGTGGCTCCACTTAGAAAACTTTCGTAAGACCTTTTTAAAAAAATATTTAAACCTGTATTTAGCATGTGAGTTATTCTGCAGGACACATGCTTTCCAATACATGACAAAGGAGGTAGGAATAATATGGTATTCCTGCTTCTTGAATATAGTTACTTGTTATGTGCTTCAGTGTTGACTGGATTTCTGCAGTCCACTTAAATTTATCCTGTATTGGAATTAATCTTTAACACAATCACTTGTAATGCACTTTATTTATAAGCTTAATTTATTTTACTAGTTCCCTGTTTTTGAAAGTCTCAGATGAGTAATTAAACAAGAATGGCTGTTTCTCTACCAGTAAGGGAAAATTCTGTATGGGAAACAAGTGGGAGCCCAGGGCAGAAGAGGTTCCTGTACTGCAGTCCAAGTAAGCAATTTTGGTGTAACAATTATCCTGTCAGCTGAAGAACTGAACTTCCTATGTTGAAGTGACTTTTAAGGATTTCTGCACTGCTTGGCTCACATAGATAACATTACAACTCATTAAATCAGAAACAGGGTCTGAAACACATCTCTTCTTGATAAGCTTAATAAAAGAGATGCAAAAAAGCTTGAATAAGAGCTGTTTTACCAAGATTTGTTGCTTAAGATACGTCTTTCTGTTTCCAGACATTCTCAGAAGTGATGAAGTTCCCCCTTCCTTTTGTCCTTCAACTAGTTGGTCAAAGGGAGGGGAGCAGGGGGTTGTGTCAAATACCATTCCTATGGAAGTCTGTCTGACTTTGAGATGCAGTTCTGCATCTTTCAGACATGTACCTTGTCAACAGTAACACAGGTTCAGTAGATCATTATAGCAATTTCAGCAACTCCTTTTCAAGATGAGAGCTACACAGATACTGCTTTTTCTTTCTTTTTTTCCCATTGGAAAACTGTTTTCCTGAATCATAACATAAGGAGCAAATCTAGCTTAAGGTGTCAAATATGATCATTTAGGATTGATGGCCAAACTGGTACTTTTAGGTCAAGATATATACCAGAGTGAGATGAAGAAGATGTTATAATTCAGCCAGAGTGTTCACTGGTGGTGTGTTGCTTTTTGATGTTCTGCATGTAAAGAAATATAGCAGGGACACATTTTTAAAATGCTATCCTGATAATGAATTGCTCTATTGGACATCTGCAGGAAAACTGTAGTTAGTTTTGTTTGAAAATGAAGTTCCTGAGTGTTGTAAAGGAATGGGAAAAAATACTGGAAAATGTTGGAAAAAAAAAATCTAGCAAGAAGGATAGCAGGTACATTTACAAGTTTGTATGACTGTGTGTACAAGTCAGGGAGAGGGGGAAGTGCTTTCCAGTTTGATTGCATTGTGGTTTACCTGGGATGATGGCAGCAATTAGAGAGAAGTGTCCCGCTAGCTTTATATACCAAAAAGATAAAAAGAAAATAAAGCTCTATTATGAAAATTTTTATACTTTTCCCCACACTTTATTAGGATGTTGTTCCTTGTTTGCCTGGAGTACTTCTTAAGGGCTCATAACCTGCTTCTGAACTCTCTTCTATCAGTTAAAAGAAGGTTAAGGAAGAACTGTAATCTCAAATATTCTAGCTAATTATTTAATAAAATGCAGTTGAGCTGGAGTTTTTACAAGGCTGTCTAAAAATTGTTTCTGTTTCCATTTTAACAGAGGTTAAGGTTTTCTATTTCCTTGAAATGAATTCACCTCTTTACTCTTGGGCAGACTTAAGTTACTGAAGCCTGAAATTCTAATACATTTTTTTTCCGTCGGGCATTTCTTTAACTTTACTGCCTTGCCATATTCATTAAGCCTCAGTCATGATTAAAGAGCAGCAGTAAGATACACATTACTGGAGAATATAGGCAAAACAACTACTGAACAAATGGTTGAAATTCAGCTGGAATATGTTATAGCAGTCAGGTGTATTTCTTTATTTATTGCTGTGTTAGAACACCTGAATGCAAAAATCCATTATTCTAGTGAAAGCAAAGCAATACTTTGGGAATTAGAGTAAAATGGGAACTTAGAAATCAAAGCAAAGCCAAATTTCTATGTGACCTGCTGTAGGTGACCTTGCTCTGGCAGGGGGGTTGATCTTTTGATGTCCTTTCCAACCCCTAACTTCCTGTGATTTCTGTAGTGGTAAAAACATATAAATTGACAAAATTTTGCATTTAATTTTGACTGAAAAAGCTTTCTGTAATGTAGGAGCTGAGAAAAGAACAGCGCAGAGCCCAGGGATTAGTAATTGTTAGAGCCCTCTTTGCTAAAGGCAAAACATTAAAGATGATGAAAGCCAAGAGGGAGTACAAAATGCAAAATACTTTCCAAATTTTTCTTATATAAGAAACTTAGCTGAGAATGCTTTCTGCCACAAAACAAATCCTCTCCTGTGAGTATGTATCTCACACATTATATATACTATATCCCAATACTACAGATTTAGCTGAGGAAAGGTATACACTTATTGGCAATATTACTGGACAGTCAGAGACCAGAATGGAACAGTAAAGGGAATCTGTATAAATCTAGATATAAATTTGAAAAACAGACTGCAGGAGAGGGGATGGGGTTAAGAAAAGAATGTGATTTTTTTATACTTGCCCTTTCATCCACTCTGTGTGTAGAGCAACCTATAGATTTTGTAGTAGGAAGTCATGGAGGACCCTAGAGGGTAGACAAGAAATAGCAAAATTTG
This sequence comes from Florisuga fusca, assembly GCA_038090715.1. Lineage (NCBI taxonomy): Eukaryota > Metazoa > Chordata > Aves > Apodiformes > Trochilidae > Florisuga > Florisuga fusca. Next base: position 21,977,787 of record JAAWXA010000003.1, on the reverse strand, counting down.
CTTTTTTTTTATTTTATTTTTTTTTTTATTTACCAGGTCCTTGAGCTCATACTTAGCTTGCCATAGAATGAAGGAATGCAATTAATTTTTTATGTGGTGGGAGCAAACCCTGACATACAGTTTCCTCCAGTTATGTCTGATGTTTTCTGAACAAGCTTTCTTTCCCACTTAAATTTCTCCTTGCTTGACCAGTGATTCTCATAACAGCACAGGAGCATGCAATTTCCAATACAAGAGATGATAAATCCTTTCTTATATGGTAATCTTATATGGTAATCTAACCATATAGATGTCAATACCTAAAATAGTAACTATGGAAGTTTTGATCTGGAGCCCTGTTATGACTGAGAACACTGAAGTGTGGGGGTAAGCACAGCTGAATAGTAAAATTAATTCCAACTATAATAGAAGAGGCTATATGGGATTTTAATCATTCTCAAGAGGTTGTGACTTTTAATGTGACTCAGAAGAACCTAAATATTTCCTATTCATAACTCTTTCCTTTATCTTCTTGATCTTTTAGTCATTTTAAAGCCTCTTATATATATTTTCTTCCCTCATACAGTTTCAAATTGTGGTGAAAAGCAATGAAATTCCTTTTAAAATGAGACTAACATAATATTATTTTGTTGTTTTTGCCCGAGCACCAACTATGTGCATTAGTTGACAAAACCAATCAGTTTTCTTAACTGTCTTGCAATAAATTACAGACTGTTAGCACAAATGGAATCATGTGATAAGCATTCAGACTAGAATACTTCAATACACAAAAGTCCAGGGACTGTTTTAAGATAGCATTTTATGCACAGCTTGGAGACATGTCTGTTGTGTTTTTTGCTCTCCTCCATTCATTTCAGGTCACTTGAGTTTTAACTTCATACCTAGCACTGTTGAAGATCCAATGGAATGTTGTCTATAAATGTACCATGGGGTATTGTTGTATCTAACCCAGTATAGAAATAAGTCTTCAGTTTAAAATTTTCTATTAATATTAATAGCACTGTCCTTTCTCAGTAAGATGACCATGTGCAGCAGCCTGGCTTTAGAGCAACTATTTCAAAACATACTTTATACCAACTAAAAGTGCTGGTTTTTTTTTTTTTTCGTTGTTTTGGTTTTTGGGGGTTTTTTTAATGTTCTGAGCGTTGCCTTAAGCAGTTGCTTTGTGTTTAGTTCAGTCTCTTTATGTGTGTTTCATCTCTTCCTTCTAATACCGTATTCAAATAATGAAAATGAATGAAGCAGTCTCAGTTCTTTCAAACAGAAACCATGCTTCATTTCAGCAGTTTACTTCACATGCTTAAATGCCTCCCTATTCAGTAAAGCACACAGGCACATTTAAGTCCAATTTACAATAATAAAATGTAATTTATGCCTGCGACTTCTGCTAAATTGAGACTATTCTCCCAAATTATAAGCTTTGATTTTTATTTTTTTCCTTCTGTGAGACAGCTGGAAAATACGTCCTTACTGCTTTATTTCACAGCCTCAACGTATTATGCAATCCTGACTCCCAAGCTGTTACAGTCTTTCTCGTTTTTGTGAAATCAGATGCTATCCTTAAGAGTGATACAAAGCATGACAATGTATATTAAGAAATTTAATTTTGTTTTTGTGGGGAAGGAGGTAACATGGAGGGGAAACTGGTTTTGTGAGTCTCTTGTATAACTACAATGCTGAAAAACACCAAATTAAACATGCTAAATTCTATTTCTTGTTGAACTTGCATAAAGACATAGTAATTTCCTACATTCAGTATAATGTACAGTTTTATAATTTCACTGTGAAATGGTATATAAGTCACTCAGGGGTAGAGAACAGCAATAGATTCTCTGTTATTCCTTGACAGATCACAGAGCTGTTGGATGTTTCAATGGAGCTGGGATGCTTCTTAGCTGGAGCTTTGATCTCTTCTCAGGGTCACATGGTTACTGAGGAGATTATGTCCTGTATTGAACCAATACGTGACTTTCTTGCCATCATTTTCTTTGCATCCATAGGTAACTTCTAAGAAAACTTACTTAAAAAGTAGCATTAACCTACAAATGTGGGGGAGGAGGAAAAAAAATGGTGTCTACAAATTGGGGGGAGGAAATTACTTTATTTTGTTAAAATACTAAGCTGTTAACTGACCACAATATTGGTTTGCCTTTGCTAATATTTTAAATTGAACATTCATTTTGATAAGCAATTTGCATGCTATGCTCTCAGTTCTTGTTTTAATGTCAGTTTTTCATTGTAAGTTCTAAATTCACACTATTTCAAAGTAACTAAACATGTAACTAAAAATTTTAAAGGAGAAAGGGTTTGGGGTGTTAGTTTGTTTGTGTGTTTTTTTTTTAAAGTCTGTCTTCATAGTGGCTATATTTGTAATTCATACTAAAATTGCAGTGGTATGTTGAGTTACTTGGTATAAGAGATTGTGGCTTGGTTTTCTCTAGAAGCAGGATATCTTTGTTATAATGTCTTAGATAGGAAAATGTGATCTCTGTGTTCTCAACACCAGGAAAAAGTGATGAAAGAAGATGTATCTCAGAGACTTACCTGAATGCCAACTGAAATGCAGCATTGATGCCTAAGACCAGAAGAGTAATTCTTAATGTTTGTTAGCCAAAACAAGATCATTTATCAGAATACTTATAGGCAATTGGTAGCTTCATTTTGAACTGCTTAGATGGAGGCAGGTCCTATGAAAGCACTTGACTCTTTCACTGTGGATTGTACACTGTGGATTGCCCTATTTTGAGGGCTTTCAAGGTCTAAAACAGAGGGTTTGAATGTGGCCCTTTGCACAAATCTAACCTCCTTCAATCCGTGCTTACTCAGATATTCTCGGTGTTTGTTTTTTTTCCTACAACACTTGGGTTTTCTTCTGGTTTTAAATCTTCTGTTGTTCTTTTTATCTCTCTATATTTGTTCAGATAATAGTGAGGGCTCATCAGCATAATTTTAATGACTTTCCTCATATACCTGTTTGATACTCATTTCCTAACAGAAACTAAGCTGTTTCTAGTGATTGCTAAAATAAAAATGAAATAGTTATGCTTGACAATCTTGATTTTTGTTTTACCCAGCCCAGGATAGCTTGTGCTGATCAGTCAGATTTTTTAGTAATACATGTTTGTTTGAACAACTTATTTTTTTAATAAGTGTAGGACAGTGGTGAGCTATGGTAAAGCTCTTGGGCCCACATAACTGACAAGTTTGGATAAGTAATTGCTAGTTGCTCATGGGTAAGTTGTGTTTCAGTAAAGATGATGAAGAAGTGGATAGTGTTATCAGGGATACAAAGTATGAAAAGTAATGATAAGCCCAGAGTGAATGTTATGAGGGACTGAACAAAAATACTGTCCTACACGCTTGTTACTGATAAATTAAGACTAGAGATAAGGCTTTGGTAAAGTAAAATAGCAAGACCTCAGTTGGCATGCTGGCAGCACTCCATATAGCCTAGGTTATACTGTGAGGAAATTATTTTAGTAGTTCTGTTACGTAATTTAAAAAAAATAAAATCTTTTAAACTGTTGTTACCACTAGAATTGCAAGAAAGGAGTGAAAAGATAATTGCCTAACAGGTTTGTATGCTTTTACAGAAAATGGGTGTTATTCCTGTCTCAGAAGAAAGTTAGCTAAAAATCAGAAAACTTAGCTATGTTATAGGCCACTGAAAAAATGTGGCAATGCTCACTTGTGAAAAAAACCCCAAAACAAACGACCCAAACCCTACAAAAAGTAAAAAAAAACCCACCCCTGCCTCCCAAATAAACATTATCCCACCATTCCCTCTTTACTTTCAATTACTTTCAAATTTTGTGGTTAACAGGAAGTTTTGTGGGGTGGCAAGGAAGTAAGTTGTTAAAAGGAGTGATGTGATGTTGCAAACAAAACCCGAGTTGGATAAAAAGTATTCCTTAAACACTAAAAAAAGAAATCTAATAAGAAAATACTTCTACCTTGCTCTCTACTTATATATGTACACATGCAAATGATATGTATTATAAACACAGAGATACATTTGCTCTGTGAAATTATGTAAAGGCCCCAGGGATTCTTTCCCCTGCCTAAAGAGAAGGCTTGTTGCTATAGGCAGCGAGCACCCTAATATAGAAAGCAGAGACACTTGAGATCCTGAGGTAGGGTGGTACAACACTGCAGTAATATTATTTCTGTTTCTTTTAAAATGAAGGACTAAATAGAAAAATTTGGCTTAATTGTAAGGCAACTGTAAATATGTAATTTGAAAAAGTTAGTTGCTATTTTGCTTGTCATAACTGCCTGCTTTTTTGGCCTCACTACAGAAATCCTTCTGGTCCCTAAAGGCTAAGCTGAATAGTGCTTGTTGGTGTAATATCTGTAACAGTGGTCCTGCCCTTAGCTTGACCTGTGTAATGCTACTGCTTTCAAAGTCACGCATGGGTGCATTTGTGGGAATAATACACCTTTGCAGTTAGGCATTAACACTTGCTCCATCTGTACATTCATTTAAGCCTTTGTGTGTTGTTCACGTTTTGTGTCTCTCTCTGCTACCTCCTGAGGTTAGAAGGTTCCTGCTAGTCTCTGTCCTCACTAATATATTTTTGAGAGAACATCAGGACCAGTCCCTTAGAGATACATTTTGAGGACTTTATTCCTCATTTCTGATTTAGTACCTAGTATTCAGATCCTTCCCTTTCTGCTTCTACATCGTTTGATTTTGTTTTGCTTTACATAAAGGCAAACAGCATCCTTGAATAGAATGCTTGATTTTTTATTTTTTTTTTATGGGCTCCAACATCCCATTTTTTGTCAGTCTACAGAGCATATGGAGTTTGAAACTGGATATCAGGATCTGGTGAGGAGGGGGATTACTTCCACTCCTGGCAAAATTGTGTGTCCTCAATGTTTTGTTGAGACTCACTCAACTTGCCAGCCTCTGTGTTTCCCTCCTGGGTGAATCTTGTGATCAGTGTTGCACTTTGAATGCAAGATATTGAAAGCCCTGTAATGGTGCAGTCTTTTTTATTAAGAAGACAGATGATACTTACACTGTCAGCACTACCATTGTCCAGAACTAACAAGCACACAATGTTTCCTTTATCAGCCTCTTAACATTTCTTTGAATTTGAGAGAAATCAAAAGAAGAAGATCCCAACTGGGATTCATTAGGTGACATACATCACCTCCTTATCCTTCCAGCTCTGCTGCTCTGCTGTCATCCATAGAAAACAATGAAGCTTGGGAGTTTCCATCTCTTACAACTGACAAAGTCTTAGAACCAAAAGACTTAGAATCAAGATTTTCCCCTTTGAAGAAAAATGGAGTTGAATGTTGGTTGGTGTTGCCCTCTGATACTTAATCTAGCCAGGGCTGTAGCATGTATTGTATTTGCTGGCTGTGATCCTAGATTCATTAAGACTCTCAGTAGATACAGCATCCCAATACATCACTAATATGAGTTTTCTGAGTGATGTCCTTTCTTGAGGTTGTGTCAGAATGAATTCTAGTGACTCCAATTTGATAAACAGAGTTCTAGCTTCTGTCATCTTGTTTGCTGTCGATGATCTCAAAGATTGCTTTTCTTGATGCTGGATCTTTCAGGATGTGGTCATGATGTTTGGATCTTCACTTGCTGTTTAATAACTGTCCAGCAAATTGGTGGAACCTGTCTAATTGGAGGAGGGAGTTTACTTGTAAAGAAAAAGTACCTATAAAAAGAATGTGCAAAATTTTGCCTGGAATCTCTTTCAGAAGAGCACATAGAAATGTATATGAGTGAACTGTGCTTTCTGGCTTGACACTGCTGAAAGGTCACCTTCACCCCAAAGCCTCCATTCTACGAGTTCCAGAACACTTCTTACAATTGAAGTCCAATGGCTTATGCTCAGGTCTGTGAAAATGTATCTAAGTGGTAACCTAGCTGGTGGTGACAAGCCAACATGCCTCTTGCTACCTGATGAGAGGTGCTGAAGTTCTTGAATTATTTGATTGGCGCCTTTCTTCCATCCATAGGGACTCCTGAACTTAGTCACAAAGTCGTATTAAAACCTTTGAAATAAATACCCATACTCATGCACCTTCTGTCTACGAAGTTGATCTTTCTGATGATGTTTGTGTTGTTGGGAAGGCTTCATGTGCTGGTATAGCAGTCTGATAGGATTTCTGGCCTTATCCCAAGTTTTCATCTAGGGCTGGAGCAAAGGTCTGTAATGACCATGAAATCCACTGTGCCAGGATTTATTTCCCCCAAAACATGTTTGTGTGCTGGGATGTTTATTTGTTTGCTCAGACTAGTGTATGTAACAGGTTTAGGCTTGCTTCACCTTCCAGACACTTACCCCCATGGCATTGCTATAGAGAACTGTGGTAGTCTGCACCTCAGCTCTTTGGAATATGGTAATAATCTCCACATTGGGCAGTGGTTCAAATGGACTTCAGACTGCTTGTCTGCTCCAGAGCTGAAAAGTTAGCTCCACCAATAGTGAGGAAAGCACTAGGCTGTATTTATAGCTTTGCCCTGAAATCTTTGACTCCAGATTGGAAGAGCTGGCCCTCCAACCAAACATGACATTGTTACAGGCTGCATTTCTCTAGTTGCTTTCCATGTCTATTTCTCAGACTGACCTATGTAAAAAAAAAAAAAAAAAAAAAAAAAAAAAGAAAGAGAGAGAGAAGCTACTCTCCACTCCACATGCATGTGTGCACACACTTGGGATTTCTTTGTTTTGGTGCGGTGTTTGTCTCATTCTGCCTGTTCTGATTCTTCTGATTCATTCTTCTGATGATTGTCTCATTCCCTTGTTCTGATTGTCCATGCATTTGTGCATCAGTAGTTGGAAAGAAATGAAGAAATAATGCAGGTTGTGCATATGCTGACCGGGTCGTACTTGTATAAAAGTCTCTGCATTTGAAGTACATTTCCGTCCACAATGGAGTGTGTGTATGGACAAAAAATTGTGAAGGTACTTAGAGTAGCTTCTCTTGTGTACTTAGGAAGAAAAGATGATTCAGATCTCTACAGTTCTTCAGGCTCTGCAGTGTCATGGGGCAGGGAAAACTCGTCTTGCATTAGAAGAAGTTACAACATCGATTTATATGCCTCATGCTTTAGAAAGCTAAACTCTTGTCCTTCACCAGAAGTAATTGGGTTGGAAAATGACCAACTATTATGGATTTATTAGAACATCACCACTATTTTTGTTCTTCTTTTTTAAGAGCTTTTATGAAGAAGGAATGAGCTCCCAAAGATACACAGTTACGTTTGCTTGCACACATTCCTTATAGCCTAGGAGGAAAAAATGGACCTGTAAGATTCTTCCTCACTGTCTCCAGGACTTCTCCAACAAATACAATACAAAAAAATAATTAAAACAATATACAGAGCTCTCCCCAAAGAAAATCCCCCCGAAAACCCAACCAACAAACAAAGAACCACAAAAACAAACAAACAAAACCACAAAACAAACAAAAAACAACAAACAACCCCCCAACCAAATTAACAAAAAATCAAAACAACAAAACCCCACACCAACATCATACCTATGGGGTATAAATTGTGTATTATAAAGTGATAAATTTTTAGGCCACGGTCAGGGGTTTATGACTTTACCCAATTCCAGTCTTAAGTGACTTTTCCATTTCAGTTGACTTCCAGTGTTTGCAAGTGAGGGCCACGCGAACAAAAGTTGTATTTTCTGTAGTAGCTATAGCCTGTGCAAATACTGAGTATCATGTTCCTTCCACAGTGATAGTCCATTACCATGTCATACAAAAATGTTAAATGGCTAGCAAAGTGTATTTTACAGTTGTTGTGCAGAAGAGTGGACTTCTTTTCCTACATTTTTATAGCTTTCATTAGAGGTGTGTTTCAGTTCAGTTCAGTGGATTATTGACTGGTGTGAAAAAGAGAAATGTTTATAAACTAAAAGTGTTCATGCATCAGCCACATACAATTTCATTTAATTTGAAATATGGTTCCTGCTAAACCCCTCCAAAGAAAAAAGGGTTGGATAATTCAGGAAGTGCTGTAGTGATCAAGTAGTTAGTGTTGGTTAGGTCTATGTTAGGGCTTTTTGTTTGTTCTTAAGAATATAGTCTTGCAATTAAATCTATTAACTCAGAAAATTACCATAGTAAGATACTGGCCTTAACCTTTGAAATATTGTTTTCTTTCCTCCTAGGACTTCATGTTTTCCCCACATTTGTAATATATGAGCTCACAGTCTTACTATTCCTTACGTTGTCTGTGGTCATAATGAAGGTATTTTCTTTTTCTCTTTTTCATCTTTTAATACTCTAAATAATCTTTGTGCTGTGTGCCCGAATGAAAATTGTGTGCAAAAACTGAATACTTCACATTACAGAGAATATTACATATTTACTGTAAATCTGTAATTGGAGGAATTTTGCTGGTTAGAATACAGTTTGATCCAACATTCTTAAGATGTATTAAAAAAAAAAAAAAGATTGTATTTAATATTGAAAGTAATTTGCACATGGAGAAAGTTCTATATTTGAAGCTAACAAAATTATGGAGTATTTTTATTACAGTAAATAAGATCCTACTTTATAGTAGCATCTTACGATGCATCTTATGTAGTATCATATACTATACTTAGAGTATAGTACATGTGCAATGTACAATGTACATAATTATCTTTTTAAAATTAATACAGAAGACACATTTAAAGTCCACTAATGCATTTTATGTGTATTTGATGATATGTGTCTTACAAAGATAGCACTTTTTTATTTATTGTACTTCCTTTATTTGAAAACAAAACAAACCCGTGACAACCCAAAGAAATATTTTTACAGTTTGTCTTGGCAGTGCTTGTCCTTTCTCTGATTCTTCCAAAGACCAGCCAGTATATCAAGTGGATTGTCTCAGCAGGACTGGCACAAGTCAGTGAATTCTCTTTTGTTCTGGGAAGCAGAGCACGAAGAGCAGGGATCATATCTCGGGAGGTAAGCTGTGCTATAGTTATTAACTTTTGGGTTTTTGCACCTGAATAACTGACTGGGATTCTGAAATACCAATACACTTCAATTTTGTGGCAAGTCTCAGCTATTAACTAGTAGAATCAACCCGAAGTATGATCCGACAGGGTACTTAGTTCTGGTTTTTACTTGTTTCATATTGTACTTTAATATTAAATAGCGGGTTTTACTTTTAAATAGCTTAGTTATAAGTGCTTTACCTTAACTGCTCTCATTTAGAACTTCATTAACTGAGCAGTGAGTTATAGATACCACTCAAGTCATTGAGAAGCCTTTCTTTCAAAAATACTGATAGAGCTATAGAAGGGGGAACTCAGCATAGAATTGGAATAAGGAAGTATCAAAGAAATAAAAGCTAGAGAGCAGATATAATGAAGTGGATATTGCCTTAACATTTAAATTAGCAAACAAATGTGTAGTATTTACCTGTAAAGCTTGTTCATTTATAATTATCTTTGGAAAAAAAAACCCAAAACTTTTTCTGTAGTCATTAAAAAAAATCCCTGAGGAAAGAAAGCTTTAAGTTAGTGTCATATTGAAGCTGTGAGAACATTATTTTTTTCAAGATGAAGTCTGCTTTGGGGAATAAAGTATATTAGGCCTGTAGAAATACAACAACTGACCTCACTTTCCAGTGTTAGCTGGTTTTTCTTCTGCATCTCTGCTAACAAAAATACTCTGCTGGCATGCCAATGTTTTCATTGTGTGAGCAAGTGGGCTGTATAATGCTGGAACCAAGTCCAAATAAAAGCACATGTGAAAAGCTCACACAATGCTGTTCACTTTTATAATTAAAGGAGATTAATTTTCATGTTCACTCCTGCATCGAATTAGGAGTTACAAATATGGTATGTTTGCATAGAGTTTCAACATACCCATACATGATCACAGAACCATTTTAGGGACCCACATATTAAGCTTGCAGGCCTATTGGCTTTCATTTTTTTTCTGTGGCAGCTCTCATGTGATTACCTACTGCATAGGTTTATAAAGCTCTGAAATTTCCAAAAGTAATTCTTCTGTTTGACGCCTCAAAACTACTTCCTGCTGCTGTTGCTAAGACTCATTCCAAGTGTGAAGTTAAGATTTTTTTTCAGATGTGTTGCATGACTGAATATTATCCTTTTGTGCTTTTTTTTAGAGTATAAAGTTAGTGCAGTTTCACTTCACATTAGTGAAGTTTGCCACCATATCCTTAAACCAGAATAGTTTGGGGTTGGTTGTTTGGTTTGGGGTTTTTTTTTTTGTTTCAAGTAAAGTGGCACTTGACCTTTGACCTTTAAGCAAACATTGAGCTTTTACAATTGACCTCTTAATTATATGTGTAAATACTTTTTTTCTGTAAGATCATTTTGGTTTTTTAACTGTATCTTCCAACCTGGTAAACAGATAATGAGATTATATGAGCATGCACTTCTTTGCTTTTGTAGCAATACGCATAGTTGGTTAGGAAGCCAGATGAAGCCTTCTAAAAATACCATCCAGAGTCTGATCTCCTCAAACTTACAGCCATTTGTTAGTTTACCAGGTAATTAAGAGAGTTAATGGCTTTTATTTACAATTTTCAGGTCTATCTTCTTATTCTGAGCGTGACTACTCTAAGCCTTTTACTTGCCCCTGCCCTGTGGAGAGCTGCGATTATGAAATGTGTTCCGAGACCTGAAAGACGCTCAAGTACTTGATTAAGATTTGCACATATACATGAATACATCTTCTGGCAAGGAATAGCTTCAGTGCCCATTGTATTTCTACGCACTTGGAAAACAAGAGGTTTTGAGTAGTCAGTCCTCTTAATGTGCACTTGGTTATAAGCCTTATGCTGACTTTAACACAAAATTCAACGTTAAAAAAAAAAGTTATCATTTGAATTGCACATCTTTTACAAAACTTACTTTCTCTTTGAGGGATGAGAATCTGCCAGAATATTTGTTTCTGATCCAATCAATTATTCAGAGCGTAGATTATTTTTTTAAAATACAGCATCATGCAAACTGTGTTGGGTTACTTTTTGCCTGAATGTGCCTTTTAATTTTCATCGTATTTTGTTACCGCTGGTTCATCACCAGGTTTTGTTTAAAAAGAAAAAAACCAGATATATTATGGTGCCTATGGTATCTTTTTTCACTAAATGACTTGAGTCATTTTCACATTTAGGAATTTATTATAGTAGTATAAAATAAATCACAAAACACATTTCTAATGGTAAGTAAAAGTGTAGCCCTCTACACAAAGAAAAAGTCTAACAGTTTAGTATCAAACTGTTTTAAGCAGTCAAATACATATTACAAATGATGCAGGCAATAGTATATGAAATTTTATTGAAAATTGCAGCATATAATGTATTTTCTGGTAGTGGTAACTTTTATTTGTGTCAATTCTTGTATTTATTTACATACTTGACTAAAAGTTGATGGTAAGAAAGGGCATAAGTTATATTTGAAGACTGACAGTTGTCACCCATTTTTGTTGCTAACTGCTGCTGCAGTAATTTTTTACATTTTTTTTCTGTTTTAAATCAGTAATAAGTTTTTTAAAACAGGGAAGTCTAATTTTAAGCAGATGAGAAAAACATCAGTAACTTTGGAGGTTTGGTATCTGATGCTATGCTAGAGTTGAAATAATTTTAAGTAAATTGATTTGCACAAAACATGACAGATTGGATGTGTATTTGGAACTTCATGTCTTTATACAGTTTGTTTACATTGAATAAATTGTTAGTGTCTTTAAAATATCATGGCATTTTTAAAAACAATGTTTTAAATGTGATCTTGAATGTGTTTTGTTTTTGAAGACATTTTATGTATCCGGATAAGCCTGGTAAAAGTCCATTCTTTAAGTGTTACAGAGGAAGCTTACTCATAGACTGTAGTCTACTCTGATGAACAATTTAAAAATCATATTGAGGTTTCTCTGTTAAAAACACTACTATTAAATTGGTATTGACACTCCAGGCCAGTGTTACACTGCCATCTGAAATAACTACCATATCCACAAAATGGTTAGAAAAATGCATGTTATGTAAGTTTAAATTGCTAATTAAAGTGAAAGCTGTCCTTCAAGTAGCAAAACAAAGCTTTGGATGGATTTGTATGCTTTATACCTCTTTCCTCTACCACAGTAGCCTCAGTTTCCTCCTATGTTTTCTCTTGACATCTGCTGGGCTTGTTAAAACACAGCCTGGACTTATCTGCAGTGTGTATGTTCTGTTAGGAAAAGGTAGGTTTCATCATATTTGAGTTCTTGCTCACTGCATTCAGGGTTTTCTCTCCAGGTACCGATTTTTCATGAAGGTTGCAGGAATATATGGCAACTCCACCTTTCCTTGAATGGTTTCAAAAGTTATTAAAGAACAGTGACAAATGCAGAGGAAAAAGCTGCCCTATAAATTAGTTTATTAATAATATGAATCTGTAACAACTTAAACTCGAAACTGATTTTGTATTTAGTGTATTTAAAATATTTTTTATTAAAAATATATAAGTAATTTAAAAATTTGGTGGTACTGTTTAAAAATCTACCAGTTCAGATTTTTTTCCTCTTTTTCAGGTGCCTTGCTAAGTTAATTAGTTTCTTAAGTATACCAGGGAGAGAAATCTTACTCTATCCACTGACCTAACTTAGAGTTTCTGCTTGATATACAAGCTTTCGTCCTGAATGCCTCATTTTGGTTTTGAAAGATGCTTATTTCACCTGTAGTTTACCACCTGTGGGGTCCGAGCATTCCCCATACCATGGGGTCTATGACAGACCATGGTAGAGACCTCTGTGTGGTTTCCATTATGTCTCTTAGTTACCCTTGAAACTATTATACAAAGTATTACAACTGTGATGAGTAAAGATTTTGTCTAAATAAATTGCTGTGGCTAGTTGTATTTCTTTGGAAAATTGTAGTTAGGAGAGTAGGAAATACTCAGTTTATATCTCTTAAATGGAAGAAAATATTTTCCTGATTACCTTTTAAAAGGAGTTGGGTGAAGAGAACTTTCTGCACCATGCACAAATAGGAAAGCAAGCACCTAGATACCTTACTGGTTGCCTCATCTCTGTCACATCTTTCCCAAATAATTTTTTATTCAGTCCTGCCTTGGCTGGGCTTCAGGAGAACTGGGGAAAGACAAATAGGAGCCCCATCTGAGTAGCAATTTTCTGTGCCTCTTTGACACAGAACTGGATTGTCTGAATATTAGATGCAAGTTCAAATTAATATTCTTATTGGACATATGATAAGTTTGTTTACAATCAGATGCTTGAGATTGTCTCCTAGAAATCTGGAGGTAAATTGAGATACTGTAAATGCTTCCTGAAATGCATATCATGTCTCCGTGCAGAGTTCCATGTCAAAATAGGGTAGTCTTATGATGCAGTCCTAGGATAGCAACAATAGACTTTATTCCTTAATGATTTATCAGTCATGCCTGTATGGAAAATGAGGAGAGTATTTCACAATTGGCCCAATGAGATATAATTGCACTTTTTCAGGAAACTTATGCTTCTACCCTGGAATATTCTCTTTCTGTGTCAAGTAGATAAAATTAAAGCAGAGATATGGAAGCTCTGAAGAAAGAAAATCTGATTTGTTGAAGGCTTGCTGCAGAATGGGTGGTGCATTCTGGAAATTTTTGTTTCAGCTCGTTCAACAGTGGGTCTGTCTCATTTATTTATCTAATGGTCAAAATAATTTGAATACAGAAAAGCTGATACAGGGCAGATACATTTTAAGTGATGAGAGGATATTTCTGTGGTGAAGCTAAGCTTAAGGGAGTGGAAAGGAAGGGTCTGCTCAGCACTTGAGTAGCAACTTGTTCAGTATACCTATTCTTATTTTTTGGGAGGGGTATTTTGTTGGCTTGTTTCAGAAGGGGAGATGAAATTGCTTGCTCGTTTTGTGTGGCTTTCTCTCTGAAAATTTCAGTTCTTGCATGTTACCCCTTGATTACTACTTTGGGGCCATTGTTCCTTGTGAGATGAAGGAACCAAAACAGTTCAAAGCTGGTAGTGTGGGCTATGCTAAGTTTGTGAGTCATTTCCCTGTCCCCTGGGTCAGACTGGTACTTTATGTACCCACAACCACCCTACTTATGCCTCATCCCATATGGAGCAGGCTGCCTCAGTTGCTCAGTGGGAAAGTATCTACTAGGAGCTGTGAGGTTCTTGAAAGTTGTGACTGACATGGGCCCAGGATGGCCTAGGGAATGCTGTCATAGTGGTCTAGGCCTACATAGCTTTTTAAAATCTGTAAGAATTCATATTTCCTATAATCCTTAAAGATAAGGAGAAACAGCCTCACGGTACATTGCATTTTACTTGTTTTATAGTTGGACATCTTCATTTTTACAGGCAGAGAGGCGGGCATGTGCCTAGCATGCCAGAACAGTGCTGTATGATGATGCTTGATGGAGGGTGTGAGAAACCTTAGCATGGTCCCGCTGCCTGCTGGAATCAACCCAGCAGCTCTCTGACCACAAAAGCACTCCTGGGGTTTGTCTAGGGAAGGAATCTGTAGTTCTGCTCAGTAAGCAGTCCTGGCCCTGCTCCAGCACCCAAGCAGTTGCAAAGGTGGAGAAAACTGGGCTTAAGTGACAGGAGGCAAGCCACTAACAGCATTAACATCTTTGTGGGAAACAGCAGTAGCTTATAAGGAACAGCAAGTACCAGGCATCCACTATTAAGATGACCTGACAACGAGGAGAAAACAAAACCAGGGAAGCAAGAAGAGGAGCAAGATGTCCTAAGGGCTGGGAGATGTGGGGCCCACCCCACCCTAAAAGTAACAAACATCAAAAGAGAAAGGCATGCCTCTAAGGGCTTCACTTGGTAGCCCAGGAGGTGTGCTGCTTTGCTTCTCCCACTGCTTCTGTTCAGTAATTACCACTGCTGGGGTGGGAAAAACTTTCTGACAGGCAGGACAGTGAAGACTAGGAAAATCTGATTGCTGGAGACAACAAACTGGACAATGGTGTGACTGGAGTGGCTTAGGCACAACCGATCCTGCCTTGGGTGACAAAATCTAAATCAGAGAATGGCAACACTTTTGAGTTTAAGGTACCAAGCTGTATTTTTTTTATTTCCTAAAATAGAGCAGAGATTTGAGAATTGGGAGATGCTACCTCCCAATGAGGCCAGATGCTTGTCAGCTGCTATTTGGTCTTTATTTGGTCCCTCTCTGAAGCAGGCATGGCTTCTGGTTCTGAAGCAATTAGGTCAAAACATGTCCATGTGCATGTCCTGTGGCATCTGCAATGGGTTCCTGCTTCTAGACGAGATGACCTCTTGAAACCCACCCTGCTGGTGCCGCTTAAAGGTGTGATCCCTTCAAGCACACTTAAAGAGGAGGCCAGCCACTGAAAACAGGAACTAAATAGCCTTTCACCACTACAAACACAAACCGAAGTCCTGAAGCTCTACAATGAAAGGTGAGCTCAGAGATAAGAGAAATCTGAAGGTTTTTCCATGGGTACAAATACTTCAAAGCAGGCCTGGTACTGCACACAGAAGCATCCGCAGCTCCCGGGCATCGAAGTGTCTTATATCCATTCCTAGAAGGAATGCAGCTCCTCAGGAGTAAGCCTGCAGTTCCCACCATCACAGCTACACTCTTACAGCCCCCCACCACGCCTGCTGAATGGTTTTTGCCAAGAATTACATAATTCTCGTGTAATTGCATCACCCAACTCTTGCTCAGCACAGCCTGGGCTGTAGCTTAGCCTGTGAGGCGTGCGAAGTCCGGAATCATGAAAAGGTGAGCACCGAATCTTTGGGCGTGGGTCTGGCCCGGTTGGAGACCGCCGTCCAGCAGTCTGTCCGGGGCACAACCTCTCCCCCTGGGGTGACTACCGAGCCCTCCTTGGAGGCAGGGCCGCGGCGAGCCCGCTTCCTCAAGTAACGGCCGCACCAAACGTGAGGAGGAAGCCCCGCCAGGATGTTGCGGCAACCGCTTCAACCGCACCGCCCTGCCCTACCCTGCCCTGCTTTGCCCCGCCAAAACCCGCTCAGCAGCAAAGGGCGGCAACCCACCGGACGGGCCAGAGGCGAGTCCGCCGGGACCTCCCCGGTGGTGGCGGGGCCAAAGCTCGAGCCGTGTCCCGCAGCGATAAGGACACGGAGTAACCCGGCACCTCCTTCCCCGCCCACAAGAGAC
>JAAWXA010000003.1:21874217-21961667 GCA_038090715.1 Florisuga fusca | reverse complement strand
GGAGGCGGCGCGGGGCTTAGGGCTTTGCCCGGGCGATGAGGCCCTGGTCCCAAGGCGCGGTGGCGACTGCCAGTCTCTGCCTCGGTGCAGGCGCGGCCCGTCCGCCTGCGAGCAGGAGGAGGAGGAGGAGGAGAAGAAGAAGGGGGGTTGCAAGGCCTCGGGGGGAGCTGGCCCCTGGGGCCTACTTGTGCCTGCTGCTGGAAATGGGGGTGGGGAGGAGGAGGCCAAGGGAGCGATCTCTTCCCCCGCCGCTTTTTGCCCGCGCCCTGCTCTGCGGTGTTGTAAGGGGCGCAGCTGGACAGGGACCGGCCCAGCGTGGGCTGCCTGCTGCCCTGCTGGGATCCGGGTGGGTGCTGGGGGAAGGGCGCTCCGGCCGGTGGAGAGATCACCGCCCCTGTCGGACAAGGAGTATTTCCCACACGTGAGCGTGGGATGGGGTTAGGGGCCTTAAAGGGTGAATTGGTGATGACAGCAAACTTTTTCCTCTTAAAAATGCTTCTTTTGAAAGATAAATCGTATTTGGTGCTATTCAATAATTACAATTGTAAAAACTTTCCCTCCTTTCATTTATATAGCTGTTGTTGTCTGTACTTGCTTTCTAGAAAATAGCGTCGTTGTCGCTGTGTCCTGCTGCCATCAAGATTTTAAGAGGACTGATTTTTAGTCTTTGGTAACATGGCAAAAGATGTAAGTATATTTGTAGCACACTATGTGGAAGCGAAGCTCATTGAATTTTTTTTGTTCTTTAAAGCAAACCAGGTCATGTGTTTTAATAGGTGGTATTAATTTATGAAACCTTACTTATTTTTGTTGATCATCAAGTGTAAGCTATGTTTTCTTGTAGATATTACAGCATAAACCAGCTTCAGATCTGCAGCCATTTTTTTCAGAGGAGTTTAAATCTTAAGAATTCATTAGGCTTATAGAGGCACTTGAGCCATTGCCATTATGTGGATTCACACTGAACAGGGAAACAACTTGGTTCCGAGTTGGAATTACAAAAGCCCAGCAAATACTCTTCATATGATGGGGTTGTCATTGCCTGCTGTTGTCAGCTAGCATTGCCTTTCTTGTGTTCAAGGAGGCATCAAATATTCAAGGGAGTGAAGATGGTTCCGCCTCCATATGTGTTCATTGTTTTGTCTCTGTCTGCCAAAAGGTGCTAGTTAGTGTCTGCAAAAGCAGGCTTTGGGGACTTCCATGGAAGAATTCTATTGCCAATTATGCTAAAGTTAGTGATTTTCATGCTGTGGCCTTCCTCTTGGACGGTGTTTGCACTACACCCATTGCAGTATAAAAATTGTGTATTTAAGCCATAACTCACTGTTAATATCTGATATAATTGGGCTTTCATAATTCCTTGTTAAAAATAAGACAAGATAGTCAAATGAGAATGTATCTCACCTTCAAAAAAAACCCTGAAACCCAACAATATAGAAGCTAAGGAAAAATTATGCAATTCAGATTCTTAAACCTGAGTTTACAAGCTGTTGTAGACTGTTGTAGCCTTCAAATAGCAAGAATTACCGTGAAATAGTGATTGCTTTGACAACTGATATTATAGCAAATTTTAGTACTTTAGAAGCAACTGAAAAACGTCCTAATGCACAGAGCAGCAACCACAAATACGTAGTCACTCAGAGCTTGCCTGGAAGAGATAAGGGTGGCCAAGTACGTTCGAGATAGCAGAGTTCAGGGAATGAAAGGCCACATAGGCGGGAAGAAAATCGAAGAGGAATGTTAGACTAGGATATGAAATTGAAACGATTGAAAGTAACTGAGGTACTAAAGTACAGCTCAGTATTAGCTTTTGGGAGGGAGATTAACTGAGTGAAGAACTGCTAGCACCTGTAAATACAGATTAATATCCTAGAAGATCTATGGGAGAAGAATGATAATAAAACATTTAAGAATGAGTCTCATTTTTGAAAGATTCACCTTACTCTAGAAATGAGAGCAGTTAAGGGAAGAATAGCATACTTGATAAGAAATGGCAGAAGGTGGTACAGCTAGGAAAAGAAATGTACTTTCAGTGTCATAAATACAAGAATTAATAAGCTGAATTTGGAAAAATAAAAATCTAGGTCAGGTTTTAGGTAAAATTTTAGGTGTGCTTGAGCACCGGAACAGGGTATGAAATCTTAATTGAAGGATGGTCTAACCTGTTCTTAAAAACCTCTACACATACTTAATCATGCCTCAGGGAGGAAAGGTGA
This sequence comes from Florisuga fusca, assembly GCA_038090715.1. Lineage (NCBI taxonomy): Eukaryota > Metazoa > Chordata > Aves > Apodiformes > Trochilidae > Florisuga > Florisuga fusca. The sequence continues at coordinate 21,959,451 of JAAWXA010000003.1, read as the reverse complement.
ACTGCTTACCTTCTTGCAGACTATTACATATGCACCATTACATGATGTCTAAAACGTGTAGTGAATGCTGGGAAATTTAAATTTCCTTGTCTGCTTATGGGCCCTATTAGGTTTGATTTAATGTTAGAAAATGGAGATACTAATCGGTATAATGGATTTTCAGAAGGGAGGAGAATTCTTTCCGTATTTTGTGTCTGAAATACAAGTTCTTTTCCTAGCAAAATGATAGAATTAGTCGTGCTAGAGACGGTATCACTAAATTACTGTCATGAAGACCTGCACTGCTGTAAATCTAAACACTCTGTCATAGAAATATTGCTGTGATTAATGTCCTGTAGTTCTGCCATGCCACCTATCAAATACACTGCGAGAGGTAGTTGTGAAGGAGACAGCATAGTTGATGAATGCCCCCACCTCTTCCTTCCCTTTTTCTTAGCAAGGCTGAGGTGGCTAAGCTGTGGTAAGGGCTGTGCTGCGTCTGGGCTGCAGTGGGCATTTACATGGCCAAGCATGCTCCGGTGGGAACACAGGCTCTATGTGTCCCCACTTTTACTTGGTGCTGCTGGGACCATTGCTTGTTCTGGTAACAGCACTGCGGAAGAGGAAGGTGTGGAACCAGAGCTCTACAAGACAACATGCTCCTACTTAACCCTTCCTCCCACCTGCTGCAGAAGAGCACACTTGCTCACTTCCAACTCTTCTTATACCTCTTTATAAAAGCTGATTTGAGAAGACCTGGTTTAAAAGTAAAATACTTTGTAAAAGTTTTCAGACTGAGAGTTAACTGGGTAAATGAATGTGTGGGGAGTATGATGGAGAATACTGTCAGACCCAATCAAATGTTTTTATAAAGGATTAAATACAAAAGTGCTGATCAAGTAAGATGGCAAGAAAATGCTTATGAGCTATTTCACCCAAGTCTATGTTCTGTTAAATATTACTTTAAAATTTATTCCTCTAGTGCTTTTCAGAGTGTATAATAAAGAGAAAACAAGCAACAAAGAATTGACTTCTTTGGCAGAACACTTTCATTTTCTCTGCAGTGGTCAGAAAGCTATGAAGGGGAAAAAACATGTATTTGTGTGAAGCACCTTAATTAAGAGCCTGCAGGTGGAGTTGAAGAGCATAATGATAAGTGATGTTATAGCTAGCTAAGTTGAAAAATAGTAATGGAAAATGAGAAATAGCTTGTGATGGTTAAAGTATCTGTGGGCATATCAATTTTTAGCTTGAAAAATTATGTAAAAGGTAGGGGATCTGGAGTGCAATAAATGTAAGGGGGAAAAAAAAGAAGCAAACTCATTTTCCAGTGTGTTCTGGTAACAGTAATGAGCATAGCTGTTTTTGGCTTTATGTAAGTGAACACTGTGTGGATCTGAGAAGCAATTCTAACAGCAACAGGCAGATTTGCCACAGAATGTCACATTTGATTCAGCAGATCTTGATTACTAGAAAGACTGTTAATGTAATTTAAAGAAACAATGAAAGGAAAACATGCATGGATGAGAGAACACCCCATTGCAGTATCTTAAGGACTTTTATACCTTGGGAGTGGGATCATGTCAGTGGCTGAATGACAAGTTAATTGAGGTCAGTAGAGTTGGGTACAATTTGACATGTACATTTGCACTGTATGAAAAGTTTCTTTGTCTGGGACAGATAGTAATCACATGCAGTCAGTCTCCAGAAACTCCGGATCAGGCAGTATTCCTCTTTCTAGTTGATGGGAGTAATTCTCCTAAGATTTTGAGCCTACTGTAAACTTCCACCGCTTACAAATGTGGCACCTTCCATGTAGGAGCTGGAGGATCTACACTTGCCCACCGGGGTACTTGGCTTCCTTCTGCTGCTCGTTGTATTCATGGCATTAATAGTTTGGTGGGCAGTATGGTTCCCTAAGTGGAATTTTGACCTGCCCGTCCTCAGCATGCTGAAAAACAAGCAGGATACAGCATCAAAAGAAGGAGCAGGAGTTACGGTAGCAAGATGTAAATTTGGCAACCTAATTTTTTGTCTTCCAAGTCACAGTTAAAGACTGAGGACTACTTCCAGGCCACTATGCATTGAGACTTCTCTGTAAATTAAGAGCATGAATACTTTTTTAGTATCAATGGTTAACACCTTCCACCACTAGGATACCAGCTTCTGTAGCATAGCTGAAGATCAAACTTGCGGTGTGACCCTGGTTCACCTCTCCGTTAGTTAGTTCTGTTGCTGAGGCCTCTCAAACAGCCATAAAGAAGATGGTGGCTCTTCCCTGTAAGATCTACTGATAAACAGAAGAGAAGAAGCAGGAGTTGTTTGCAGGAATTGGGTCTACTAAAAGGGTAGTGCAGGGTGTGGTATAACTGTGAATATTTAGGAGAGAGGAAGAGGATGATGGACACCAGGAACGAGTAAGGTTCCTTCTGATCTGGAAAATTATGTATATGAAAAAAGATGCATTACATAAATGAAATAATCTATATAGTTGTAGTTGCTTATGATTGTTTCAGTTATTCACCATTATTGCATGAAATGTTTCCAGCCATTAAAATAACCCCAGTAATGGTTCATGAAGAGCATGCAGATGAAAACTAATTGATATTTCACAAACTTTTAAAATGGACACACCACTGCTAACCTTCAGAATTTACCATTGCTTTCCTCTTCAGAGAGACACACTGGCTTTGTATACTTCTCCATGGCTGTATAAAGAAACTCCTAGTATCCTAAATGGTCAACAGATATACACCCTTTATCCCAAACTGTCAGCAGGCACAGGAACACCCTTCATCCTCTTCATGTTACAACAAAGTCAACAATGACTTTAAGATGTGTATAANTTATTTCATTTATGTAATGCATCTTTTTTCATATACATAATTTTCCAGATCAGAAGGAACCTTACTCGTTCCTGGTGTCCATCATCCCCTTCCTCTCTCCTAAATATTCACAGTTATACCACACCCTGCACTACCCTTTTAGTAGAGAGGAAGGGGATGATGGACACCAGGAACGAGTAAGGTTCCTTCTGATCTGGAAAATTATGTATATGAAAAAAGATGCATTACATAAATGAAATAATCTGTATAGTTGTAGTTGCTTATGATTGTTTCAGTTATTCACCATTACTGCATGAAATGTTTCCAGCCATTAAAATAACCCCAGTAATGGTTCATGAAGAGCATGCAGATGAAAACTAATTGATATTTCACAAACTTTTAAAATGGACACACCACTGCTAACCTTCAGAATTTCTCACAGACTAAAATATCTTTTTTGAGAGCTATTTATCTGGAAAGCTCATGCATTTTTCTGTTTCATAGGTTGCTGACAGCAGCATTGGCTTTGGAAACACTCATTCTAAAATTATATTTTTAACTTATTATTTTAAAATTATGTTTTAGCCTATCTTACTGTTCTTTGTTATCTTTTGCTTGAATTACTTTATGAAGATTTTTTCACTTGATCCCTGGTTTGTGTAAAACTAACCTTAGATTTTCATGGTGCAGATTGCCTGTGGATTCCTTTGCAGAGGAAACCCTGTACGTGTGTAAATTTGAGGCCATGATGAAAGAAGCTCTCTGCCTGCACAAAGTTCAGCACCTGATCTAACATTACTCTTTAAGACATCCAAAAATGTAGGGATTTACATTGCTGGCTTATGTTAATTGAGTATTCAGAATATATTCAGGTGTGGAGCTTAGTTCAGTGAATTAATTTCACAGTATTAGTAAATTGCTCAAAGAATACTTTAAAAAAAGATAAATTAGGTTTTTAGTGCAACTTGACTGGGTAGGTTAATGAGTCTGCTCAGTCTGGGAAGAGAAGTAGATCTGGGCTTCTGCATATTAATTTTACCAGAACACCACAAAAATTGTAGTTTTTGATAGCTTTCATGTGGTGCTTCTTCATTGGTCTTGAGCAGCAAGTCTTTGTGGTCTGAAAAAGTTGCATTTAGGATTGAATAAAAAAAGGGCCTAGTGAAAACAGGAAAGACATATTTTTGATCTTTTTTTACATGATGCACTTTTCGTGCCTAGAAAGTGTTAAACTCTTCAAAACGTATTTTTGGACTTCCATAAAATACAGCATGTGTTTCTCCTTTTATGTTTATTTTTGGTTATGTACTGGGAATTTCAGTGAGGTGAGCTTGAAGTTAGGTCTTCAGTGGGTCGTGGATCTTTTTTGATTCCATTTTAGTTCAGCGCTTCTTGGTAGCTTGATCTATTTTTATTTACTTTTGTTGAGTTCTAACCTGGTCAGAAGTTTGCAAACTGAAGATCAAATAATAGTATGCAACTAGGTCTTTTACAAAGGCATCGCAGTGAATTTTTTTTTTTTTAAATATGCCTTTTGTAAGAAGGCAGAAGGAAGATTATCTTTAAGCTATTCTTTATACATTCTGAATACACAATAAGAATTTCCCTTTTTCCCCCCATGTTGGTTTGTATTTATAAGTCAGAAAATGGCAACTTAGAAGTTGCCCATTACCTCAACGTTTTATTTGTGTAAATAAAGCATTTTCTTGTAGAATGTGCATATTTAACTTTATTAATTGTATGTGTCAGTTAATAGTAGTGGCTCTATATAAGTACATATCTGCAGTATTACTGAGTAAATACACTGCTAACAACACTCAAAACAAAAATGGAGGTTTTAAAAGTAAAGTTATATTAAGGGTCGCTTACTTTAGTGTTTATGTGTTTGGATATCATTTAGTGAAGATTTATTGTAGCACATTACAAGTGAGAGGGAAAATGGGCCCATCTTTAAACATTGTGTTAAAGTTGGTCTCAGACAGATATGAGATAACTTAATTTCAAAAGTGGACACTTGTGTTGTGTTACATTTGCCTAAGCATCCCAATATTGTATTAATGCTTAGGCAGACTTGCTTGAAAATTGCATTGTGGGCTTCTGTAGCTTTATAGGACACTGATAAGGAGGTTGGTGAAGCTGATGGTTTCAGAATGAATCCTGTTTAACATTACTTGTTGCTTTTGCCTGTGGTTCAGGTGCTATTGAACAAACTGCTCTATAAATTCGATTTGGCTGGACAAACAGAGTTTATGAAGGTAAGATCTAGAACAGCACCAGAAAGTTGTGCAACCTGCTGCTGTCCTTACTGCCCTGCAATTTTTCAAGGATTGTATCACTTGACAATTGAAATAATGCAAAAAAACCTCAGTTGAATGGTTTTAACCTGTGTTATTTTTGATCTGAGTGGTGCCTTAACTGGACCACTGTTTAGCTCATCTTTAAGGTGTATTCTTCACTTATTTTTTTGTTGAATTCTAGAGATGTTGCTCTGTTCAGAGAGAGCAGCCAAGAAAGCTGGTTGCCTTGACATACTCTTCAGATGTCATTCTTTGTATAATTCAGTGTCCAACTTGAGTGAAATATCAGTGGAGCCTATATTCAGACCAAAGATTGACAATGCTTAACTGAACTATGATACTGTATGTAGGTTTTATTTGCACAGCTGTGTGTGATCCAAATCTTTAATATTTAGTACTTTGACTATGCCTTGCTAGTTAAGGTGCTAGGAATTTGATTATAACTTTTGGAAAGCTCATCTCTATGGAATAGCTCATTTCTGAGTGGTTGACAATCTTTAAGATGATGCTGTGATCTGAGGATCTGGTACGATCTGTTTCAGAAGAAGGCTACTGACACCTTCAATAAAATAATGTCTGAGAATTTTGCAGGATCAGACTGATAGCCTGATCTTGAAAGTACTTTTATATTGCTTTATACAGTAAAGAACAGTTCTCACTGACTTCATTTGTGAAATGGGAGCAAATTTTTGTACATTTAAGAACTTCCCTTTCTGTGATCCTCTACTTCATATCTTAATTGCCTTTTAATTTTTGCAGAAAATGAAGTTGATGTCCCATAAAAATAGTCTCTTGTTATGTGATGATTTATTCTCGGGGCATGTTTGATCTGGTTCCTGAATGAAAGGAGAATACAATGGGGAAAGTAGAGTATTGTTATCTTGTTGCAAATGATGTTTGCATATGGATAGGGGTGAAAGAAGTATGAAAGTTGTTTAAGCAGCATTTTTCTGAAAAGTTTATAAGCTTTTCTCCACTTTGAAGCTGTGCTGATTTGCTGTTGTGTTTGTTGCTTCCTCATTAAAATCAGGCAAACAAAACCCCCCTTATGTTGTCAGTGAAATGGCACTTAGTCAAATTATGTAGCATAGGGCCCTTACATTTATTGCCTACTCCTAAGCAGGAAAATTACTGAGGGTTGTCATTCCGTGTGGATTAAGATAGGTGTGGTTTGCATAAGATGTCCAGTTGTTTGCCAGCAGGCTTTGTGGATACCTTTAGAGAGCAGATGCATTCTCCTGATGCCTTTGGCAAGCTCTGGGAGTACTTTTCCTTCCCTGTTGATTTTTCTGGTTCTGTCTTCACTGCTTCTTACCAGATGTATTTTGAACTTCTGAATCCTAGTTTATTTACCCTTTCAGTCATCGTTTAGAATAGATTGTATTCACCTTCCCTATTGCCGTGTTCTTCCCTTCTCCCCAGGAGATCAGATCTCCTTGTCCTATTAAAGCTCACTTTTAGGTTTTATTGTCAAGCCCAGTCCTGTGCCTCAGTCTAGTGGGCTTATTCTTCTGTTAGCAACTGAAAATTTCTATTCTGAGAAATAACTTTGGCAAATAGCACTGTTTCCATTTATCTCTACCCCTTTTGCTCTTATTGCAGCTCTTTTTTAGGGAGTATACTTAAAATGGGCTCGCTACCCAGAAGCAAGATAGAGGTATTGCACCCTTCTGTTCCCCATATTTACTTATCTCAGGGTGCTGGGGGGATCTTCCTCTCCGGTTAAACCTGATAGACGTAGCATGTGTACTTGTTCAGTCTCACTTAAGTCAAACTTCTCTGGTCATGCTTTTATACATTCCCTGGCCTTCAGTCTAAATTCACCTTGAATCTTTAGTTTACTTTAAAGGTTTATTGAATAATTTTATGCCAGTTTCTATTAAGAAGTTGAGGTGCAAGTGTTGAAAGCTGTGGGAGAAATGATACTTTTGTTCTAAGGGTATTAAGCTTCTAGTTCATAACTTCAGAGACCACAAGTACTGGCTTGTTAAGTAAGATACTGAAACTATTCTATGATATTCTCATGAAGGTGTTTTTTAAATTAGTGACATCTGCGTTTTTAGCAGATTTGTCTTGAGATTAACTTTAGTTCCAAAAAAAGGGTATTTCCCAATTTACTGATGTACAAGCTAGGGCACTCGTACTGCTTTTCAGCTTTTACTCATAAACAAAACAACAATAGAGTTCCCAGTCCTCATGACTGCTGGTGATCTCATAGCATGCCAAAGCTAATCTCAGTTGCATTTTTGATATGTTTAGCCCATCAGTTGATTTCTTTAGGAGTTCTGAATGATGTGATGAGACAAAGCCTAGGTATGGTTGGGATAGCCATTGCAGCATGGCTTCCACAGTTAAAATTACCAGATTTACTAATTTGTCCAATGGTATTTAACTTTCTTTCTCTGATCTGTGGAAAGGAAATCATAAGTTACTACAGTTTGGATGCTATGTTATGTGTCAAAAGCTGTCTTAAAGTCATTGTTGACTTTGTTGTAACATGAAGAGGATGAAGGGTGTTCCTGTGCCTGCTGACAGTTTGGTATAAAGGGTGTATATCTGTTGACCATTTAGGATACTAGGAGTTTCTTTATACAGCCATGGAGAAGTATACAAAGCCAGTGTGTCTCTCTGAAGAGGAAAGCAATGGTAAATTCTGAAGCTGCACACACTTCATAAGCTTTCAGAGTCGAATATTAAAACCATATTATTATTTCAAGCAGCCCTGGTGTTATCATCAAAAAGAAGTAACCCATCTTGAAATTGAGACTCATAAGAAGATAAAAAGAAAATGTGGAATAAAAAAACCCCAAAACCATTATCATGTGAAAAAAAAAAAATCAGATTACCTTGTTACAAGTAGCTTGATAAGACCTGAAAACTACATGTATTTTCACATCAGAAAGCAGAATTTTATTTTTGTCTAAACCCACCTTGGCAGAAGGTTACTCTTCCATTGGGGAGAAACAGATACTTCTTGCTGGTGAGTGGTTTTTGTTGGTTTTGTTTGTTGTTAATCTGTGACTATGATATACCTAATAGGAGCCATAGTCCCATTTTTCTCAATTTTCTGTCTTTCTTTTGGCCACGGCAGTATGCTAGATAGGTATTGATCTCTTCAAAATAACTTGGCTTGAAAAATAGCCAATAATAAATAAAATAATGATAAAATAAAAAACCCAAATAATAATATTAAAAATAAATAATAAGTAAAAAATAATAATAAAACATGCTAAAGAATGACAATAAGGAGAATCCAGAGGACAAAGAGCTCATCTGAAAAGGAATCTTAAGAAACAGTGGCTATGTGAAAGTTTTCTGTTTTTTGAAGTTCACCGTCTAAAGAAGTCGCTGCTGTCATACACCTGGATAATAACAGCACCACAGCATCCTCTAGTGGCTTGCTCGGTTTGGTGAACCTCTTACACATCCCAAGTAGGGGTCTTCAGATAGACTTTTAGTGGAAAATCTTTGCTGCTGACTGGCTGCACACCACTTCAATGTCTCTGGAAGTTTGGCAGCAGCCTGCAAATACCGACTGTTCATAAAATGCAGCTAGGGACTTCAGCCTCTGTAAGGCTTCTTGCTAAGCTATGATTAAGTGTGAGTGTTGACTTTGCAGTTCCTTCTAAATGGAAACAGCCTCTCGCTATTTTTTCAGAACTGTTTTGTATGGTATGGAGATAACAAGGAATTGGTGCATCAAGTGTTTTTGATCCAAAAATTAATAGTATTTCAAAACAAGAACTTCTGGGAGCTTTCTCAGAGTGTGGTCATTACTCCATAACCTTGTATGTAAGCCTATAGCTCTTCCACTTAAGAGCTTTATATTCTGATCTTTAAAAAATAGTAAAAAGCTCATGGTGTTTCTTCTTAATGTCTTTTTTTTTTCTGATTCAAGTGTCTTAAAACATTCTCTACTACCTCTAGTGTTTTTGCTGTAATATTGCTAACAACTTTATGTGGGTAGGTAAGTAGTATCAACACAGAGAAAGGTCTAGTCCCAGTTGTCAGTGCTCCTCATTAGAAGGATGTTCAGCTGTTTGTTAAAATGTACACTAAGAGAGCTTAATTAATTAAGACACAGAATAGCAAGGTAGGAGTAAACAGATGGTCTGCTTGTGTTTTAAGAATATGTTACTTTTAAAACCAAGATTTTAAAGTTTGTCAAATACTATGCCACAAACAGTGCCATTAAATAGTGGTAGATTTGTGACAAAATGTGAGTGGCAGCAGTAGAGACTTCTGGTATGATTTCTTCCATCCTTAACAATAAAAGGCTGTGTTTGTAAATCTAATAAAAGTTACTTTCTTCAACAGGCTGGACTAATTGAAGCCAATGGAGAGCTTAAGGTGTTTATAGACCAAAACCTAAGTCCTGGAAAAGGTAAGGATACAATTTTTAGTAGACTTTCTTGATTTTTAGCTGTTGAGCTTATTGCTGATTTTAAACTACTTTCTTAACGTATTTTTTGTGAAGGTATTTTTAAGTTGTGTCTTCCATAATGAACAAGCAAACTGTGGATTTTCTGTCATTTGTAGTTGTGTATAAATTGCATGTGAAGTTCAGTGGTGGTTTATCATACCATACAAAATTTTCTTGTTAGTGTAGCTTGTGTTTAAATGTAAATCCATTAGGTTAGTCTAAAACATCTTCTGGGGCACTGTGTTGTAGTAAGGGATGCACGAGTCTAGCAGTCTGAAGTGGGTCATGACAGTTTTTATGATAGTGCATCCACACCACACTGCTACAGGCCTATCTGAAAGAATACTTGGAACAAACCAGTTTTGGACTTGGCAGATATCACACTGTGCATGTGTGATACTGTAATGTGCTGAAGCAGTTTAATAGAGCAGAGTCTATAAGCTTGAGTTTGATATGTAGGGTCCAAAACTAAGAATCTGAACATTTGGAAAGTTACGTGTTGTACTTTACAATTATCATAGTTACATACAGAAATACCACCCAGTTCCAAACGTCTGTGCTTCTGGACAGCTATGTCTTATAAACTCTTCTGTTTATGCTCTATGTGAAAATCAGATTTTTGTCCCCTGTATTCTCACGGGAAGGCATTTTCTGTGGTGAGATTGTACACCTGTTCTGTGATTTCCAGTTAGGTATCTTCTTGCCACTTTATGCTTTTTGCTGCTGGTGGCGATTTTTTTCAGCTGAAGAGCTTTCACTAGTGTGTTTTCCTACTTCTTTTAATAGGTAACAGTTATGTATAACTGTGTTTACAGTCTTTAGTTTGACAGGTCAGATAGTCACTGTTTCTTAGATTCCTCTTCATATGAGCTCTTTGTCCTCTGGATTTTCCTTATTGTCATTCTTTAGCCTGTTTTATTATTTCCATCAACTTTCTTGAATGCAAGTGGTGAAAATAGTATCTAGGACTCAAGGTGAAGTGTTGGTCATCTCAGTACTTTTTTTTTTGTGTAACACCATGTTTGTGGTTCACAGCCATCTCGGAACAGATTTTGGTGAAATGACCATTTTCCTTTGTTGTTGGTTCCAGATGATGATAGTCTGGTTTATTCTTGTGTGTGACAGATGGTGTGCTTTGGTAGGCTGCACTAAGGAGGGTGAAATTTATTAGGATAGTCACCTACTTCTAGTCTGATGCTCTCATAAACCTCTCTGGTGACAAATCTATTGACTTCATGTGATGTTGGATTGATTACGTTACTACTCTCAGGTAAACCTGTAGTCCAGTTCAGGTGAACTCAATTACTATTATTGCCCCAGTTTTTTATATGCCATTTCAGGAAACCCCTTTAAGCATTTAGTTTCACAACTTGCAGAATTTCTAATTTCCATTACCATCACTTTAACAGCTTTTCTGGGTGCATCAAGGATTTTATTGGTGTTTCAGTAGGCTCTATTAACTGATCCACGTGTATATTTGTAAATTAAGTCCCACACCCCTGAACAAAAGAAGTGTAGATTACTTGATCCTTCACATTTGTACCATTTTTCCTACCCACAATGGGCAGTTTTTTTGTTCTGGGTAGATACTTACCAGGATATTCCGTAGTGATGTAGCCAGCTGTGTCTAGACTCTGTTACATCCAGAGGATAGCTACTCAAAACAGAGAGCAAAGATTGGAAATGTCCATCTTCCATTATTACATACCTCTTAAAATAAAATTGGGCAAAAAAGAGGCCATTTAATTGCTTGTAGAATTTCTAAAATAAATTCAAGTAATTAAATAGTTGATTATAGGCCTGCTGCAGACTCAAGCTCTATTCTCAGTGTACACCACCATGAATAATACAGGCAAACTAAGCTCTCCTCAGTCAATTTCTGCACTTCATTGCTTTTGGGGGAATTTTATAAGTTAATGGACATCAACTGATTCTTAATATTGAGGAGAAACAACTGTTCTTGGACTGATGATTTAATGTTTCTTGTATCTAGCTTGTTTGTGTTTTGCATGTAGGCTCTGTAGTCTTAATAAAAGAGCTTAAAACAACAAATACTTTGTTACTAAATATTCAGCTATGCATCAGAATTTATTCACTAAAGTAGTACTTGGTTTCTGTTGCTGTGTTTTCATAGTTTTAGGTTTTTTGTGTAGTCTTTAAATGTTAGAATTTTAAATGCAACTACTATATACAAAAGTACTACATTCTTTCTAAGAGTAGCTGTCTACATTACATGCCATTATATCAAAAAGTCCAGTCCTTTGCTGTCTTTCTAAATTAATGCAAACTTACCACTTGATTCACTTTCCACATGTCCAGACAGACGTGAACAGAGGAGGAGCAGCTCAGTTGTCAGAGAAGTAAGGGTATTACAGGAGTGGTAGAGGAGAAAAAGATTACTTGTCTGCTGGGTCACAAGGACATGCTTGCAAAAATACACTGCTCTTTCTCCCAGGATGTATTTATCTTGAGCTAGTTCTGTAATACTTCATCAAAGGTCTGTAAGGTGCATATGGGACTATGTGATAGGTCTATCAATAAACTATGAAAGATAATCAAAAGTGTACTTCTGTGGCTAAACCAGGTTAATATGCTGCAGTTCTTACAGCCTGAACAGTGCTGCACAGAATAGCCTCTGAATGGACTTCTGTAAATTTTTTACCTGCACTGGCAGAAATCTGGGAACTGTGACTAGGTTGTTTTTAGACTTAGTTTTGTTGGGGTATGTAGCTGTTATTTCTTAATGAATGATTAAAAGAGGCTAACACTCGTTGCTATGCTAAACAGTTATACTGCACAACCTCTTCCTCAAAACATCCTAAAGCTGTAGTATCTGGGAGAGAAAGGGTACGTTAGGGAATTACCCCTGCATGCAGGACCTGTCCTTACGTTCATTCCCTGATAATTCCAGCCAGACATGGGTTACCAACCTAGACAGACTTTTACTTCAACAAGTGGAGACATGCTTCTGCCTAATTTCCTTTGGAGAGACTGATCTCAGCCCTGAACTCCAGATTTTATTTATAATCAGAAACTATTTATATTTCACATGTCAAGTGAAGAAAAACTAAGTGCAGACAAACAGTGATTTATAGCTCTGCTCCTTTTCTGGCAACAATAAAAAGGATAAATTGCTTTATCAAGGACAGAGAGAGCAGTTTATTTAGAGAGCAAAATTACAAATTGATTCCTTGGTTGTTGGGCAAGGATAATCTCATTTGGCTATTTCAATTGTTATTTTACCTTGTTTCCGTTCTGGGATTTAAAAAAAAATTGTTAATTCCTGTCTTTGTTTTGTGATATTCACCTGGGTAATTGCTTAAACCTGAAATTGCTGAAATTCACCTGTTACGTGGCTTTAGAGTGATAATTATAATCAGAATTAACCTTGAGGGTTAGAAAAGATGTACAGGTTAGAGAGTGAGAGAGAATTTTTAATAGATGCTGGTCCAGTAAAACTCCCTGAAGTTTGTGCCTTCTAAAATCTATTTGGCAACTTGAGAATCTTAGAAAACTTGCTGTTAGGGAGGTTTCAGTTTGAATAAAACTTGGTCCTTGTTATTGTCAGTGTTAATACTTAAGTATTAAACGGAACACTGTTCAGTTCTAATCCTGCCCCTTGCTTTTAAAGATATTTGAAGGAAATAATCTCCTTCAGATGAGTTCAAGGGAAAAGATAAGCAATGGTACTTAATGCTGTATTGAAGTTAAAGCTCTTAATTTGAAAATTACAGCAAGAAAAATTTTATCTTAGTCATGCCAGTAGGTGGCATTATTGGTACATAACCAGAAAATCCCTGTAAAAGATGTCTTTAGCTCTTTTCACCCCTTACACTTTAAAAATGTGGTTTTGCATTTCATGAGCATAAAGAACTCCAGTTTTGTTTTCATTCATAGATTTGACCAAATCTGTAATTTTTAACCAGTATTTAGGCTCTTACATTTTGACACTGTCGAATGTTCAGGTCGTCTTGTGTTTTTTTTATTTATATGACAAGAGACATACGCTAGGTGATGGTATTGTTAATATTATTTGCAAGATCAAACTTTCCCTGATTTTTTGCAGTGACTGGAACTGTTCCTGTGGAACAGCTGTAGAGATTGATTTCAGAGCCTGTAACTTGTGCTTTAGCAAAAAGTCTTAATGTCTGAAAGTTGGTTATAAAGTGCTTGTTGTATTATTGTATTCCAAAGAGTTAGTAATACCTGAAGTCAAGCTTAGGAAAGAGAACTCTTACAAATAGGAGTGGTATTTGAAAAAGTCAAAAAAGATTTCTAAAAAGTCTGAAGGTAGACCACACAGTTTATTTCTAAACACAAGTCTTGAAAAGACTGGTTTGTAATAGCTAGAGCAAAGTATTGCTAGTCGTATCTAAGGATGATAAGAGTGACCTAAAAGTCTGAGTTGATACAAGAAATAAGCACAGTAGAACTACATGCTGGGGAAGATCTGTATATTCATAAGAGTGCCCAAATTTGCTGTATAAGCACTATTTCTTTCTTAGCGGGGGGGTGTGACTTGTTGAATAAGTAGAGGTACTTTTACATGACTGTGCAGACAACTGTGTGTTAAAGCTTATGGTAGCTTGATGCCCCAAAAAGAGTTCAATGTTTCCTGCAAACTTGTGCCTTAGCAACCACTCATAAAATATCTATGGTATTTGTGATATATGTTACAAACTGCAGCTTTGTGGGACTGACATCTGAGGAATCAGCTATTAGGACATAATTGTCACCTCTGTCTTCTTTCACAGATCTTTTGAGTACACCTTATACATATTCTGCATTATGTCTGTAATCCATAATTGAAAACTTGTCTAGTTGATGGTTTTGTGCTGAGGAGTAATTTTCATGGTAGGTGACGGGAACTGAGGAATTTATTGGATAAAGAGACTCTAGTGTCACCTTTAAATTAATGTTTTTAGCCTTGGTGTGTCTTCAAGACTCTTGCACTTGAAAAAAAGCATCAGTTCAGGCTCGGTGATTAAAGGCAGATTTTGTAAAGCAAAATGCACGATATACTGTAGCAGCCCTTGAGGTAATGGCTTGGCATTTGATTTTCACTTCACCTCCAAGTTGGGTTGAATAAAATTGTCCAGCACTGCATTGTGGACTGCATTGAGACAGCTTAATGGGTTTGAGGCTTTATTCCACTGCTTCCTGCTGTTGTGATGCTTTGAGGTAGAGAAAGAGGGGGCATATTGGAAATAAATATATTACCTTGAACAAAATAAAAGAAAAAAAGAAAGAGTTGGACTGCGTCTTTAAACCTCCAGTTCTGAATTATTTCCAACTTGAGTTTTTCTTTCTGTTTGCAAGAGATGCAGATGCTTTGCTTCTCATTTATCAGGAAAGAGGGTACTACAAAAAGCACACTTGAGATGTCAGCTATATGGCTGAACTAGCCAAATGCAGCTACCTTAGAGTAGGATAGTGGCACATAAGAACTAAGCCAAAGATGGTGCAAAGACAAGTAGAGTCCATGAGTAAAGATCAGTGAATCTAATATAAGGTCTTCTAGAACACACTTGCAGTATCCATGATAAGGCCTGTGCAGAGTCCCCCAGAGAAATACAATTTGATAACCCAAAGTGTATCAACTGAAAAAATAACTTTTGCAAAAAATTAGGTCAACTTAAACTACTTTATAGTCTTGTAATAGATCCTGCTCACTTTTTGATTCCAAATCTGATAATTTTTCAGTTTTCTAGAGATGACAGCTTTGGATTGGGGAATGACACACTGGGAAGAGAGGGGCATATTTAGAATTTTGTTTTTTCAAAGCAGTTAGTTTTATGGACAGCTTCGGAACTGGAATTAGCTTGTATTCACTTTACAAAATGCTTGCTTTATAGAATTTTGTTAGTGATTTAGATGTCTGTTCCTTCTACTCTTATCTCTTACCAAAAGATGGAAAAATCCACATACATAAGACTGCCAAAACTGAATCTACTGTATTTTCCAGTTAATTCTCATAGTTTTCATGTAGTAATCTGTCAATGGTATGCATCTTAAGCAGTGGTACAAGTACTGTGGCTTTACAGAAATTCTCTTCCTACTGACTTCATTTTAATTCCTGAAATACGGAATTTAATGTTCTAAATGGGACAGCCTCTCAGAAGTGACAGTTACAGTGGAATCTGTTGTCTTTGTCACTTCCTTAAATCTTCTTGTTTATGGAAAGTCTTGCTGGTTTTTTTTTGTTTTGTTGTTTTGTGTCGGTTTTGTGGTTTGTTTTGGGTTTTGTTTTGGTTTTTTGTGTTTTTTTTTGTTTGTTTTTTTCTTTTTGTCTCCCTGAAGAGTCTTATTTGGCTCTTCAACTGGCATTCTCTTAGTTATGAATTTAATCAGGTAATTGATAGTAATATCTTTTTGAGAGCACAGGTCATATCTAACTTGTACTGATGAGACTGGCTTAATGATACTGCTGTCTTCAAGTAGCTGTTTGTTAAGATAGATTCTTACTGCTCGGTTAACACAATGAATTTCAAAGCTTATGTCATCAAGACAAAAGTTTGTAGAGCTAATGAGTGATAATGGCACATGGAAGATTAATTTTCTTTAATAATTTTCTGTATTAATTTTTTTTATTCTTAAAATAACCTCTTAACTTTCAGTCACGTAGGGTACTTAGTGAGAAACTGGTTTGCTGGACAGTTTGCTTTACATTTTGCAGGAGATAATAGTAGGGATTACTTTTCATTCTGACAAACCACTTCCATCTCATTCTAAACATTCTTACTTTGGGAAGTGATAATTCTAAAAGTGCTTCCAAAACTACCTTCTTACCAAATCTAGTTTCACCATATGCAGTATTGCTTCTGTGATAGAAGACTGACAATACTTTGTTTGTTTGAGACTGTGTTATCAGGAAACTGACATGTTTTTCTGTTGCCTTCTGTTGTTGCATCACTCTTACTGCTCTTGCTTTCACAAGTAAACAAAGCATAAAGACAGATTACATCAGAAAATGGTACAGCACCTACAATGAAAGGGATTTCTGCTCTGGAGGCAAGGTGTACCTCAGCTCATCCTCTTTGATCTGAAACTCCAAATTCAAAGGCAGTACTGTTACATGAACTGGAGCAGTCAGGTTGTAGAAAGATCTACTGTTTTGTCTGCAGAGGGCACTCCTTTGTCTAAGTTTAGATATACTGTGTCTTTTTTCTGTGGAATGTCAAGTTACTTAAAATGGCCATAGTTGCCTTTATCACCAGCCTATTTTACTGCTAAAATTCTGCAAAGGATTTTATTTTGGTAGATTTGTTGGTTTGGTTTTTTTTTTCATATGCAAGGAAAGCTCAGGTTCAAGAGTTCTTCCCTAAATGCAATCAGTAATCAAAGAAGTCTAATTTACTGCATATTCTGTTGAAGAGGTCATTACTTGGGATGGTTTGTAGACAGATAAAGAATAGGTTTTGTTAAAGGGTGCTGCTGCTCTTGCTGTGGAAGATTTGGATTGTCATTACTCCTTGATTCTATCAGTATAATTGCCTTTTGTTTGGCAGCATTCTGGAACTTCCTCTTGATTAAGTTACACTTCCATTTAGGTTTAATGTTTGCTTAAAAGTTACTAACAGTGGTCTCCCAAACTATTGATGTTTGGGAGACTGAGAATTTAGGTAGTAGTTATGTCCTTCAGTATAATTGTTATGTATGTTTTTCCTGGGCTTTTCTGTGTTTTCTGTAGTCTTTAGGAGGAGCAAAAAAAAAAAAAAAGTGTCAGGAACTTGCATTATTAATATGTATTTGTTTTGAAAAGGAAGAAGAATTGGTGCCAGGGAAGGAAGCTGTTTGCAAACTTGTGGTTTATTTTTTACATGCTGTTATGCACAGTGTATATTACCCACAAAGTCCTGGATTATTTGGATTCTGTGATTGTTGTAAGAGTAACAGCAATTTAAAAATGACTAGTAAAAGTCCTTTGAGAAACTGAGCTGTCAGTCACTTGTGAAGCTCTTAATAAAGTAATTTCTGCTTGTATGTTTAGAAGCCAAACAAGCCACATACACAAAACCACTTCAACGAGAGCATTATGAGGTTTGGAAATGCAGGTAGATAGGAGAAAAATGTTTGCACATCCAGTAAATGAGAAAATAGTGGGTTGCACTTGAACAGAGATAAACTGAAAATACTCTTAAAAAGAAACTCCTATTTTTTTTGTGGGTTTTGTTTTGTTTTTCCCCCTGATGTTGAACATTTATGCTTTTTCCTGTTTAGTATGATGTCTTTTATAGGTTAAGTTTCACTTTGCTTTAAACTGAAGCGTATGCTGCTGTTCTTCTAGTTATATTTGCATTTCCTTGCCAGTCAGTTTGTGGCATATAGACAGAGGTTAAGGCTCTTCACAGCTTTCTGTATAGAGCCAGGTTGTTTCAGTTGCATGAAATAACTCTGGCACAGCGCTACAGGAAATGTTCAGTTAATTAAAAACTATAACAAAACATGCTGCCTGCTCTTCCCTTCAGATGTTTTAGATGCAAGACAGCTATTTGTATTCACAGAATTTAATTAATAACATAAGGCTGCTGGAGGCTGTCTAATCTAGCTTTACAAACAAACTAGGGCCAGCCTTGAAGTACAGAGCTGTTGGGAGCTGAATTGTTCCTGTAGTATCTCCAGGGAACCTCCTAGACAGCCTGTTCCTGTGCTTTACCTTTCTCATTGAGAGTTTTTTTCCCTCATGTCTGGTTGGAATTTGCTGCGCAGCAATTCGTGACTGTTGCCACTTCTCCTTTTTTTCTGTCCTCTGTCATCTCTGTAACTCTCCGTTTGATAGTTGAAGGAATCTATACAAACATGTACCTCATCCCATCTTAATTTTCTACAGGCTGAAAGTGCCAGGTTCCCTCAGCTTCTCCTTGTATGTCATATGCTCTCGTACCCCAGCCATAGTAGCATCTTCCTGCTGGACACTCTCCTGTTAATGCCTCTCTTGCCCCAAAACTGAAGAGGATAGTGCAGGTACCACTTAAAGAGTGCTGATGCAAAAGGGAATAATAACTTTTGTACATATTTCTGTACTCTTCCAAATGCAGCCCAGAGTGCAGTTCAGTCTTTGTTAACATAGGACTGTACTTCTGGGTCACATTCAGCTTGTTGTCCACTTGATCCCCCAGATCCTTTTCTGCACATCTCCTTCCAGTCCAAGCGAGCCTTGACCTCATCTTTTGCATGGACTTACAATGTTGCAAGTGCAAGATTTTTTGCAGTTGTCTTAGTTGACTGCATAAAAGTTTTTACAACACAGCAAGTATTTTTAAACACAGCAGAAGAACAAAGTCAATCTTGAGTGCCTGAGGAGCTGATCGATGTTCAGGGTGATGGGGGTAATACTGTTCCTTGTGAAGCTGTCCTACTGAGATACTGCTAGAAGTTGTTGTCTTAGGAAAACATTAATAGAATCAATGCTTAGAAATCATCATGGCTGGAGAATATCTACCTGTGAATTCTTGAATGACCTAGCAATGGTACTTCTGTCCTTCTTACTCAGTGTGTGTTTAGTACTAGAAGGTCAGAAAGGGACGTACCCTGCACCAGTTTCCGAAGGGCTCAGATAAGTAACTGCAGAGACTTCTGCTAGGCAAATCAGATGGGTGCCTAAGAGAGGAGTGAAGGAGTAGGCATATGGATAAATGTGATCATAGAATTGGCTGGGTTGGAAGGGACCTCAGAGATCATCAAGTCCAACCCTTGATAATGAGCTTCTCTAGAGAGAGGAAAAGGAAAATTATGTCTTTCCAAAGTCATGCTTGGAAAGAGTCAACAACCATGTGGATAAGAGTTATCTAATCAGTGCGATGTCCTTGGAGTTCTTAAAAATTACAACCCCTCCTTGATTATCAAGGTGCTTAATCAGAAAAGAAACCAAGGTGTTATAGAATGGGACAGTCCTCCCATGGTTTAATAATTGGTGAAAACCAAACTGGATAAAATGAGGACCCCAGGTTAGCTTTTAGCACTCAAGTAAGATCTTGAAGTCATTCTAGATTATATTACGACAGTATGGTATCAGTGTTTGGGGAAGAAGCAAATTGACTTTTAAGAATTACTTGCAAAGTAGCAGAGAGAGTAAAACAGAAAGTGGGTAAGGAAAGGTGATCAATTAAATAAGGCATAACTTTGGAAGGCATTTACAACTCTTACTTTACACTGGAAAACTAATTTTCAGGTAGTGGTGGTGTTTTCTTTCTAAGCAGTGAGGAGGAGGAGTAGTTTAAAAAAAGCCATTGAACTCCAGGGAGCTGGCAGAAGATGCACAAGCACTAATGTCATGGTAGTTTATATTGCTCTACTGTTTTGTGCAGAGGAACAACATGCAAAACAGGGTGTGACAGTGATGGGTGTACTTGAAAGAACAGGAAGGCATAACAGACTTATGGACTAGATAGCAGCTGACATGCTGAAATATCACTGGGAAGTTGGTTAGTAGCGGAAGAATGGCAGGCTACTGCATCCTATTAGAATTTAATTTTAAATACTTACCTAATGCTTCTATATTGGATAACATGGAAAAAGAAAGGAAGGAGAATGGGAATTGTGCCAAGTCCTTCTGCCTCTTTGGCTCCTCTAAAAGTGATATGAGAGAAAGGACTACTAAACCTCCCACCTGACAACCAAATGACATGTTTCAGCAAAATAAATGTCTCCAGTATTTTAAGACTTGTTTGTCCTATAATTCTTTTTCTGTAGTCAGTCTTTCTTGTCTATTTTGCTTGTTGGTTTGTGTCCTTTTTTTTTTAACTACGGCAAGAAGCATCAAATTGCTAGAGGATACTGGCTTGGTATTTTTGTACTTGAATTTTTGTTTTACATGGCTCAAGACTTCTTACCTATCAGTGGTGATTGTGGCTGACTAAGGAACAGGAAGAGAACAGCTTTCCCTCCTGGGATTGTATACTGTGTTGCATGTATTTTGCTCAAATACTGGATTCTTGAAGATTTTTGTTCTTAGTTTTGTGCCCTTAGCTGGGAGGGGGCACTGAGAGAAAAGTTGAGAATATTCATTTGGGAAGATCTGTGGTAACCAAATTTTATGTCTTGTAAACCAGCAGGCCTCAGAAAGGTATGTCCTATGCTAGAGCTACAGGCTTGTTTTCCAAGTGGTATGGCAAAATACTTCAGTAGCCACAAAGTTTAGAAGTAGAAGAGGAGAGGATTATGAATACAAGAAATTAAAACATGTTCATGCTAGATCACTGACCTCTAGGGTTACATAGGAGAAACTGGGAGAAAACATACCATGCATCTTAATTTCTTTTGTTGTTTCAAATGTGCATTTTTGTTTACTCCATGCAGTTCAGAGCTGGTTTCTGTTAGTACCCATTAGTAGTATAGATGAAACTGGAATTGCTGAAATAATACAATGTGGCTGACCCGAAGGTGTCTGTTTGTATTTGTTTTAGGGGTTGTTTCTCTATTGGCTGTTCATCCTTCTACAGTAAATACGCTTGGAAAACAGCTCCTGCCAAAAACATTTGGACAGTCTAATGTCAACATTGCACAACAAGTGGTAAGGAGATATTTGCTGTGTTTGGTTATTCTGTTTTGTGGAGTTTTTGTTTGGTTGATAGTTGTTTTTTTGTTTTGTTTTGTGTTGCTGCTTGCACATACTGTAAATCTGTAAATACTGATGGCTGGTATCACTTGTAATGGGCAAGATAGTTTAAGCTCTTTTCTAATTGTAATACAAATGTTCTTTTACATGAAAAAATTTAAAAATGGCTGTCAAAGTGGGTACCGGAATATTCAGGTGGCTTTCTCTTTTGATAGTCTTGCCAATTAAAATCAGTGAAGTCTCTGCTTTGAAATGTTCCATAGGGAAATGTAAATGGAGTCTAGTAGCACATTTTGATTGAGATTGAGATTGAAGTTAGGGGGAACAACGCTGAAAACAGACCCGCATTTCTTAGTGCTTAATTTAGAAATCTTTTTTTTTTTTTTTAACACTTACTGTGAGCTTTGTGTGAGGTTCATAATATTAGAGGTTTCAAATAACCCAATACTTCTTTGGGTAATACATAGGTTATGAAAAATCACTTTTAAAGTGATCAAAATTAAAAATTGTTGATCTGTAAAGAGGTGGTCTCAGTGTATCTTCTGGAAAGCAACTGATATGTCAACATCTGAAATGGAATGTCTCCTAAATTTGGTTTTCTTGATGTAAAAGCAGTTCCATATCTACCTTTCCCAACTCTAAGCTCTAACTCTAGAGTGTAAAACACTATAAGGAGTGTTTTACAACTGAGGCTGCCTGAATGAATGTATTACACCACTTCAGCTGTATGTAAGTCACAATGGTCTAGTCCCTCTGCAGTAGGCAGAATATCTGTATTAACTCTTTATTAACCATACTTTGCAGCTGTTTCCATGCTCAGATAGCTGCTATGGTATAACTGTGACTTTGAAGCAGGAAACAAAGAAAACAAAAATCCCCAAACCTCTGCATCCTCCCATGTTCTTAAATGAATTGCAGATCCAGTGTCACTCTTCTATGTCTTGAGCTTCGTATAGGAAGCTGTGTGTATGCTTGAGTTAATGTTGCAAATGAAATGTTCTTCCATGTAACTTATAAAATATTCTCTTTAAGTATGAAAATGAGGGGTTAATAACAAAATCACATTAAAACTTTCAGCAATGAGGAAATAATGTTTACAGTGTTGGTATACATATAAACTCGTGTGTCTTCCATCACAAGTTGAAAATAAGTCTTTGTGATGAATTTTACACTGTGACATTACAAAAATACTATTAAGAAAAAATAACTACTCTTAATGGTGCTTTTGTTAATATGACCAATGTGGGAAATTTACATTTAGTAATTTTGTTCAGCACTTTAAGTCTTATTCTGAACATATTAGCATATTTGCATTGGCTGCTATGAGTACAAAGATACTTAGTTGTCTGTCATTAAAGAAGAGATGGAGGGTTTGGGGTAAATTTCTGTCAGCTTTATTGTTCTGAAGGGGATAGCAAGAACTATAAAAAATTACCCCTAGTACTCTGATACTTAAGAGGACAAAAGTGTTCTAGCAGTGTGCAAAATGTTCTTGGGAAGCAGAGTGTGGATCTGGCTTGTGACCCTGCTCAACTTTCTTACCTTTGAGTGGTAAAATCAGGTTTTTAATACTTAAGTACTCCAATTTGGCTTTTGTCCTTTGTTCAGGTAGTCTGGTTTGGTTTTCTTAATACTGTCCCTGTATAAGCTTTTCTGTTAAGTACAGTGAAGTGGACTGTGTGGGCTGTCTTGGTGTTCTTCTCTCTTGCCCCGATGTTATTCATTCTTGAGGAGCTGAACTGTAATCTTGTTATTTTTTTGAAATCAGGAAACTTAGAAAAAGAAGTGTCTGCTGTTTCTTTTATTTTTGGCTTCTTCCACCCCCCTAGTCTCTCTGGTTTTTTTTCTGAATTCAAAGCTTTCATTTTAAGATGTTCCCAGTGACTCATTACTGCTTAGCTCTTTTAATTCATGCTCTTTTCATTAAAAGTCATTTTTGTTTATGAACTTGTGAATTAATTTAGGGGCATTAGCATTTCTAATAAGAAGCCAATAGTACCAGAGTAATTCCTTAGAAGACTCTGAAACTCTAGACTGTAGGGGCTTTGTTAATTGTGGTTCATGAAAGTACGTATTCTACCTAGTTTGCAGACTTCTCTGAGTCAAAATGGCAATACAGAGCAGGTTTTGCATGTATTACACACTTCACTTTTCCACTCTAGAAATGAGCCTGTGAATTTGTCCACTCATCTATTTATTCCTTTGTACTGTTGAGTATTTCAAGATACAACTGAGTGCAGGGTTTGCTGCTGACAAACAGTTTGGTTTTTTCCCAGCTGTAATTCCATCCTCTCCCCTGTACTGGCTTGGCTTTCATCTTACAACACAGTCATACAAATTCTAGATGGGGTACCTGGGGGATGGTGAATCTCTTTGTGGAGTTAGGAAGCTATGGAGCAGAGTGGGTCCTTCTAATTTTAGCCTTTGCCAGCAAGATGTTGAATCATTTCTTCCAGTCCTCCTTATTTTCTTCCTAGGGGATAAAAACTGACAAACAGCTTCCCTCTGTTCTTGGTATTGTCTGTATCACTTGAATAAGCCCACCTGTCATTCTCACAGCCTTTTGAGACATTTGGTGAACCAGACCAGTCAATAGCAGAATTTAGAGTATTTTTTTATCAGGGAGAAAGTAAGCTGTTTCACCTATGCCCTGTGCAAGTTTGGCATCCCTCCCTCTCATTCTGCTTCCCACAAGAAAATTCTTTATTTTGAAAAGTGGTAGGGGAGATAGTTGCCTTTCCATAAGAATTAGAAATTCGTTATGGGTGGAAGCAAGCTACTGGAAAGGGGAGAGAGAAGGACTTAAGATTTTACAGATGCAAAAGTGCACATTACAAACTTGGGTGCTAACTACTTAAGAGAGGTAGCATAAAATTGAGAAACTATATGGAAGGAAGTTCTGCTGTTTGTCTTTTGAAGCAGCTGAAATTACAAACATGTAATAGTCACCAGACTGTCTCTTGCACTCTGCATTTACAGGTTGTTTGATTTGGTTCATTTTCACAGGCAAAAGTACTTCATACTGGGTTTTCAGATTTTCTGGTTTATTCTTGTTGAGGCTAAATTATTGAAGCTAGCCTGAGGAAGAAATGTAAAATTCTGTTGGTTAGGCAGAATGTCGCTGAAGGAAAATATAGCAGTTTGTGGGTGGTTATGGTTTTAGATTCATTTGATGGTTTTTTCACTTCACCTGATGTCAGATTCAATCTGCTGTTCCACTGAGGAGTAAGTGTACTCCCCAAAATTGTGTATGTGTTTCTCTAAAGAAAAATCTATGCAGTGTAATTTTCTTTTTCTATATACATATCACCTGGCAAGTTACATTTATAACATTTCAGTGTTAAAAAAAAATCATCTGCAAAAGTGGGAGTTTGGCTTCGTTTAGTGTTCACAGATAAGGGAAGTGTGCTTCTGCATGTATGAATGAATGAATGTATTATTCATGATGAAATCAGTACATCTTCAGGACCACATATCTGTAAGCCCAAAGACTGGAATCAGCTAAGTGCTTACTCCTTACAGGTCTGGAATGAAATGGTTTTACCTGAATTGGTCTTGCTTACTGTAGTGATCAGATCAGAAAATCTGGCCCATACTTTTTCTCACCTCTAACTTACTTGTGTTTTGATTTTGACTTTAGTTATAGGTACTGACCTCAGAGAAAAATGTTCTTTGCTTTCACTGATTATCAGATCTTCTTGTACCATACGTTTATGCTTCAACTGTCTGCAGCTTCTTTAAATGTAGTCTGATAGGGATTTCTTTCCCTGTTTGTTTTTTTTTTTCTTTTTTTAGGATTTGAGTATGCTTTGATCTTAGTGTAGAATATTATTAAGAAATTGAGCACGCATGAAAATCTCATTTAAGTATGATAAAACAAAATGCTCATTACTTAAAGTGCTCTAATTATATAATTTGTAATCTGGAGGTTTTTGTGCTAGTGTTGATAAATGCAATGCATCTAATAACGTAGGTAGAAAAGCATTATGTTTGGATAATGCAGCATCTAAATATCTTTGCATATTTATGATCAATTTCAAATTATTGTATCTTTGTTCTAGGTTATTGGTACACCCCAGAGACCTTCAGCGCCAAATACTATCCTGGTAGGAAGTCCACATACACCTAACACACACTTTGTGTCACAAAACCAGACTGCAGATTCTTCACCATGGTCTGCTGGGTGAGCAAAATAAAAGTTCCAGTTAATTAATTTTCTGAGTTCATTGTGATGGAATATATACTCTTCAGACTAGCAATGTGAGAAAAACAATCTGTTCATCTTTCCTTCTAGTACATCTCCACATGCACAGTTACTGTACTAAAACCAGGCATAGTCACACAAGAAGTAACACCTCCTCATGTGTGATTAAAAAACCAAGAATGTTTTCTGTAAACACTGATGGATATTCAGGTTATATCCATATAAAAGTTACTTACCTTTAGAGTACTAAGTTTCTAAAAGTACAGAGGAATTTGTCTGACTCAGTTCAGGTTTTAATCTGGCATTTCTGTTTTTCTGGTTTGTTTCCAAACAGTAAAACAAACAAACAAACAAACAACAAACAGACAAACAAAACCAAAACCCAAACAACAAAACCACGGACATTACAGATTTGAACACCTGTATCCTGAAGTATCATTTGAAATAAGAATTTAGTTCTTATGGGAAAAAAATTTAGATGCAACAAATGCATTCTTTTGCTGTCTTTTCTCATGTAAGCTTGTTTTTAAGGGCCTTCAGTTATGTAGTTGCTGTAAAACTGAATTTTTCATCATTGCCTTGTAAAACAAATAGATCTCTACTTTGGAATTACTCAGCAAGATGAGGTGTAGAGAATTGGGAGGTTCTAATGCTAGTTCTGATTTTGTTTATACTTACATTTTATCCAAAGTTACAAGGAACTTCTAAGATGTATAGAAAGCTTTGTTATACTTCCAGCATCTGCTGTAACTTCAAAGCTTTTGTGGCAACTTCACATACTGTATAACTTTAAATCTGTGTTTTAGTGATAAGTCTAATGTTCACTGAGTTTAATCAGTATCAGCCTGTTGAGTGATGATTTGATTTACGTAGAACGGTGTCCAATCTTTATTTTTTGTGGTCAAATTAGATGGGGTATTTAAATTGCAAAACCCCAAAACCCAAAATAAACACCAAAAATATTATCTCCTGTAATTAACTTTTCATATTTTAACACTTATCATTCTATCCTTTCTTGTCTAGAAGATTGGAAGGCTTTACTTACTGACTTCCTCAAGGAATATCCCTATTGTTAACTTACTATCTGTTACTGGAACTATTAGAGTTGCCAGAAGAATGAATTTGTACTTTGTTTCAGCATCAAGATACTAGAATTGTTAATTATTGTAAAATGTAGGGGGGAAAAATTATTGAAAAAATAGTTGGGAAGGGGTTAGAAGCAGAATAAAAGGGAAGGCTTGGTTTTTGCAGCAGTGTGCCTGTATTTGAAAAAGAGACATTAAATATTCCAAAGTTCAAATCTTCTTAAAATATATATTATACATATATTTAGGAAGCGGAACAAAAAAGGAGAGAAGAATGGCAAGGGTTTACGTCATTTCTCTATGAAGGTTTGTGAGAAGGTACAAAGAAAAGGAACCACCTCATACAATGAGGTGGCAGACGAGTTGGTTGCAGAATTCAGTACCACTGATAATCACATTTCACCAAATGAATCAGTAAGTATATGGGAGGTCAATTGCATATGAACCAAATGGGGGAATAGAAATTTGTTTGTGAGACTTACATATTTCTTTTTCTACTTTTAAATGCAACAGTTCAGATGTTACCCAAGTTCACTCATTTACTGTAATACATTTGTTTTCATATATTTTGTCACAGATATGTTTTTGATTATTGCACTATTTCTACAGCAGGCTTATGACCAGAAGAATATTAGACGACGTGTCTATGATGCCTTAAATGTCCTTATGGCCATGAACATTATCTCCAAGGAGAAGAAGGAAATCAAATGGATTGGTCTACCTACTAACTCGGCTCAGGAATGTCAGAATTTAGAGGTATATGTATTAGGAAATTCACAGTGGCTTTGTGTTTGAGTAAATGTGTTGATGTACATGTGATCTTCTGAGATAGCAAGGTAAAATAATGTGGTCCTGTTTGACTCTTTTAGTATGTATTTACAGAACACACACTTAAAGTTTGCTTGAATGTGTATTATTTTAGAATTCTTACATGGTGAAAATACAGCTCTCACAGCTTTTACCATGCTTATTAAATGATTCTGAGTGGAAGTTAAACTGAAAGATTTATATGTATTTCCAGCATGGTGGTTGTGTGGTGCTCAGGAGTCAAGAAGTATTTTTTTCTCCAGATGCCAAACAAATAATACATCTGTGATGACAGATGTTCCATGGAAACCTACATATATGTGCATCGCTCATATATATTTCTGACATTTGTCTTGCATGAATATATAAGATATTTTGGGGTGTTTTTTTTTATTACTTCATATCTTGGGTAAGAAGTAAAATGTTTTATACTGAAAGGCATTTGTAATCTCTGGCAGGGTTTGATTGTTGGTTGTTTTTTTCTTTATTATGAGATTTGTGGGATAATAAAATCACTGAGGTTTGCTGAAATAAATTTGCTTTCTAAGAATAGAATTTGACTTTATTCTTAATAAGTCTAAATCCACTTCAGCAGGACTGAAATCAGTGTAGAAGCTGGAAAATTGGAAAAAAATATTTTGGAATCTATCTGCGGAAGGCTAGTTCTATGGAGATTTTTGTTGAATACTGATAATTGATTGTTCAGTTAGTACTGAAATAACTTAGTAGTTGCTAAGTAATAGTAATTGATATCTATATTAAGAAAATACAAGATATCTAATGAACCTGGGTTTTTAAAATATTTGTCATCTTAAGGGAAAATTGAGAGTTATAATAGAGGCATAAATAGCAGGGTATGAGGTGAAGTGATTTGAAGATGATGGTGCTTTGTGCTGAGTAGGGAACTGGCTAGCTGGAGGAATTTTAAAAGTAGTTCTCTTTGGATCTGTCTCACAAGGTATGGTATTGCCAGTAATGTTGGAGCAAAGGAAAAGTGTGACTCCTTCAGCTGGGTTTGATGCTGTGACTGTTGATGTCCTCAAGAAGGGTAGGATAATATTAGGGCTGAAGTAAAAAAAGGCAACTTGGAATGTAATAATGCACAGTGAACAAATATAACAAATCCCTTTTCTGTCTTAAGGTGGAGAAACAGAGAAGACTTGAAAGAATAAAGCAAAAACAGTCTCAACTACAAGAACTCATTCTACAGGTACAGTCAAGGTACTCTTGTCTATAGGGCAAGGTAACATATCTGTATGCCTGTTGTTTTATCCCACTGAGAGGGGATAGGCATCTGCAGTTTTGATTCAGTCTAATTAATAGACTTCTAATTCATGCAGTTTTAATGGTAGTTTGGCTGGGGCCATGCTGTTGGCCATTGCCAATGGGGAAGCTAGAAACCTTCCATGAGTTAAGATGAACTCTGCAGTTTCAAGTGTGTTTGAACAGAATTTCTGCTAAGAGTATCTGTGTTACTGTACCCTCTGAGTTTTCCAGTTCAGTTCTGTAATCTAGAGTGAGTCTGTAGATAAAATTGTGTCTGAAAAGGTCATCTCTTGCAATGCTCTGTTTCTTGCCTTTCTTGGATATTATACTATGAACTATGAAACAGTTGATGAACTCCTTTCCAGTTTTCCCCTAATAAGCAGTAGCCTGTCACCTACATCACTTGCTGCTGGTTCGCTAGGATGTATCCCCTAGGAGTTGCATTTTGTACCTGGTAGGGATGAGAATGTGTTGGGGAGAGCATGCAGAAATCAAGTACAGCCACCTGTGGGGCAGCAGTCTCAACAGCTCTCTGATTGTAATCAGCCTCTCCACTGACTTTGCATTTAAATTCCTCTTTATTTTGTTTGATTTCACGACTGCAAAAAGACTTTTTTTTTTTTTTTTTTTAGTTTGGTGCCTTACTATAAGATTTATACCTTTACTTTGAATAGTTAACTTGAATTTTTAGTTCTTACAGTTGGTCAGAACTGTAACACACAAACATTCTGTTGGCAGTTCTGGTAAGATACAAGAATAAAGCCACTAGTCTTAGTTGAGTAATGCAAAACCTGATGTCAGATGTTCAAATCCCAAGCATTAGTTGTTTTTTAGAACATTATTTCAGTAAAAATACAGTATTAGTAATACAGCTGCTCTGGAGGAGTGCAGTAGCTAGGTTGGAATGGTAAATAGAACAGAATTAGCATGCTGTGTGAAAATGCCCTTTTCCAGTCATGGTTATAACTTCATTCCATCAAGGATCTGTCTTGCTACAGTTACTGGAATGTGCATTTTTTTTCCTCAGTTAAGTTTTACCATGTTGTATTTTCACTACTATCATTTGTGTCTCTTCTTGCATCTTAACATGCAGGAATATGGTGAATACTCTTTGTCTTTTTCTGCACTTGCTTGCTGCAACCATTGATGGTTTTCTTTATCTGAGGGGTGTTTTTTCATTAACAGAATTGTGAAGGTTTAATTCATGCTTTTGTATCACTATTGCTTTTTCTAGCAAATTGCCTTTAAGAACCTTGTTCAGCGAAACCGTCAAGCAGAACAACAGGCAAATCGACCACCACCTTCCAATTCTGTCATCCACTTACCATTTATCATTGTGAACACCAGCAAGAAGACAGTGATTGACTGCAGTATTTCAAATGACAAGTGAGTTAACAGATTTTTCTGTCTGGCTTTTGATACAACTTTGAAGTCCGTGCTGAAGCGTTCATCTGAATTTGCTAAGAATGAAATATAAATACATGTACTCTTGAAGTAAATTTGTAGATTGAGAGTATGCATTTCAGTTGAGTAAAACTTACTCATTTTGAGTAGAAACAGTTTAATAGAGTTTTTTAATAAACAGAATAATTGTGTTTACACTTTGAGTTCTTTAAGACTTAAAATGTATATATGTTAGAAGCAAAGTAAGGCAGATCTGTGAAGCTTGAGGTCATGCTTCAAGAAGTGATGTTTACCTCTGGCTTAGCATGATGAAATACACCCACCAGAATTTTGAGTGAATTTTGCTTTCACAAATGCTGTTCTCTACTTGTGGTTGAAAAAGTTAGGGTTTTCATCTGAAAAGAAGCTGAATGTAGGTGTGGTTTCTACTTGCAATATTAGCTTATTAGAAGAGCTTAAAAACATTTTTAAAAACTACGCAGTAGGCAGAGGAACAGTATTAAAGAAAAAATAATAAAACATGCAAAATACTTAATTAAAACTCAGTATTTGTTTAGCTAGCCTGTTAAAGATTTATAAATGCGTGTTATTGCAGGTTTAGTTGCTTGTGTTGAGTCACTAACACTGTGTGTTAAGCTGTTAAAATGCTGCAATTCCTGAAACTGGAAAGGTAGTTGAAACTTGAAAGTTAGCTGAAGTAATTGAAGCTAATTGAGACATTTTTCTTCTCCAGGTTTGAATATCTATTTAATTTTGACAATACTTTTGAAATTCATGATGATATAGAAGTACTAAAACGCATGGGAATGGCTTGTGGGCTAGAATCTGGAAGCTGTTCAGCAGAGGACCTAAAAATTGCAAGGAGTTTGGTTCCTAAAGCTCTGGAACCATATGTGACAGGTTAGTTACTCTTTAGAGTCGTTTTGTTTTCTTCTTTAATATGGGTTTCAAGTTAAAAACACGAAAATCCAAGATCAGTTAATTTCCACTGATTTGGAGTAAAGATTTCTAACCAGTTCTACAATAAGTATGCTTGGTAGTGTAACTCAGGGAAGAAACAACATAGAGGTTCATAGAGAATAGGCTGTTGCTCTTCCCAGAAACACATTTTGCATTAAACCAGACAAGTAGATCTTTGTAGTGTGGGAGTTGATTCACCTGCAAAGGCAGGTTGTAAAGTGCAGACATGGTCCTGGCTTCATTTTGTATTGGTTTTGTTTTCATTATGTAAGAATGCTGAACACATCTGACTTGCTCACTTCACTGGAACAGATTTTATTGCATTTTGAAATTCAGTTGTTGCATTAGCTGCTTGTTTTTTTAATTATGGTATTTTGGATACAGTACATATTGGTGTATTCATTGTACAGTATTTTGGTGTTTTCCTTGCAAGACTTACTTTCTGGATTTTAAAAGCATTAAGAACTTGAACTTAATTAAATGAGTGTGTTTTGAAGTACTGTTGACATATGTATTGCTTCTCTTACAGAAATGGCTCAGGGATCAATCAGCAGTGTATATGTCACATCTTCATCAGGTTCTGCATCAAATGGCACAAGATTTTCAGCCAGGTAAGATGAAATTGTGAGTTAGTTTTTAAAGTCTGTGATAATCAAAGAAATGAATCTGGGATTAAATACTTCATGAAACAAGTTCTAATTAAATGTGGTGTGAATATGTGTTTAGGTTTATTCTCAGACATCACTTTGACTTCAGTTAAAGGTGGTTCATACCAGTATCTTAAAGATGTTTGTCCCTGTGTAGTGAAAAAGAAACTTACTAGACTAGTGTCACTCTTGAAGGTGTTCTTTTTTCTTAGTTTTGAGTTGGTGACAAAAACCCAAATACGTTTCTAAAGATAAAATTGGGGCAGTATTCTTCCTTGGTAGTTAGTGTCTAACTTAAAAAAAAAATGTTGATCTTTGAGTTTTAAACAGTATCAGAAGCTGGTAGAGTGATAAACCCTGATTTTTATCTAACTTAGTGTAGATGTAGAACTTCTCTACGTAAATATTATTTCTCTTGCTCTATTAAATAACTTTTCCTTTAGTAGTCACTATTCACTAGCTTTTTGCTGCTGCATTAATCAAAAGGATGCCCTTCTCTGAGCTCTGCTAAGTTGAAAAATGAGTCAATATTATTGAAATGTGTAACATTATTTAAAAATATTCAAATTGAGCAAGCTGATTAGCTGAACAGATTATCTGCAAAAGAGTTCATTTTCTAACAGTTGTTTCTGTTTTGTCCAGAAACTTAGCCTTACCTGAAAAAGTCAGTTAAATTTATGTTGTACATGTCACACAGCTAAGCCAATCTGAGAGTAAAATAGCAGGATGGTTTGGGTTGGAAGGGATCTTCAAAATCACCTAATCCACACACAGGGATGTCATTCATTAGATCAGGTTGCTCAAAGCTCCATCCAACCTGACCTTGAACATTTCTGGCAATGGAGCATCCACAGCTTCTCTGGACAACCTGTCCCAGTGTCTCACCAGCCCCATTGTAAAAAAAAATAAATCTTCGTATCCCATCTAAACCTATTCTTTTTCTGTATAAAAATATTGCCTGTTGTTCTGTCACTACAGGCTCTGGTAAAATAATTTTCTCTGTATTTCTGACGAGGTCCCATTAAATACTGAAAGGCTGTTCTGAGGTCTCCCCAGTGCCTTCTCCAAGCTGAACCAACCCTTAAAGTCTCAGCTTTTCACTGTAGGGGAAGTGTTCAGCCCTCTGGCCATTTTCATAGCCATCTGCTGGACCTGCACAAACAGGTCTGTGTCTGTCTTGTAGTGGGAACCCCAGAGCTGCCTGCAGTACTCCAGCTGGGGTCTTACAAGAGCAGAGTAGAGGGTGAGAATCATCTCCTTTGACCTGCCAACCTCCTTTTGAGGCAGCCTAGGATATGGTTTTGGTTTTCTGGGTTGCAAGCACACATTGCTGGCTCATGTCTAAGTTTTGGTATACTGGTTTCCCAAGTTCTTCTCCACTGGGCAGCCTGCAATCCCTTCCCCCAGTCTGTATTGATACTGGGGGCTTCAATACAGTAGAAAACCTACAAGATTTTTATTTGTTGCTTTGGGGTTTTTGGATTTTTTGTTTGTTTTTTACTAGAAAAGCTTAATGAATAAAAAAATTTTGAGCTAAAAACACAGCACATGTAGCAATGTTTGCCCTGAAATAAGAAGGAACTAGGGAAAAGCTGTTAATTTCTCAATTTTATAGTGCTTTTGAAAGACATTCACTTGTGATGCAAGCATCCAGTGCTGCAACAACTAAATTAAAAAACCCCATAAATTAGAGAGAAACTTGCAGTGGCAGATACATTAAAGAAACAGGGTAGATACCTGATTGTATTTAAGACCACAGTAAAATAGAAAAAAAAAATTTAAGCAATGCCAATTGTCCCTTTTTTAATTTTTTTTTCCTTCAGTGACTTTTCTAATGGTGGAGATGGGATGTTGGCTACAAGTTCAAATGGATCTCAGTACAGTGGCTCCAGAGTTGAAACACCAGTTTCTTATGTTGGAGATGACGATGACGACGACGACGATTTTAATGAAAATGATGATGACGACTGATGCCCTTTGCTTGTAGACTATTTTTTGTTAAAATTCAGCAAGCTTCAGGAATAAATTGTTCTAGGGAGAAGTGTCTCAAATTACTTTGCCCCATCCCTCGAGGAGAATATTGGTAAGCAGTTCTGAGTTTAGAAATTGCACCTCTGATACGCAAGCAAGGATTGTTTTATGTAGGATATTTTTAAATGTGGTGTGGATGTGTGTTTTTGATACCAGTGTGTTAATGCAGAGCCTTTATTTACTCTTGTTTTAGGGGTTTTTGGTTTGTTGGCTGTTTTTTTGTTTGGGTTTTTTTTTTTTTTACTTGAAGGAAAATGGATTTTGCCCCAAATGTTCTTGCGAAGTTTGCTAAAGAAAATGTAGACACATCACTGAGAAATAAAATACTGTCCTTCTGTGGAAAATGAATACACTGAATGGCAATTTATTTGGAGTGTATTTTGATGATGCCACTTTTTGAGGGATAGTGAGCTGATGTAGTAGTGTTTTTTTGTTAATCACGCAGTGTCCAAAGAACCAAACAAGAAAGATACGTCCTACTTTTTTACATGTTAAATTCCAGAAATGTTGTTGTGAACTTATTTTCCCTTAAATTATATCTAACATTATGATTCCACCAAGTTTATATACTTTTCACTGTATGTTGGGACATACGAATTACAAAGTTTTAGGCAAATGTTTACTGCCAGTTGGTGCAGCTATATAAAATTTCTTGAAGGTTTGGAATGATTTATTGCTTATGGTAAAATTTGCCTGATTTCTTACAGGCAGACTTTGGAAACTTTTTATTATATAGTTGTTTACATACTTATAAGTCTATCATATAAAGACATGTACTGAAACAAATGTTTGTATTTGTTTCATAAGCATCTTCCTGTAATCTATTATAAAGTTGAAATTAAATATAGAGAATGTTTTAAGTTTTTTAACTCAAAATTTGTCAATCATTTTTAATAGTTCATTTTTATAAAAGGAATTTCAGGGCAGGTGGTAGTCTTTTTAAATTTATTCACAAACAATTAACTGCACAAATACTGTCAGCTGCCTATTCTAAGACAGTAGTCTTTTTATTGAAACACAAATAAACTTTTCTGTAATATTTTATGGAATATAAAGAGACTATAATTGTTTGACTTGTTTAACCTTGGCACTGTTAGTTTTTATTAATAAAACGCGCATGGGCATTTTTAACAAGCTCTGTGGTTTTTCTAATTTTAGGATGATGTTAGAACATTGCACTTCCTTTCGTCTCAAGACCTAGAATTAACTGTCTCAGGATACTGCTCTGCACTACAGAGGGCAAAGATTTTTTTGCTTTGATTTAGTAATTTTTCCTTATAGTTCTTGGTAACTTAGGGTGTAAAAAGCAGCATCTTGCCATGTATGCTCTCTTCTTTCACATCTATTGTTGCTCTTTAGAGTGTCAGGCCCCTCTTCATACTTCAGCTTCTGTGTTTGAAATCCTATGCTTACTGTCTTAACTTTTCATTCCATACTCCTCAGTCCTGGCTTTCTGTCATATAGTCCCATGTCC
This sequence comes from Florisuga fusca, assembly GCA_038090715.1. NCBI lineage: Eukaryota > Metazoa > Chordata > Aves > Apodiformes > Trochilidae > Florisuga > Florisuga fusca. The sequence goes on along the minus strand of JAAWXA010000003.1, from coordinate 21,924,492 downwards.
TCAAAACAGTTCTTCATCTGCTTTTCATATGCTTCCATCTTAAACCTTTTTGTTAGATCCAATCCCCAGCTCTCACCTGAAAGCACAAGTTACTGAACTGACTTGGCTGCTCTGCAGGGTGCTGTCAGGATTTGATGCTTTCACAAACTCCAGGGCATTGCTGCAAAGGCAGCTAACACTGTAAATAACAGCTCTGTGGTCAGGGCTCCTGGATGTACTTAAATCCTGTGATAGATAGGAAGAATGTTACATGTTTTCTCTCTGAGGGGTTTTGCCTTGACAGATTTGTGGTAAGGGGATGTTGGTGCTTCCTACAGAGCAGTCGGTACCCAGTGAATATTTTCTAATTGTATTGTCTTACTGTAATATGAGTGAACCAAACAAATTACTTAATTTTGTGGGGAAACACAAGAGAGGTGGTGATTGAATGCAGTCATTTTTGGTAGTGCTAAAGCTAGAAGCAAGGTTCTTGTTGCAGTTGAGTCAGCTGATTCAGATTATTTTTGCTGTTGAACAGCGTATTTATCTGCAAAGCCCAACAAGGGCTGTTGTCAAGGAACATTTGACAGTCCAAGGTGGTTATGCCAGTTTTCCCCAATGTTCTAAATCTCTAATACAGGATCCAAGATTTACCCGCAGAGTGTTTATAGGCATGTTAGATAAGGAAGACTTGAAAGCACCTGAGAGTCTCCTTTTGGTTCTTATTAGTCAAATAGAGCTCAGGTGAGACACAGTCAAGGTGGGAGTGAAAGTGCAACAAAGCATAATTTCAAATTAAATTTCTTCATTTGCTTTTGGTTGCTGAGGAATCTCAAAATTTGATAATTTAAACAAATAAATTTAATTATTTATTAAATAACAAATTTAATTATTTGCTATAATCAGGTGTTTACCTGGTCATAGTGTTTAGTTGAAGGAGGAGGAGGCGAGAAAATAGAGGAAAGAGACAAATGCTGAGGGAAGAGGTATAACTGAGGGAAAGAGACTTGAAGTAGTAGGAAACCAGAAAACAATAAAAACTGAAATTTGGCACTTTTACAGAGGGGCATAAAGAGGGAGAAGGTTTAAGTTGGGAAGAAGTAATGATCCAACAAGAGAGGACTGGTCAGACTGCAAAAAAAGACTAGTAATGGCAAAAAAGACTAGTATGGCTGTTATCTCTGAAAAGGGTGGTACCACACATACAAATAGAAAAGGAAGATCAAAAGCAGGAACAGAACGTAGGAGGAAAATTCTGAACACGAGATTGTTAAGGAAATCTGTGGAAGTGTAGAACATACTGTAAGGAGGTAGAAACTAAAAACCAGTTTAAAAAAATTACAGAAGATGATAAAGATAAGGGCTCAGTTTGAGGGAAAACATAAGGAAGGGATGTACTGTTACTCCTTTCATTTGTCAGCACTTTTTTATGATCTGAAAAAGAGGGAAAGTTGGAAAATGTGTGTGTAGGTTACAAGTTAAGGATTTCTTGAAATGTTTGCTTTGAAAATAAACTGCTTTGCTTGCCCTGTAGGAATTGACATGAACTAAAGAAAAGAAATTATGACCTTGGAAACTTTTTTTAAAAAAATCTTCTTTCAACAGAGAGCATCCATTGCATATAAGAAAAAAAATAATGGGTCTAATAGGGTGCCAGCCCTTGAAGAGGGTTAGTAAATTTTTCATTAAAAGAGGGTAACCATCACGAGATAAATCTTTTGATTTCTTTATCAATGAATACACAGGTTGTGAAATGTTCACATTAATCAGAAATCAGAAAATTGGATGCTGATTTAATATAAAAAGGGTGAAAGAAAAAAAAAAGTGTGGATGTAACACAACTGAATGATGCTCAATAGAATATATACTCTTTTTCCCAGGTAGTCCATTGTTTCCTTTTGCTTAGCTGCTTATGGGAAGGATAGTAGGCTTTGTTGTGGGTTTTTTGTTTTTTTGGGGTTTTTTTGGCTTGGCTTTTACATTGAGTTAACAACTTTCAGCCATTCTCAGCTCTGTCTGCTTCCAGAAAGAATGTTATCACATTTACTGATTGTTAAAAGCCTTGTTTTACCTTAATTGCCACTCACTGGGAAAAGCAAAGACAAGTCAGCACAATGAGAGCAGTGACTTCTAATGCCATTGTTTTCTAAATTTGGGATTTCAGATTTTTCCAGGGTTTTCCTTGGTCCCCGACTCCTTGAGCTTCCATGGGTTCTGGAGCTGTTGCTATGTGAGGAAAGGCTGGGAGAGTGGGGCTTGTCTGGTCTGAAGAAGAGGTGGCTTCAAGACCTGGTAGCCTTCAGGACTGAGAGAAGGTCACTGTAGAACTGGGATCAGTTTACAGTGGTGCATGGTAGGAAGATGACAGAAAGCAGGGAGAAGCTGAAAAAAGAGCATTTCCAACTGCTTTTTAAGGATGACTGTGGGATGATCGAGCTGTGAAACAGGTTGCCCAGACAGGTTGTGCTGACTCCAACCCTAGGGTTTTCAAGGCAAGACAGGAAAAAGCCCTGAGCAGTGTAGTCTGACCTCACAGCTGACCATACATTGAGCAGGAATTGAACTAGAGATGATCTGAGGTGTCTTCCAGTCTGAAATACCACAGAGATCACATGAAAGGAAAACAAACAACACGTTAGAAAATGCAGTATGTCAGTATCACAAGCAGACTAACAGGTGGGTCGTCTGGCTTGCCTGTGTTCCAAAAATATTCACAGAAAAGGAATGGAAGTTTAACTCCTTTTCAGAAGCCACCAAAGATTGCCAAACTCTTATGATGGGAAAGATAGTTTGATGATCAGGTAGAGGTGAAATCTCTTCCTTGAGGATGAGCTTTGTAAGGAGCTGCAGGGATGCGTAGAGCAGGATGAGGAAAGGGAACAACCGACACGCACGGGTGTTTCCAATTCGTGGGTACATGGGTACATGGCTTCCCTGGCGTGAGGATGGTTGTCACCTCTCTTGCAAGTGGAGAGCTGCTGTCCCCAAAGAGCCATTCAACAGTATATCACCACTAACAAGTGAGATATTAACCAGAGGAAATCATGATTACTGATTGATGCACAGCTCGTCTGTGATAAAGGCAGAATGTCCTGATGTGGCAAAGAGTAAGGGAGACCGGTGTTAACAAAAAAATGACCAGTGTAGTATCTTCACAAGTGGCTTTTTTTTTGTTCTGCTAACAGCACTTTTGTTAATTTTTTTTAATGTTTTGAACAGGTTGAAATCCAAACTTAGGCTCAAAGATTCATCTTGCAAAACATCACTGTGCACATAAAGGTACATACCGGTAGATACTGTGATGATACGAGACCTGACTTATCAGGAGGGCTGGACAGAGCAGAATGGAAGGTTTTCTGCACTGTAGCATGTTAAAAGACAGCAAAGTTGCAGACAGAACCCTTGGACAAAGTTCATGATCTTGTATCATGTAAACTTGAGAAAATTTGTTCAAATATGTGCATCATGTTCAGCTTTAACCTTAACTTCCTTAAAGGAAACCCTGACAATCACTTCATGCTAGGTAGGGAGTGGGTATCTTAATTTCTGATGCTGATTTTTAATGAACCTTGAAATGGTAAATTAAACAGACCAAAATAAGGCTACAGTGCTAATTTTCAAACCAATATGAGGAATTCCTGTCCAGATGTGGTCTAGATCACCCCTGAGCCTCATGGAAAAACTGTTGAGGAAACAACTGGAAAAAATTTAAAAGCCTGGAAGTTTAATTATTAATGACAAAGTAAAGAGTAGGTCCTATCACATGCAAATGGGAGGAGGTAGCAACTCCTTAGCAAGTATAGATCTATTTCAGCATCTTTAAGAGTTCTCTGTTTCATTGCATTCTGATTTTAAATATCTGTTTTACAGTATCGACAGCCTGTTTGTTAAGGGATTATGAACAGTTTACTGCTGGACCAAAAATGGTTTTTGTGGTTTTCACTGACTGAACAGCTGCATCAGTAACATTGCCAATAGCCCAGAAGAAAACCAAATTTAAAAGAATCATAAGTTATACTGGCTAGAAAAGATGTAAATGATGAAAAGGACAGATTATTGTGGATTGTTTGGCAAGCAGGGCATACAAAAAAAATGTTATGGTTTAAGTACAATTTCGAACAAGGGCTACACATAAAGAAACATCAGTGATGTTGTCCCAAGTGTCTCCGAAATTCAGTGCTTTTTCATTTTATAGCAAGTAACAGAGTAGTGGGAACTTAAAGAGGGAATCTCTGCCCAATTTCTACTTTTAACTTCTAATGGGAAGTGCTACGTATCTGTTGTTACCACTCTGGTATCAAGAAAAAGACACTGAAAGAGAGGAAAAGTGAATTGTCATCCCCAGTGAGGGAGTTTTGCGGGTTAAATTGAGGAAAGGAAAAGGACACGTGTTAGTTCGTGCACTTTTTTTTTACATGTTAAACCAGATAAAAATTTTGAGCTTGAACTTTCGAATCTGAAAGAAATAAAGCTTGAAGAGAGTAGATGTGTAAAGCATAACCTATTTCCTGCACACATTACAGATGCAGCTGTTATTCTCCATCCAATTAGAGAAAGTAGCACATGGTTAGGCAGCTTTATTTGCTGCAGAATCAATCACTGCCTGACTTTTACTACAGGTAGGAGATTCAAACCAGTTACATGAAACGAGAGGAATTCCCAAGTGCAATAGCAATGACATCATGTGAGAACATGAAGCAAAGATTTGGTTATTAATATATAGTACTTAGCAATTTTGAAAGGTAGAGGACAAATGTTTTGATCTTGCTGTAGTCTCATGTTGATAGCACAAAAAAACCCTAAGCACCAAGGAGCCTGAATTGAGTATTTTTCTGCACTCTTGATTTTTCTTCATAATTTTTAATAAGTCATTAGGACTTTACACTTTGGTTTTACCACTCATAGGAATATTCATAAGAATAGATGGTGTCAAGAGGAAGATACATCTCGTAGCCTCTGGCCTGTTTCTGCCTTCTGCACTGACCCTTGAGATTTCTACGTAACATCTTTAAGGGATAAGTGGAAACAAACATTTATTTAATATAAAGAATCGTGTAGTCAATGACACTACTTTCATGGCATGTTGTTACCTTTCCTGTACTTCTTCTCCCAGCTAAGCCCTAAGTTGCACAGGGAAAAGGGCAGGCAGCCTGGCACTGACAGCCCCCCAGTTGTCTCCTGGTGATGCCTGCCTGCTCCCTTTGCTGCTCAGAGACACAGGATAACTCCCTGCTCTGTCAGATGTCCTGCATGAACAACATCTCACCAAATTCAGGAGTTTGTTTTCACTTGTATTTAATTCTTCAGTATGTTGCTTCGGTTTCCTAACCAAAAACCCCATACATAGCCTGACAGGCTTTCTCCCATTTATATTGTTTTGTTTAATCAAGTATCTCAAATGTTGCATCGGAATTTGTATATATTGGGTAAATTTATGTATATTGTGTGCATATATATGTCTCAAGGAATTGGAGGTTTGCAACAAGAATGTTTAAAAGTGATAAATGAGGCCGGTTCTAAACTTGAAAGCAGAACTACTAAATTCATTAACAACACACTTTGTGCTAATGGCTACTTCGTGCACATTATTAATCATCATCCCTTTGTATATAAAGCTGTTCTCTGTAACACTTGTATACTAAAAAAGCTGTGACTACCACAGCATGAAACTGCTGGCACTGATGGCCAAGCTCCTCATAAGTCTTGGTGAAGGTGATCAGGCTTGGAGAGCTCTTCCACAGGAGGAGGTGTGCCTTAGTGTCTCCTGTCATTGTTGGCATCTTACGCATCTTGCTCATCTCCCAACCTTATCCTCCCCCCCTAAAGGGGCATTTCAACTGCTCTATAACTTGGTTTTGCTATTGCCAGTCACCCCACTTCTGCCATGGGCAGGATGCCCTGCCAGTTTTCCTTCCTGTGTGCTTATTTTGGTTTTTATCTTGTAACTTCTGTTGCTTGGACATCTCCACAGTACGACTGTGCAAGCCTGTCTTTGTTGCCTGCTTGGTCACCTTGCTCGTTGCACATAGGGTGGGGCTGTGCCATCACAGTATTACAAGGTACTTGCATGCTGACCCTTCTGATATTTTTAAAGTGTGCTTACATTTGTGGTCCAGGCAAGCTAATAATAACTGTACCCAGATTAGTATACTTGAAGCTTTGTTACGGTCTGAGGTAACATTAAAATTTATTTTTGTTTTGGATCCGCGAAACGTAGAAAGGTCGGGTGCAAGCAGATTTTATTTGACAATTGACACAGGCAAAAATAGAGAGCCAGGCAAAAGAGGGAGAGAGGAAAAGAAGGTATAAGAAAGAGAAAAGTGGTAAGGAAGTGGTAAGAAAGAGTGAGAGAGAAAAGTGTAGAAAAAGGGTAAGAAAGTGGGAAGAAAGAGAAAGAGATACAGAGATAAAGTCACCATCAGGGGTCCAGCTGTTCAGCGTGGTTCTTCAGGATGGTGTTGATCCTGGACAGGGTCCAGTGCAGAAATGGTGGTGGGTCAAGAGACAACAAAACCCAAGCATGGACAGCCAGAGATATACTCCTGAGCCCCTTTTGTTTGGAAGGGGCAGCTGTCAGTCAGCCAGGTTCATTGGAAGACAGGCCGTCTGGAGGGGAGCAGAAGGGTGCAGTCCCCCACCCAGTCATCAATTCTTATCTTCTTCCAGATGCCATTCCTCCTCTGTTCCAGACACTTCAGCCAAGTACATAATCCTGCCTCCAGGGGCATCATTGAAGGTTGGCCCTCAGGAAAGGGAAGTAGTCTCTTCCCAGTCATCAGTTCTTATCTTATTCCTGGCTGGACCCATACTCTGTTCCAGCCCCCTCAGCCAGGTACTTTGCAAGTACAATCAAGGTGGCTCAGTCGTGCCTGGAGGGACCACCCGGCATTGCAGGCTGGTGCTCAGAGGAGGTGTCTCCACCCAGAAGGTCTTGCCGCATCCCGAGGTGTCACCCCCTGCTCAACTCTGGCCAGCCAAGTCCTCCACCCTAGCCAGGGCTATTCATTTTAAAATTGCTCCTTTGAGACAATTGCAAACCAGTGAGGTCAGACCCAGACAAGCTTTCACTGGGCTTTTTGATTTTCACTGTACCAGCTGCACACATTGCTCTGGATCATTATTGTTTGCAATTGCAGTAAAGAAGAAAATCATCTCAGATAGCTAAAAGTTAAAGAAAAATCTAAATTTGGTGACAGTCATTTTGCTTGAGGAAGCAAATCTGGTGAACCTGTATACCCTTTTTTTTTGACCTCAGGACCTATCACCCTTTAGACTGAAGTGTGGAGACACTTCACAGTCTTTAATGTGTTTATCTCATGAGAAGTCTCTCTGTCAATTCAGTCCAGGCTGTCATCCTGAAGCTGTGGCTCCCACCCAATCCATGGGAAATTCCAGCATCTTCCTGTGTTGTGTTGTAGTGCTAAATAAAATGTGAGCTTGCAACAACTTGCATTGCCTGATTCAAGCATGCAAATTGTAGATGGTAAGTCAAATACAGTCAAGCAGAGAAACTGCATGTGTTAAGAGACACCACCAGAAAGGAGTTCTCTGTGTTTATAGACAACACTGAATTACTTTTGAGCATGAGTTTCTATCTTGTTATAAGAAATATTTTATTATTTCGTTGTTCTCCATATTTTGAAAAGATGCCCAGGGGTACGTGTGTTCCAACAAGGATACATTTTTTTTAAATTCAGTCTCTGAGAAGAGAGGCAAAATCCCACTGTAAAAACCTAAATAGGAAAGGCCAGGGGGGAAAAAAAATCTTAAGTGAGGATGCATTTTCTTAGTCTTTCTGAAATGCAGAATACCCGGTTTTTCTAAGGCTCAAATAGCATTTTTGGTTTTGAAGGGAAAATATTTTCCTCCAACTGTGTTCTTTTTTGCAAGCTGGCTGAGGGTCACTTTAGTAAAGGAGGTTGAGTTTGTTACATCTTCAGACTTCCTAAAATGTCCGGGCAGTGAAGGTGTAAACTTACTTGTTCTCTTGAATGTTTTTTTTTCTGTGCAATGTTTATTCTCTGGGTGAAGCATCTGTACTTCATCTATGAGAAACATACTGTACAGACAGAGTAATCCTGTCTATTGTATGATATGAGGTAGAGTTAAACTTCTTAAATTTCATATTCACTTAGTGATTTATTGTTACATCAGCATCTCCAAGATTATTCCAAGTAAAGCCAAACTCATTGCAATACAGGGCTATTCTACCTGAAAACAAAATAACAAAAAACAAAGCACACAACACAAACCCCAACCAAAACCAAACCAAACAACCAACACACACAACAAAACAAGTCCTAATAGTTAAAAGAACACAGTTCTCCTGGATATAGTTGGATGTTACAGTTTTACTACTAGTTTTTATTAAGTTTTACAAGTACATAAGTTGCCAAGTGGTACAATAAAACTATAAGCTAGAGGACATATTTCAGTTTCACTTATTTTGCAGTCACTGATCTGCCGTCTAAAAAAATCTGACTTGGCTTACTAGGACAAAAAATGCACTGGGTTACAGGTAATTTTGATAAACTTTTATAATTTTGACATCCTATACAAGAGAGATTGAGAGTTATATTACTTGCTAGTATTTCAAAGTATTGGCTTCTTCTCTGGCTATCTACTTATTTCTCAATATCCACAATTTAGTATTGTTACATATATTGGTTTATATATATTGGTTATGGAAAGTGTATGTTTCAGTCCTGTGCTTATTTTGTTCAAAGGAACAGCTGTGCAATTTAAAGGAAATCTGTTTTGTACAATACTTGGATGAAGGCAGGAGCATACCACAGCCCTGGAATAGTAAGATACTTACATTAAGATAATCCCTAACTCATTCACACACTTGAGAGTCGTAGCTCGATTTTTAGCTACATGGGTCATTTTTCAGTAGAAAGTGTCTGCACTGTAATTCTCATAAATTTATACAGAAATCATAGAAAATAAATACAGAAGAATGCTAGCAACTCACTCTTCGTGTGTATTTCAGAAATGTCTCTGTTGTTGCTCAGTCTTCTATTTTCAATTTAAATTCCACTTTTCCTTCATATGGGTCATAAAAATTATCAAAGGTAATTCCAGCTCCGATGATTTTGCACACGATTTTAACTTCTACATTCCTTGTAACATTGAGAAATTTCACAGCTACCAAAGGGTTGCTGTAGCTGGGCTGGGATGAGAGAAAAAAAAAACCAAACAACTAATTTTACAGAACCAGTTTAAAAATAAAAGTCCCAAAATTTTCTGCAGAGGTGCTCCATACATTTCATCTTCCACAGAGATAAAGAAAAGTGGTGTGCTTTTCTTTAACCCACCTGTGCCTTTTTTCCATAGTAAGGGAAGTAGTGCAGGTTGAAGGTACCATTCACAGGGTAGTAGTCCACCTCCAGCAGGCGAGATTCATCCCCCTGTTAGTAAAGCAAGAATAAGCTCTCTTGTCTGGGCAATCATAAGCTGGTCGTGGGCAAGTACTTTACTGCTGCTAAAAGTTCTGCAGTGTGTATTAAAACTCAAATAAAATAAACAGTAAGCTTTTGTTGTTGTTGTTCTTAGGATGTCTGCTGGTGCAAGAAATTGCACTGAGAATATGCACAGTATTTGGCCAGAATTATCTGATCCCCAGAGCTACATGGTTATCTTTCTGGTCACAGCTGCACTTCACTTCCTCTTCAACCTGCAGTGCTTCGGATTTTTGAGACTCAGGCCTCATACACTTACCACATATGTGCAGTCCACTCTTGGGGCAGTGCCATTGCCAGGGAGAAATTTGATAATCTGAAACATAAACCACACTTCTGGTCATCTTGGAAATCGGATTGAGTTAAAAATGAGCAAATGATTAACTGAGCTTCAGATACAACCTGATGTGTTTCCAAATAAAGCAAATGGATCACCTCATCTTATCTACCTGGGTGAAATTAAGGTGTTTTGGCTGACTATTGAAGAGGCAGGAGTCAGTGCTGCTGGGACAGGCACTGTCCTGGCTGCACCTCCTGGCAAGTTCAGCTCATTTGCCTGCCTGTACTCTTTGCTCTCAGCCAGGGGGTCTCTCACTGCAGCTGTGTGAAAATAAAGGAAAAGCTGAATCCCTGTGCTTTTCATCATACGTCATATTAAACTTTGGCTTTGGCAGGAACTCCTGGCCCTCTTTGATCCTACAAAAACCATGGAGTCAGTAGTGACAGGAGGTAAAGCCCCCCAGGTAATAACTGCCTGGTTTTCCCTGCCTGGGGTGGCATGCAGCCTTGCTGAAAGAGATGAAGGCTTTTGGGGGAAAAGCCAACATTTCATGTGCCAAAATCAGGGACTCCAATCTCCTCTCACAGCTGGACCTTGCACAGATTCATTGCCCAAGTCTAAGGTGCCAGCTCGACCAAAAATTAATTCATTTTGTCTAGCAGGAGCTAGTGAAGAATATGAATTCTTCACTTTGGACTGGAATTGAACTTTGAAGTCTCAGAATTTTAACCTAAAATGAAAATAACATGCTTATGCCTTTGTCTATGTCCTAAAAAATTAAAGGAGGCATGATAGAGCTCTTCTTTTTCCTCTCTTTCATTAAAAAAGGGAGAAAAAAAAGTGCTGGAGTTTTTAAAAGATTTTTGTGGCAGCCTTGAGAAATAAGATATGTAAGTATTGCCTTTCTGAAATCATTTCAGTTACTTAGCACCTCAGCTGAAGGCACAGGATAGTATTGTAGGATGAAACTGTTCATGCACTAGTTTGTTGCATGGGAGGGTGAGACAGATGCTAACAAAATTAAAACCCAAGGCTCTAGAGATGTTTTACATACCACTTTTCCCTGTTATTTTCCTAGGGGTGGTGACCAATCTCTATTTCTTGGGTAACTGGAAGTCCCTCAGGAAAAGCATGGGAATTTGTCTTCCCAGTACAAAGCAGAGATTAGAGCCCGTGGCAGCAGATGATGTAGCAGCTCCCAAGCAGAGACTTGAGCTATCAGGGTGGGGTGGGGTTTTTTTGTGAATTCTTTCCTGCATGGGACTTTGAGCTTGTACTTACCCTGTTCATTTTTATAATAAAACAGGGTCTTCCTTCTGGGTATCCAAAAGTAGGATCTGTGATGCCGGAGCAGTTTTGAAGCATATCTGAGGTAAATTTGCAGGATAGTTTTGTTTTATTTGGGCCGTCAAAGGTGTCCTGAATGAAGTATGTGTTGTTGGTGCAGTTGACATTTAGATGCTGAGCAGCTGGTGTGTACGCTAGATGGGTGAAGGAAGAAAGAAAAATTCCCCTCAAGTTTTTCATGTATAGATTACACATCCTGATACCAGGCTGGAGGTTGTATCATGGGAAACTGTGCTTCCAAGTTGGGATTAGATGGAACAAGAAAAGTTTAACTTGCCTTGGCTTGGGGTTTTTCTTTTTTATAGAATAAGCAGGGAAAGCAAAAAAAGTGATTGAGTTAAGCCTGGAAATTAGTGTTGATAGCTAGCTCCATATGAAGTCCATTTCAAACATAGTTTTTCTCAGTCTGTGTATGAGAAACACTGAAATATTCAGACTCACAAATAATATATCTGTATCAAGATATGAACAGACATATGGGGCACCTAACCTACTTTGACTATGCAACAGCTTCACAAGATTTATTGTGGCACTTTGATATTTGTAGTCACAGACAATAGTGCATTAATTTAGTTGAGACTAGTTTGGAAAACTTTTTTACCCTCTTCCTTCAAACTTTCTATTAGCCTATTTTATTAAGGTTATTCAGGATTTTAAAAAGTAAAAGCTCTGAAGCAGCAGCTAAGCTCTGCTTTAATAAGTATATTTATGTATGTTTGATTTATAGATTGATGAGATTACTTATTCATCAGTCCCTTTCAGAAGATGCGTTTTCCACTCAAAATCTCTGATTTCTGAAAGACAACTGTGAAATGGAAACTCTGACTTAAGGTCCTCAGACTGAATGAGGGAGGTGCAACAGCAGGTTTCTTCAGGATGATGCAGAAAAAAAATACTCCTTTTTACCTGTCAGAAATGTCTGGAGAGTTGTCACTAAACCTTCCCAGGTTTTGTTGTCGGATACGTTGTAATAAATTTGTAGTCCTCTATCCCCATAAACGTCAGGTCGTAATGTTACACCTTCACAGGGAAGAAAAAGGAAGGCAAAGGAGGGGAGAGGTGCCAGGCACAGATTTATTTATTTAAGTTGACAATAGCAATTATGCCACATCAAGACTTGGTTATTTTAAGTGCTGGAGATCCCCAGGCTCTGCTGGAGAGGATTTACCCACGTGTGGTTAAACTGAAAAACTAAGCCCTCTGCCGAACTTTTGTTTTCATATCTATCTGTGCTACTATCAGAAGAGCTTGCAAAATTTTTCCAGCAATTGCACTGGATTTCCCCAGGACTTGTTAAAAATAACAGTTGTAATAGTCATGTCAGATTAAAGAAACAGATTGTACTGCAATCTGAGAAACAGCTTTTGAAAAAGCTGTGCTTAATATTCTAGAGGAATTATTTTGCCAGCAACAATCAACCTTACTGAATAGTGGCAAATGAAACTTCAAAATTCAGCAACAAGCAGACTAAATAATTTTTAGGGCTACAGCTTCAAAAAAAAAAGGGTTTTTTTCCATACCATTGCTTGTAAAAACAAGGCTGTAGAGGGGTGAAGTTTTAGCAGTGATGATCTCTTGCTGATACTGTCTTGCCTCTCCCCAGTCTCACTTCATGTCCCACAGATCTCTAAACCCATGTGTCCTTGTCTGATTTTTACTGGCTTGGCCACTGGTTTAACATGTTCCATAGAGGAGGCATTCCTGCTCTTCCAGGCACTTTCCATGCTGACAGCAAGTGTGGAAATACCCAGCCCAGGCTGCTTGTCCCAACATCCTTCCATCTTGCCAGGAACCCCAAATCCCTCTGGGATGTTTGGGGGGGCTGGAGCAGAAAGCAGCATTTCCCCAGGGTCTGACCCCTGCCCTTGGGGAGACGAGGTATATATTTGGATATAGAAATATAGAAATACAGAACAATGAATAAATTAAATAAATCTGTGGGGGGGTGTGTTTGGTTTGGGTGTTTTTGTTTGTTTTAAGCCTAAGTGTTCTCAGACAGAGGTTAAGTTTTGCAGGGATTCTATGAGGAGAATTGACCTGATTTAGTCCAATTTTGTCTCCCCTCATGCCCAGGCTGTGCTGATGCCCCTTATCCCAGCCTCACACAACCACTGTGGGTGTTGGGCAGGTTTATCTCCCTGCCAGGCAGCAGCCAGCCTGACAGTGGCAGTACCTGGGGACTTCAGCTGGTCTTGGTAATCTGGCTCATACGGATTTATTGTCCTCATTAAACAATAAATGGAGAGAGCAAACAGCCCCGACATCACCACGTAGAAAGCCAAGTAGTACAAGCTGATCCACACTGTGGAAAAAAAAAAAAATTAAGGGCAAAATCTTATTTTTCAAGCAAGGTGCTGCAGTGATCTTTCCATGGCTGGGATGTCCTCAGCAGGGGTGGCTGTCTCTTTCCTACTCTTGTCCCCAGGGAGGTTTTCTCTGCAAAGGGACTGGTGGATTGGGTCTTCTTCTCTACCCTTAAAAGAATATTATTCTAGAAAAAAATTGGCTGTAATTTTTTTCAGTTCTACAGATATTTTTAAAGTTTTTGTTGCTTAGCTCAGGTTATTCAAAGCTTAAGAGAATATGTGGCATCTTGAAGTAACTTCAACTATTAAGGCCATTTAGCTACTTAGTATACATGGATATAATTTTGCCAAGAAAGGTTGGAACAGATGATCTATGAAGCCCCTTCCAACCTGGTATTACGTGACTCTGTGATTCTATGATTCTAGGACTAAATGACACAGCTGAGCTATTTCTTTGACAAAAACAAGTTGCTCCTTGTGTTATTTGGATGTCTGTATCTCAAGCGTGTTGATTTCAGACCCCTAGCACTTGACTGCCTTTTATTACTGAAAACGCCTTCAGCAAAATGTGTCACCCTGCTATTTTGTTCTGGTGTGAGATGCAGAATAATGCTGTGGTTTTGTCTGTGTGTGTGTTTAATGTGTCTCACAGACGCTGTGCCCTACACACAGCCAGTAGTTATTTTGGGGTGGCCATCAGAAACCATTCCCTGTAATCATCAGTGCCTTGTAGCACCTCCTTCTCTGCAGGCTGGAGAGGCTCACATTTCATTTTCATTTTCGGTAAAATTACAGTTTTAAGAGTGGCAAATACTCTCATGGGCTTTACCCCCAAATCTTACAGTTTGTGGGAAGAACAGGGACCTTCCTTTGACAATGGTCAGGGCCACCCTTCCCAGAATGGGGATAGGAAAAACACATAATTGTCATAGATGCAAGGGACACAGGGACACTCAGCTGAAATATATATTAGCACACGTTGATAAGTGAGATATACTCAGCAGACAGTGACTTAGAAAGGAATTTGAGAAAAGCAAATGTGTTTACAGAGAATTGAATAAAACACACCAATTAAGCAAAATTTTCCATGTACCAGAACACCCTTTAGCCACCAGTTTCAGAACCACACTAACCATCACCATTAGCTATTGACAAGTTACCTGTTAATGTTTTGTCCTTCCAAACTGTTTACTCCGTAATTAGTTTCAAGTTTTGTTACATTTGTAGGAATTACTTTGATCAGTCTTTTGTTCTGATTGACACAGCTTATAGGGCCAACCTGTAAGTGGCTCAAAAGCATGTATGAGAACTGACGTTTTTAACAATCACAGCACATCTACCACAACATTCTGTTCCACTCATTAGAACAACCCTCCCACTGCCAAGATTTTCAAGTGTACCAGAAGGAAGAGAAGACTCTTGCATGTGGAAACCTACCCCAGTTAATTAAGGTCCTTCCCATAAAGAGCTTCGTTTCGGGATTCCAGACAAAACGACGGAAATTTTCCATCCGTTCGCTGCAGGTCTTTTTTTCATTTAAAGTTGCCATTTTCTCACAAAATTTTCCCCAAAGTGTGTCCTTCTCAGATACTAAGAAATTCAACTGGTACCCAAACAGTCAACCAAGAAAAGCACTTTGGTTTTTATACTTTCTTCTCCAGTGAAGGTCACGGAGATTACTTCCTGTACCAATGAAAGCTCCTGCTCACCATTATCAACTTGCAGCAGATAGAGTTCTTTATAAAGGATGTTGATAATGCTGATGTCAAGGCTGGCAAAGAAAAGTTAATTCCTTTCAAATGCCCTTCTCCTTTCTCTTCACAACCTGAGCCAATCAGCAGAGTTACGCATTTTGCAAAGTGCCCATAGGCTTGTGATAAACTCAATGCAATAGTTATCAGAGCAGATAAAGCAAAGGAGAACTTTTTCCTTTCCTTTCCTTTCCTTTCCTTTCCTTTCCTTTCCTTTCCTTTCCTTTCCTTTCCTTTCCTTTCCTTTCCTTTCCTTTCCTTTCCTTTCCTTTCCTTTCCTTTCCTTTCCTTTCCTTTCCTTTCCTTTCCTTTCCTTTCCTTTCCTTTCCTTTCCTTTCCTTTCCTTTCCTTTCCTTTCCTTTCCTTTCCTTTCCTTTCCTTTCCTTTCCTTTCCTTTCCTTTCCTTTCCTTTCCTTTCCTTTCCTTTCCTTTCCTTTCCTTTCCTTTCCTTTCCTTTCCTTTCCTTTCCTTTCCTTTCCTTTCCTTTCCTTTCCTTTCCTTTCCTTTCCTTTCCTTTCCTTTCCTTTCCTTTCCTTTCCTTTCCTTTCCTTTCCTTTCCTTTCCTTTCCTTTCCTTTCCTTTCCTTTCCTTTCCTTTCCTTTCCTTTCCTTTCCTTTCCTTTCCTTTCCTTTCCTTTCCTTTCCTTTCCTTTCCTTTCCTTTCCTTTCCTTTCCTTTCCTTTCCTTTCCTTTCCTTTCCTTTCCTTTCCTTTCCTTTCCTTTCCTTTCCTTTCCTTTCCTTTCCTTTCCTTTNCTTTCCCTTTCCCTTTCCCTTTCCCTTTCCCTTTCCCTTTCTCTTTAATAGGTTTCCCTATTAACCCTCAAATAGTGGATATAGTTCTCCCATTACAGCCTGTAACCATCTCTGTGGGTGCAGGAGATGACAGCAGGTGTGATTACAAAGGCACCATTTATTTGCTAGGGGGTTTGCCATGTGGCACAGCTGGACACATCAAGATCAGTGTTTTCCTGCTTTCTGTGGGGGAATGTTTTTAGGTGATCTCTGACCATGGTAGCTCAGCTTCAGAGCATATCCCCACCTTGTTTGCTCACTGCCTCCCTCTCAGCACTCTGCCAGAAAAACCAACAGAAAGATGAAGGAGATATAAGGGAAAATAAATAGGAAATTAAAAAAAAAAATGTTTGCTAGACAAGTATATGACAAGGCAGAGCAGAGAACACATGGGTGTCATTTAGGTAACTTTTTAATCTGCTTTACAGTCAAAAGCTCTTCTATGTTCAAAGGCAGATGCCCAGCCCTGAGTTCACTCTGTTTACAGAGGAGCAGGACTGAAAAGTGTCCCCAGAAGGTCCCTGCAAAGGGAAGAGCAAGGGGTTCACAGCAAATAGCAGAGCCCACGTGCTCTCTAAATGCCACAATCCCAAGGGGAGTTGGGGTTTTAGAAAGCCTTTCCCATCATGCTGGTGTTGTTGCTGCTGGTCAAAATTATTAGCTAATGCTCTTACTGTCTTACTGAACCTCAGTAGTGTCAACCCCCCAGACTGCCCAGAGAATTCAGCAGGGCCAGGAATCCCTTTTAACAAGCTATATGTCTTTACAATGGGCATATATATAACCTTATAGTGGCCTTCCAGTATCTGAAGGGGCCTACAGGGGAGCTGGGGAGGGACTTGTTACAAGGGTGTGTAATCATAGGATGAGAAGCAACAGTTTTAAACTGAAATGGTAGTTTTTTACTAGATATTAGGAAGAAAATTTTCACTGTGAGGGTGGTGAGACACTGGCACGGGTTGCCCAGGGAAGCTGTGGATGCCTCCTCGCTGTAAGTGTTCCAGGACAGCTTGGATGGGGCTTGGAGTGACTTGGTCTAATGGGAGGTGTCCCTGCCCATGCAAGGGGGCTGGAACTGGATGATCTTTAAGGTGCCTTCCAACCCAAACCATTCTATGATTCTATGATTTGGACACTGAGACAGTAACTGAGGCTGTAACCGAGCCTGTCAGCTGGATTAATATGGCAGAGTTACTCTGTCAGCTAAATAACACTGAGCTTCTGAGCATAGAAATTTATTGTGCTTTTCTGCCTCGGAACAGGCGGTGTGATACTTTAGCATAATAGTCAGCAATTTGAAGTGATTTAACTTGTTTTCAGATTCTGAAACAGGAGTCAGGCTGAGTAAAAGAAAACAAAGATTTGCAGACATCTGACCAATTTGTACGCCCCATAGAAAGGAGAGGAAGGTGAACAAAAAGGTACTTCCAGTCATTGCACCATAAGCTGGCTGACACTCAGGACAACTATGGGTTGTGTTTTTTTAAAGTTAAAAGAAGACAAGGAGATTGGGCAGTGTCCTGGAAAGGATGAATATGAAATATTTGCCAAGAGGTTAAAAGGCTTGTGGAGGTTCCTATGTAGTGGTTTCAGAAGTGAGCAGGTCGGGGGGAAAGTAGGGAGAGAAGGAGCAGGTCTGGCTGCTTTTAGTGCTGTCTGTAACCTGCACATAATTTGCTACCCTAAATTCAACAGTGCCAGCTGCATTAGACAAGAGTATGGAAGATAAATTATTTAAGAAGGTGATTTAAATTAAATTTTCTTGTTTCTAAACTGGTGTTAGTAAAGTTCATTGAAAACTGAAAATGTAAATACACCAACTTAACAGCATTGTCTACTGTAACAGATACAGATGGAAATCTGTGACTAGAAGCTCCAAAAATATGTATTAGATAGATGCATTGAAGACATTGAAAGAATAAATAGAATTAGTATAATTTTATTATATCCTTACTGTATAACAATCTATGTCCCTAATGTCAACTGATGCAGAAATTAAATACATAAATCTGTTAGAACTAATAAATTACAAAAATACATTCACATTAAAAAAAACACAAAAGCAAACAAAAAAAAAACCCAAACCCCAAACAAGTAAGGAAAACAAGTCATGTAACAGCAGCGAGTTATATTAAGGTGGTTTATGTCCTAGATTTCTCCTCCAGTATTGCATATTGTTAATGAAAATGTCAGATATTTGTCAGTGCAAATGAAAGATGCCAACATCTGGAGAGTGATGCATCAGTAGATCTGAGATTAAGAAGCTTAAATGTTATGGAAGACCAACAAGACTTGCTGGTGGAAGAAATGTCTGTGCCACCAGCAAATTGCTTGTGGCAGTCGGCTGGTGCTTGTGAACAGGCACTTTCTTTTTATCCATTTTTTGTATCCATCTTTTTAACACTATATGGATAGCTGCAGAAACAATTTTAATTAAAATCTGCATTTCAGAAAGTATAATTAAAGAAATGGGATTGGCAAGAAACAAGTAACTCCTCATTAAGTACCTAACTCCTCCTGAGAGATATTTGCGAGCACCTGAAAGAGAAGAAGATGGTTGAGATTCACCAAGAGCACACCCTGCCTTGTTTTCTCTTGTGAGCTGAGTGGGATGATGGGGAAAAGCAGAGGATTTTCCATTTGATGTCATACAATCTGATATCAGTGCAGCTTGCAACACAGAGACCAGACAGGGAGATTGTTGGCTTGGAGAGCACCAGGAGAATGGGTGGCAGCTGGGAACACAGTTCACTGGTCAGCAGGTGGACATCCAGCTGCAACCAGTATGGAGTGGTGTACTTCAGGAAGGTGTTTAGCATCTTCATTAACCATGGGAAGCATGGAGTGGTGGTTGACATGCTGGAGAGCAGGACTGCCACTCAGAGAGGACCTCCAGACCCTCCTGAGCTCAGCAAGGGCAAAGACAGAGTTGTCAGCTGGGACAGGACAGCCCCATGGCACAGGACAGGTGGGACTGCTGAAGAAGGTGAATAAAAGTGAGCAGTGTACCCTTGCAGCAAAGACACTGAGCCACATACCAGGCATCATGAAGAAGAGTGCATCTGGGAGGCTGAGAAAAGAGAGTTTCCCCCATCCTCCAGACTTGCCAGGCCACATCTGGAGCCCTGTGTCCTTGTTCAGTGGCACGAGAATGCTGCAGAGCCCCTACTGCTCTCTCCAGTGGCTAAAGGGAAATTATATGGCCAGACTCTTCTCTGAGGAGCACAGCAAAGGGACAAGAAGGAAGAAGCACGGGTGGCAGAAAAGCAAACCAGCAAGCTAAGAGAAAGCTTTTCTCCATGGGGGGGGTCACTGCAAGAACAGGAGCCCAAAGAGGTGGTGCAGGCTCCCTCCTCAAAGACATAAAAACCAGATAGGTGTAACCCTGCACAACCTGCTGTACTCCTGGGGCTGGCTCTGCCTCGGAAGAGGGTCAGATCATAGAATCATAGAATTGTCTGGGTTGGAAGGGACCTCAGAGATCATCTAGTCCAACCCTTGATCCACTACCGCTGCGGTTACCAGACCATGGCACTGAGTGCCACATCCAGTCTCTTTTTAAATATCTCCAGGGACGGAGAATCCACCACCTCCTGGGGCAGCCCATTCCAATGCCTGATCACCCACTCAGTAAAGAAATTCTAATATCTAACCTAAACCTCCCCCAGCACAACTTAAGACCATGCCCTCTTGTCTTGCTGGTAATTGCCTGGGAAAAGAGACCAACCCCCCCCTGGCTACACCCTCCTTTCAGGGAGTTGTAGAGAGTGATGAGGTCTCCCCTGAGCCTCCTCTTCTCCAGGCTGAACAGCCCCAGCTCCCTCAGACTCTCCTCATAGGATCTGTGCTCGAGTCCCTTCACCAGCCTGGTTGCCCTCCTTTGGACCTGCTCCAGCACCTCAATCTCCTTCCTGAACTGAGGGGCCCAGAACTGGACACAGTACTCGAGGTGTGGCCTCACCAGCGCTGAGTACAGGGGCAGAATCACCTCCCTGGACCTGCTGGCCACGCTGTTCCTGATACAGGCCAGGATGCCATTGGCCTTCTTGGCCACCTGGGCACACTGCTGGCTCATGTTCAGCTTCCTGTCAATCCAGACCCCCAGGTCCCTCTCTGTCTGGATGCTCTCCAGCCACTCTGTGCCCAGCCTGGAGCTCCCCATGGGGTTGTTGTGGCCAAAGTGCAGGACCCGGCACTTGGCCGTGTTGAACCTCATCCCATTGGAATCAGCCCAACTCTCCAGCCTGTCCAGGTCCCTCTGCAGAGCCCTCCTGCCTTCCAGCTGATCCACGCTCCCCCCCAGCTTAGTGTCATCTGCAAATTTGCTGATGATGGACTCAATCCCCTCATCTAAATCATCAATAAAGATATTAAACAGAACTGAGACCAACACTGATCCCTGGGGGACACCACTAGTGACCGGCTGCCAACTGGATCAGCCCCGTTCAGCACCACTCTCTGGGCCCGGCCCTCCAGCCAGTTCCTAACCCAGCACAGGGTGCCCCTGTCCAAGCTGTGGGCTGACAGCTTTGTCAGGAGAATGCTGTGGGAGACGGTGTCAAAGGACNCACAGTCCTGGGAATTTACGATCCTAATCTATTTTTAATTATCAGGATGGGAAGCAGAAAAAGACACCTAAAGCTGAAAACCTGTCAAAGTGTTGTTACATGGCAACACTTTGCATTTCTGTATTTGTCACTTCCAGGTCTGTTGCTGGAATTCATAAAATGAATGTACACTGTGATGTATTCAGTGTCAAGGAAACAACCTGGTTGTTGGAGATCCTACACAGCCCTGGTAGAGGAAAGGACCTTGAATAACCCCTGTGATAGACCCAGCAGCCTCTGCTCTTCTCTCACTGCAAGCTCTAATATCACACTAACTCAGCTGTCAAAACTATTTTCAGGGAAAGGGTGACTCAGTGAAGGGAAAGCATACCTTCTTTCTATGGCAGCTTGACTTCAAAATTGAAAATATGAATTTTGCAGTTCTATGTTTATTAAATAGCTTACCTTAAGGAAAAAAAAAAAAAAAAAAAAAAAAAAAAAAAAAAAAAAAAAAAAAAAAAAAAGAGAGAGAGAGAGAGAGAGAGAGAGAGAGAAAACAAACCCAACCAAAACAAGCAAACAAAAACAACAAAGAAAAGAAACCCCAACCCCCCAAAAAACCTCAGTGTATGTAATTCATATAATAAAGGTAAAATTGAACAACAGGATTCCAGGAGTGCAACCACAGCTAAAGAAAACTGGCAGCAAACCCCACCACCAGGGTGGCTCAGCCACATCCCTCAGCATGCAATGGGTCCCCTTTTGTTTGATGTCACAAAAAAACCCTTGATGGGGTGCCTGCTGCACGACCCTCCACTCTTCCAACCTCTTAACCTAGAAAAGCATGCAAAAAATACTGATTATGTCTTCGTTGTGGCCAAAGAAGCACCAAAAGGGGCTCAGAGGGGACTCAGGGACATATGCTGCATGTGATGGACATTAGCAGTCTACTCAGAGCCAGGCACAGCCATGTTGTCTTCGTGCACTTGTCCCCTGTCTCTTTAATGCTTAACAGCAGCAGAGACCATGACAAGACAAAGGCTGTGAAGAGCTTCCCCTTCTTATGTGCATAAGTACTGAGCATACTGGGGATTTTCCATCTCATTGTGAAAAGACTCAGAACTTGGTGTTTCCCTTGAAAGTCTGGAGGAAAAGTTTGGGATGAGCAAAGATTTGTAAAAACAGATTTTCCTCTTTTATTTTTCTGAACAAAGAGTTAAAGCTGGCTGCAAGGAGCTGACAAAAGGCCTTGATCCATTTATTTACTCACTAAACTGTACAGGAGGCCAGAGGAACCTCATGTTTCTTATCTGATGACACACAAAGTAGATGAAATACTGCAGCTGAAAAGCTGTGAGCAGAGGGCACTGAAGTTGCTGTGTGTGGATGAAGCAAACAAGGAGGGCAAGCCGGGGTGAGAAACCTGCTGGAAGACCAGGAGGGGGAAGTGCTGGTGCACAGAGCTGAATTCAGAACTCCTGTGACACACCAGCTCTGTGGGGTGGCTGAGCCACGGGCACGACCCCTGTTGTTGTGACAAATAGAGAAGTCTTGTGGCAAGTTTGTGTGTGGGGGTGAAAGTGAGCATTGCCTCTGTGAAGGTTGATCAAGGGAGGATGGAGTGATGGGAACTCTATGGGTTCTGCTGAATGGCTCCGGGCCACTGCAGTAGTTTGTCAGGACACACGTTACTGACCAGTGGACATCTCATGGCCTCACAGGAGGGTTGATGGTCTAAGCACCTCCTTGCTGTGTACTCCACCAGGATTCAACCAGTGCCTGCTCTCCTCATCCGACCGTGCAGGTATGCCCCTTAGCACTGCCCTGATGCCCTGGACTTGTGGCCACTGCAGCCATCCCTGGTCCCTTTGCTGTGCCAGGGCCTCAGCTCGGAGCCTTTTGTCATGTTTAATGTACCTGGAGCTGCTTGGAGTAGGACTGATGTTTGCTTTCCCTGGCTGGTGTTCAATGCCTGCATCCCTGACCTTGGGCTGGTCACTGGAAGGAAGGACAACCAAAGGGAAAGGTCTGGCAGGAGCGTGGAGGTTGCACAAGACTGGGGAGGAGACCAAAGTCTGCAGGGATGGGAAGCCATGCTAGCACCAGTTTTTTGAGGGGGGCCTTGGGCATGCTGTCCTGTCCTGGTGGTGGGCAAACTAGGCAGACTCCATGTCTTTTCCTTCTCTCGCTGGGCAAAGCCAAGCCTGGAAACAGTGAGGCCCAGAATCTCAAGAAAAAGAAATGGAGCATGTGTCTGTTAGAGCTGCACCGCTGTGACCAGAGGGAGCAGAATCTGCTGGTACAAGGAGGCACTTCCCCATTCTGCTTTTCCAGCAGGTTTCTCACCCCCGCTTGCCCCCCTTGTTTGCTGCATCCACACACAGCAGCTTCAGTGCCCTCACAGCTTTTCATCTGCAGTATTTCGTCTACCTCATGTGTCTTGAGATGAGAAACATGAGGTTCCTCTGGCCTCCTCTAGCAGTGAGTAAATAAACGTATCAAGTTCATTCCTCTCCCATTGGTTTGCATAATTAGGAAGCTTGAGTAATACGCTTGAAGGCCTCTTCTTGAGCCCCATGCCTGAAAAGTTGGATCCAGCCTGAGAAGCTGTATCGCCAGAGGTGATGCCCTGAGAAGACCCAGATGCTGGCACGCAGAGCTCCTCACCCACCATCACTCACCTGAGCTGCTGTCGATGAGCCCAAAACCTAACGAGAATCTGGTGCCAGTGTTTATAAAACATCAGCTTTGTTCACTCATGATACCAACACTGATTCCTCCCATGGGTGGGGGATGTGTAGTGGTGCTGGGGGAAACACCCAGAGGGACGGGTGCTAAGCCTGCAGGTTTCAGGTGGCTCCATGCTGCTGCCTCTCCAAATGCCATGTATCCCTGGACAGTCTAGAGAGTTGGGCTGATTCCAACGGGATGAGGTTCCACACGGCCAAGTGCCGGGTCCTGCACTTTGGCCACAACCACCCCATGGGGAGCTCCAGGCTGGGCACAGAGTGGCTGAGAGCAGCCAGACAGAGAGGGACCTGGGGGTCTGGATTGACAGGAAGCTGAACATGAGCCAGCAGTGTGCCCAGGTGGCCAAGAAGGCCAATGGCATCCTGGCCTGTATCAGGAACAGCGTGGCCAGCAGGTCCAGGGAGGTGATTCTGCCCCTGTACTCAGCGCTGGTGAGGCCACACCTCGAGTACTGTGTCCAGTTCTGGGCCCCTCAGTTCAGGAAGGAGATTGAGGTGCTGGAGCAGGTCCAAAGGAGGGCAAGAAGGCTGTGAAGGGACTCGAGCACAAGTCCTGTGAGGAAGGGCTCAGGGAGCTGGGGTTTACCTGTCTGGGTGTCTGGCAAGGAGGCTGATCCCCAGCAAGATTTTCAGACTGCTGTGGCTCATTGCTGAATTGCTCTGTTCTTGCCAGATGGAAAACACTTGTTTATTCACATGTTCTTTAATCTGATCTGTTTCTGGGCTGCTGTTGCCTGCTGATTTCTAGATGATCTTTCCCCAGGTGATGAGTGAATCAAGGTACAGTCTCCCATTCCCTCCCAACCAAAACAGATGGATGTAACCTGGCGTCAGCCAAAGGGGACAGCCCCTGACCATAGCCAGGACCTGCCACACCCAGTTGTCAATGTTATCATTTTCAGCATCTTCAGAGCTGGATCCTCAGCAGGGACTGAAGGCTCCTGCCTTGCCCTACCCCACAGACAGCCCACCCAAGGTAGGGATCAGCCATCTGCAGTGGTCTGGCAGTGTCAGGTGCTGTCTGCACACAGTGGATTTACAAAGCTTTTGGGTGTGCTGTTTTGAATGGGAACTCTGTGTCACACTGGGCAGGGAAAGGTCAGCTCCAACCAAATGAGAAACCAATACTGACTGGAAAGCAGCATCTCAGGTTGTGGGGGTTGAAATACCACTGGGACACTTTGCTTTTACAAATGCCCTTCAAACTTGCTGACAATTTCCCTCAAGCTGCATGGCTGATTCTTCCTTTGTTGTCAGTCTGAGTAGTACCTATTTGTTAAGAGCTAAATCCCCTACTGCTGCCAATGGTATCTCTATATATGAAGGTATAGATATAAAAATATTTATATATGTTTATATTTAATGCATTATTTATATATGGTTATATTTATATGTGTGTGTGTGTGTGTGTACAAATTTATATATGTATAGGGAAAGCAATTTTTTGAGGCTGCTACAAGGAAATGAGGTCAGCTAAAAAGGGTGGAATTACCTCCCAGTATAACCACAGTGGCTCTTCTGTGGCTAATGATCTCACTTCAGCTTACAGACCTCCTTTTACACTTTGGAGCTTGTCAGTTGTCCTCCTGGCTGATGCCTTTTAACTGGTGTGGCTGCTGTCACTGCATAAGGAGACACTTGTTTGGATCAAGTAAGGCACACCATGCTATGCTATAAGGGACCCCAACCTCAGGCCAGGTTGCTTCTCAAAAAGTCACCTCTCACTAGATGTAGTGGCAGTCGGGGTGATGGTGGAGCTGTGTTGCTGCTGTCCTGCACCCTTACAGGTAGCAACAGCAGGGTGCTGGCACAGGCAGCCACCTCAGCACCCTCCAAGAGGGTGCAGTGCAGAGGGAACAGCCCTGCAGGGCCAACCATGGTAAGATGCACATTACTGCACAGCTATGGAAACAACCACAGATCTCCTGCACATCTCCTGTACTGTGTATGCTGAGAGACACATAAAAATGATGCTGAAATGACTGAGGAAATGGCAAAAATGATGCATTCAGTCTTCATGCAGAGGCAGAAATATTTCTCTTGTTCCAGTAAATGTTGGTAGCTGAGAAAAGACAATGAGATTTTTCCTGATGGTGGTACTGTAAGCACTAAGGAGAAAAGAGGAGGTGAGAGAAATATGACAATAAGGGCTGAGCACAAGCAGTTTTTAGTATTAATGAAATCTATGTGCCTACTTACGGAGCTATCAAACCACTGGTCTAGGCCATACCATCTTCTGTAACAATCTTACATTTAGTGTCCTGGCATTAAGAAGGTACGTGGCTGCAGATGAAATGGTTCGCTTTCAGCTATTTCACTACAAGACTTAGAAAACTCTTCAGAGAGACAAGGTGAACAATTTTTAATGGAGATGCCATTAATACAAATGCTGGCTGAATCAACATTTCAAGAGAAGGACAGATTTAACCTGTTCCACTAAAATAGTTTAGGAGCATCTATGGCACTTTTGTGTTTAGCTGGCATCCTGCTGAGATGGGAACATTTCAGAATATACATATGCATCAGAGTTTAAGTATCAATGAATCTTTATATCTCTCTGAGTGCTGGGATCAGCATCCATAATGGACAATGAAGCTTGTGATCCCAAGGCATCATTATGAAGTCCTGATATTTGGAATTAACTACTGCTGTAAGCAGAACTTGTGGAGACTTGTGAATACCAGGTCTAGCTTTCAAAATATATCCCAGTTGATATAAAGAAATTGTTTTGTTCCTAAACTGTAAGGCTGGCACAGTGATGCATTTTTTGCATTTATCAGTTGCCTTGCCCCTGCAGATAGATTTATTCCTTCCTAGAAATAAGTATTAAGACTGGCAGACTTGGCAGGATCCATGGCAAAGATTGATGGTCACCTGGCAAGGTGAGCCTGATTCTAATCTTACTTTTATAGCATCACTAGAAAGCCAGACTTGTAAATCTGAACCATCAACAGAAGAGAGAGAAAACAACTGATCAGGTCTATCCTTCAGTTTACTCTAGTGGCTTGAAAGACTCAGTTTGGGATTTGTGACACAAATTTCAATAAAAATTTCCCCCCTTGCTGGATAGGGCTCTTCTTGCAGAGAGTCTGCAGTGAAGGGAGCCACAGTGAGCCTGTGGCAAATCCAGCTTCTCAGCTGCCAGTCATATTTCAGTGAGTTCCCTTACAGAAGGAACAACAAATCAAAACATTGTTTGAATAAGTAAAGAGCTTCTGATGCCCAAAGATGGGAAGCCTGTACCAGGGTCCTCCTGACATGGTCCCCTACAAATCAGATATCCTTGGGGGGGCTGGTTTGCTTCCTAGAAAGGCACCCTCACACAGCACCCACAACTTGCTTTGCCAAAAGGGAGGATAAGTCCCTGCTCAGAGGAGGGAGACAGAGCTTGCCTGTCACAAACATTAGATAAACTGTGCTCTTACAAGCATGGGGTCACATCATGTCTGCTGCTTTTGGTCCCATGGTGATGGTGGGCATTCATGAGACTTGCCAAAAACATATTTTGGAAATGACACTGTTTGATTTTCCTCCCTGTCCAGACTACCAGTGGGACACAAAAAAGAATCATAAATATATCTTTCAACTTTAGAATTATTATTCCAAGGCTTTTGCTGAAATTGTAAGACTTATTTATTTGCTCCATCTGAGCAGGCAGTCATAATATTTTTTGAAGTTATTCTGTTTACGCGGGTATTTTTACTTTAGATTCCAGGATAGACCCAAAATGAAAAAAATGCCTTGCAGATACAAAACTGCAATGTAATGTGTGAGCGAAGCAGATATTAAAGATGGGGTCATAACCTCTCACAGTCTATACTGAATACTATTTCTGTATGAAGAAAACTGTGTGGGAAATGTCTTCTAAGTAACTGAATTCAGCAGTGCTGGAGGTTGTTGTCCAGAGGCATAATGGCACGGGGTTATTGGTTTGATTGCCCCAGGTCACTGGCATATCTACAGCTGGTGCCCTTTTTTGTTGTTTCTCCCATTTGTGTTTAACAATTCATGTTTTTCCTCCTGCCCTTTAAAACCCCAGTTTGCAATCCCCCACTGATATTGTTACAAGCAGAGTCTGACTTTGCACTTGAAATGCAGCTCAGTAATAATTGATCGTTCAGGAAGTGCCTCATGTAATAGTGCTCAGCTAAAAACAGGAGTGGAACAACACATGGCAGAACCAGGGAGACACAGGTGCAATAAGAGAGGACATCATAAGTAACATCCACAGCAGGAAACAAGATACTTTCCAATTAGAAAGCCAGGGAATTAGCCAAAGAGTTTCTTTTGGTTTAGAGAGATGCTAAAGTTGTCCTAAGGGTAACCGTATAGGCACAGAAATGCAATAAAATTTATCTTGCCTTCCATTGCTGAAGTGCAGGAACACCTTAATAAGGGCATGAGGGAGGGAAAAATGCTTTTCTAAACCTACTGAGGGACAGCAGAGAGGATGACAAAAAGTCTCTGAGTGCTTCATAGCAGATTGGTGGAAAGACATCTCAGGGATGGCTCATGGGGAAGTATGGTTGCTAAGTAATATTTAGTAGCTCCTTCTCTTTTTAAGTTGCCTGTGTTTTGTGCTTGGTTCTTCTTACTCGTGCAGTGGAGAAACAGATCTAGCAGATGGTCTAGCAGAGGCTCGGCTGTTATTTTGTCATGGATTTTTCTGTATCCTGCTCTTGCTCATAGCTGTGAATAAGCCCCTCCAGTGCTTCAGTGAAATTCATGTGCTTAGATATCTTGGGTGACCTGAACTTTGGGCATGTAGGTTCTCCATGCCTTGCTGAAAGTGGAGAAAATGTAGATGGTTATGGGATGCATTCATGCTGCCTGCCTGCTGACACAGGGCCAATCAGAGTCAGTGGAGAAAAAATACTCAGATTAGCTTATCTGAAGCTGAGTACAAATTACTTATTTGGAATAATTTCTGAATTCCTGAGGCTGAAGGGAGGCCACCTGGGGTGAATCCTGACCCTGCTGCTCTTCTCATACAGGGTTTGCCAGGGCAGGAGGGGAGCTATGTGTAAGCTGTGTGAAAGAGTGGCCCCAAAATGAATATTGATGCTCCTGTGGTGCCTGGGCAGGCCCATGAGGGAAGATCAGTAACTGTATTTATAGGTCTCCATACCCAGATGTGGAAGTTTTCCAGTTCTCATACTGGGAAGGAAGCTCTGCCCCAACCCAGCGTGGATCAAGGTGGGATCCAAGAACACCTTCATTTTGTCTCTGTTTGGACAGAACATTAAAAGAGCCCTTCAGAGACTTGAGGAGGAAAGTAGTGAGCTGCAGATGGATGCTGGAAAGGGCAGTTCCCTCAGGCATACAGCAGTACCTGCTTTAACTAAACAAAAGTGACCTGTAAAATTCAGATCTGGGATGCTAATATATTCCTTCAAGCTAAATCTAGACTTAGATGAAAATCCTTAAAAGCTCATGTCCATTCTTAGTAAAGTCCCATCATGACTTTGTCTTGAACTGCTGCCCTACTGCTGAACTTGCAAGATTTGCTGATCCCATTTCATAGAATCATAGAATAATTTGGGTTAGAAGGGGCCTCTAAAAGTCATCTAGTAAAACCCCCTGCAGTAAGGAGGGACATCCTCAACTAGATCAGGTTGCTCAGAGCCTTGTCAAGCCTCACCTTGAATATCTCCAGGGATGAGTCCTCAACAACCTCCCTGGGCAGCCTGTTCCATTTTCCACTCCCCTCATGATAAAGCATTTTTTCCTACCATCCAGGCTAGATCTGCTCTTCTCTAATTTAAAACAATTTCCCCTCATCCTATCACTACAGTCCCTTGCAAACAGTCCCTCTCCAGCCTTCCTGTAGGCCCCATTCAGATACTGTAAGGTCACTATTTCCCATTGCCAGGGCTCTGTACCGCAGTTACATGTGTGGGGCTCAGCACTGTGGCATCTTACCACCTTGCAACACTCCTGTGAACATGGGGGGGAGGGAGAGGTTGTCATCACCATTTTCAGTTTGGGAATGGAGTCAGTGACAAGCTCAGTCATGTGCCCAAGTGCACATAGTGTGCAGGTAACCAGTGGCCCAGGAGGAACTGACAAGTCCCTGAATGACCCCTGCATTAATGGCTGCTCCAGTTGGTCATGTAGGCAGTCATGAGCTCAGCTATATGTGGAGCACCAGAATGTCCTAAAATCCCAAGCTCAGTCTCCCTTCTTCAACTGTGACAGCAATAGCATCTTTCAGTGCCCAAGGGTGATAGACCTGAGAGGGCTGTGTCCTCCTACGGCTCCAGGGCAGCAGCACCCTCTTAGGTGGGGATGTATGGGGCAGAAGGGCTCTATGGTGCTAATTGCTTTCTTCCTGCTTTGTGACTGTGCCTGCTTTGTGACAGGATGGAGACTTTCAGTGAGAGGTCACCAGACCTGAGCTGAGGCCAGCGTGCTCTCAAGGACATTTAACACTTTGTGGATGACTGCTGGGTCTGAAACTGGATTGTGGGGTGCAGGTGGGTGGGTAAAAAGGCTGTGGGATTCTTCTGGAAAGGAGGGTTGGAGCTAGACACAGGCTGTGTTGAGCTGGGTCCAAAGTTCCCCAGTGTTTTGCTGCCCTCCTCCAGTCAACCAGCACAACTGCACATGCAACAGTTTCCAGGCTCTCTTATATCCCAGTTTAATTTAATGCCCTCAATTATCAGCTTTCTCTAACCTTGGATAATTTCCACAGATGTGTTTCTCTTGGCAGATCTGGGGAAATCAGTATTTGGCTATTGCTGAGTAGGTGGTGTGGTACTCCCCCAGCCTTGGGGCAGCAACCTGGCCAGCAGCCCAGCCCACAGCTTTTGGGGGGCAATGGTGTGGGCTGCAGCTCCTCTGGGCTCACATGTTTTGACTCTGCCATTTTTGACTCACAGCACCTCATCTTTTCCACCGCATCCTTCAAGTGCTGCAGAGCCATGGGAGCACTTCCCCAGGGCCCCTGGCATCATGAGCCACCCTGGTTACACACAATGGATACCTGCATGGACAAAAAACTGGGAAAAGTAGGTAATTTCCAATTCCACCGTGACCCATCATCAGAACATATGCATCCTCATGGACCCAGAGCTCTAGAACTGTGACCTGGATGAAGCTGATGAACTTTCAGAGGGAAAGGAAAGCTTTTGATGCACCTTGAGCATAGCAAAGAACACAGTTTTGCTCCCTCCTGAGGTTGCTCACGCTTTCTCCTTCTCTGTCTGCTGCTCTGTTTCTCTCCTGCGTTTTACTTTCTACTTCCTCGTCTCTCTCCTCTGCTTTTCCAGCTGCTCTGAGATCCTGCTGCTCACTCAGTTTCCTCTCCTATCTCATATCCCACCGATATCCTCTATCGTCTGTCTTGTGTTGCTGCCTATGGGATCACAGAACCAGAGAATCATTCTGGTTGGAAAAGACCTTTAAGGTTGCTAAGTTCAACCATTAACCTAACTCTAACAAGAGTAGTGCTAAACCATGTGCCTAAGCACCCCAGCTACACATCTTTTAAATGCTTCCAGGGATGGTGATTCAACCATCTCCCCGGGTAGCCCTGGATGCTTCTGAGTAGGGCATCTGACATTGGTCCTGAACATGGCCGCTGTCTTCACCTCATAGGTTGTACTAAAATTGCTGGTTTTGGGGGTTTCTATCTCCGTCACATTTACTGAGGGGCTGTCAGTGCCCAGACCATGAGGCAAGATGCCCCATATGAGCTCAGTAGGAAGTATTCCCCACAAAAGCCCCACAAAGAGAATGTGCTTGTGCTCAGCTAGAGGCACACACTTGCTAGCAGTGCATATGCTGAAAAGTGTTTGCTGGCTACAAAGTGCCTGAAAAGTGTGGGCCTACTAACACTTTGTCTTATTTAGGAAGTAATCTAAAACAGTTTTTTCAAATGCCCACAGTGTTCCCAGTTGAATTCCTATTCAGAATCATAGCACAGTTTGGGTTGGAAGGGACCTTAAAGATCATCAGTTTCAACCCCATTTACATCTCCACCAGTTCATTGTAGGACTCACTAACAGATACCAACACTCACCCAGAGCTCCCACACATCCAAGAATCCTCAAAGTTCTGGTGGGTGTCATTGGTGGGCCTCTTGATTTATTTTGGGAGGTCCTGGCAACCTGGAGAGATCCCAGTCAACTTGAAGCTGACTAATGTTGTACCAGTATTCAAAAAGGGCAAAAAGGAGGACCCTGGATACTACACGCCAGTCACTCTAACTTCAGTGCCTGGTAAAATTATGGAAAAGATTATTCTGAGAGGTACAGAAAAACACCTGGAGAACCACACAATAATTGGTCACAGCCAGCACAGCTTCATGAGGGGAAAGTCCTTTTTGTCAAACTTGATTTCCTTTTACAACAAGGTAACCCACCTAGTTGATCAAGGGAAGCCACTAGATGTAATATTTCTGGACTTCAGGAAGGCTTTTAATACTTTCTCTCATAATATCCTCCTGGACAACTGTGCTGTACGATGGGTGAGCAACTGGCTCACAGGCCAAGCACTATGAGTGACAGTAAATGGGTTAACATCAAGCTGGCTACTGGTCACTAGTGGTGTCCCACAGGGCTCCATCCTTTGACCAGTCCTCTTCAACATCTTCATCAATGACTTGGACAAAGGACTGGAAGGAATTTTAAGCAAGTTTAAGAATGACACAAAACTGGGAGGAGCGGTCAACTCTCTCCAGGGCAGGCAGGCCCTGCAGAGAGACCTCAGCAGGCTAGAGAGGTGGGCCATCACCAGCCACATGGGTTATAACAAGGGCAAGTGACAAATTCTGCACCTAGGACAGGCCAAACTTGGTGGCAAGTACAGAATGGTGAATGAGTGGCTGGAGAGCAACGTAGCAGAGAGGGACCTGGGGGTCCTGGTTGATGGCAAACTGAGTATGAGCCAGCAGTGTGTCCTGGCAGCCAGGAGGGCCAACCATGTCCTGGGGTGCATCAAGCACAGCATTGCCAGGAGGTCAAGGGAGGTGATTGTTCCACTCTGCTCTGGTACAGCCTCACCTTGAGTACTGTGTGCAGTTTGGGCACCACAGTACAGAAAAGACATCGAGCTGTTGGAGAGCATCCAGAGGAGAGCAACAAGGATGGTGAGGGGTCTGGAAGGGATGGCTTAGAAGGAGTGGCTGAGGTCACTTGGGTTGTTCAGTTTGGAGAAAAGGGTGACCTCATCGCAGTATACAGCTTCCTCATGAGGGGAAGAGATGGGACTGGGACTGATTTCTTCACTCCTGTGACAGAAGACAGAACTTAGGGAAAGGGTAGGAAGCTCAATCAGGGGAGATTTGGGTTAGATATCAGGAAAAGTTTTTCACCCAGAGGGAAGCTGAGCAATGGAACAAGCTCCTTAAGGAAGTGGTCACACCACCAACCCTGCCTGAGTTCAAGAAGTGTTTGGATGATGCTCTTGGGCACACGGTGTGATTCTTGGGGTGCCCTACACAAGGAGAGGAGTTAGACTTGATGATTCTGATGGGTCCCTTCCAACTCAGCATGATTCTATTATTCTATTTATGTCCATGAGGAATGCTTGCACGTCTGCTCCTTCCTGAGCATTTCTGCAAATGTATTTATAAATCGATGTCATTTCAGCCAGACAGTCATGAAGATCAATAATCATTAGCACTCAGTATACCCTACAGCATTTATCCCCCTCTACTGTCTGCACAATATGGAGTAATAGCCAAGTCTGTGTGGCAGCAGTTAGAAGTTGCCTTGCAAACTATACACTCCAAGGATGAGCATGTGCAATTACACTGACCTGAAGTATTAAGGGCTAATTTAGTAAACGCTTATACCTTCCTCCTAGACAGTGATGACCACCTAGATCGTGGTTTGTATTCTACTGACCACAGGTGTCATCTCATACTGTATTTAATAGAATCATAGACTAGTGTTTTTAAATATTAGAAATCAATAGATTCCCTATGTTATCTTCTTTCATTGGTTTAATGGGTTTGCTAAATTCAGATGATGAAAGACAACCCAGTTTCATTAGTGCAATCAGGACCTCCCTACATGCAGCACCTGTGTTGACTTTTAGAAGAGTTTTACAAAAAGAAAAGTGACCTTAGCAAATACGTGAAATTAATGAAATTATAATTTATTTTCCTTCAGTAACAGTAACACAGCTGTTGGCTGTGTTACAGGCACCCAGAAACTCCAGGTCATGGATGCCATTTATCTCAACAGGATGACTTTGAGCGATACTTTTGTGGTGCCCCTCCCTTTTGTCTCTCAGGGTCATTCTTGTACAGGCTTTTTGGTTGCAAAACCAAACCAAACCAATGGAATCATATGGGGGTTGGGCTCGATGATCTTTTGAGGTCCCTTCCAACCCCTAATGTTCTGTGACCATTCTGTGATTAAATAATGGAAATCTGACTATTTGAGGAGGAACCTGAGGAGGACATATAAGATGTCACTAATGCATGCACAGCGTGCTGAATGAGCTGAACATGATCATTATGCTCAAGGCCCTAGGTGGGGGGCTTGGAAGCTGGGATGAGAAGACAGTCTCCCCAGCACACACACTTTGGGTTGAAACTACTTTTTGTGGTTTGTTTGGTTTATTTATTTATTTCTTTTCTGTAGAAATGTTTTGCAGGACATTGCAGAACATCTGCAGTGTGGCCATCTCAAATGGCTGAGCCCTTTGGGAGCACTGGGTCCAACACCCACCAGACAGGGAACTGTTCCACATCCCAGCAAGAGGGGACTTTCTGGCCTCAACCAGCCCCACCAGATGCCATGGAGCAGGAATCCCTGCACACATAAGTGGCCACTACTGACTGGGCTGGGAGTGGGAGGCAGCTGTGGGGCACCTGGCAGCCTTTGTCCATCTGCTTGCCACCATATCCAGGAGCAAGACACAGACCCAAAATGCCCCTGAGGGATAAAGGGACAGAGAGACAGAGGGACACTTCTACCATCTGAACTGGTGGTGGTGACTGTTTTTCACCAGGCTTGGATGCTTTCTGAGCTCAGGTGACCTTTTAGGGTCTGGCAAGGCCTCTGGAAAGGAAGCCCACACATTAGTGGGGCTACAACATGAAGGTGTTTTTCTGTCCTTCAAAACTGCTGCCTGACAGGCTCACTTGCTGCCCTCTGCTTCTTGCATTAGAAGAAAGAGCCAGCAACTGTCCCCCACTGACTTTCTTCCTGAGGTTCATGGTCTTACTCATCTCCCTCCTGCCAGCCCTGTTCATCTCCTCTTCAAACAGAAGAGCTCTCCTCATTTTAGTGGTTTCTGGTGCAGACACCACTCGGTGTCTTTGATCATCCTCACTGCCAATGCAGAGACATATCATGATACATCTCTGCATCTTTTCCAGTTCTGTTGTAGTTTGCTGGTTGTGGGAATAAGCACACAGAATTTAGCTTCAGAAGCATGCATCTCTTTCCTCTGAAATCAATTTATCTGTCCACCTCAACGTTAATGGTGCCTGTCAGTCAACTACAGAGCAGAAAGTAGGATGCATCCAGGAGGCGCAGACAGCTATTTGATCCTATTAAAGCCAAATAAATAAATGATAGATTGCCTTGTAGAGCAATCTGGGCTATCAGATGTCGTTTCATAATAAGGAAGTGTAAAACCTTGTTTCCTGCTGGGAGAAGGTCTCCCTGGAAGCAGCACAAACCTGCCTGGGGAGGTATTAACCTCTGCTGTGTGTCACTTTGCTGGGTTCTGATGGAAAACTCTGCCTTTCCTTTCCTATACCTGCAATCCATCATAATTTCCTCCAGTGGGCTTCACAGTTTTTCCAGGACATTGAAATATTGTGAATCAATATTTACTTTGTATTGGGGAAACCACAAAGTGCACCACATGTTGTGCTCAACATGACTATGAGATATCGACAGGGTGGAAAATAAATGTTGTCCTCTTTCTGTCTAATGGCATAGGCTGTTTGAGAAGCCCCGTCCATGAAAAGAGAGGAATAAAGCAGACTTACATTTTACTAGATATCCCTTTCCTGTAAGTGATTTCCTATAAGCACTCAGTAATTGATTCTTAAAGGGCAGAGTGCCAGAGGTGCCTTCTGGACACTGTCTTTTAAAATTGTTTAGAGAAGAACAATAAACCTGATTCTGTGGATAAAATAAAACTGAGCTGGACTGAACTAGTCCAGCACACCTCATCTGGGAGGCTGAAAGATGGAGAATTGATTCATCTACATGCAGACACATACTTGATGTTGTCAGTGTGAACAGCCCATCTGGGTTTTTAAAGCTCCTCAGACAAAGTCACTCTGTAATAATCAGAGTTGGGAGAGCTTGTTCCCATGTTTCTCTCCCCTCTCCCCATCTAACTCCTCTGGTGCCTCATGATGTGGTTGAACTTTCTCAGTGAATGCAGTGCTACTCTCTCCCCCTTCATTATCTGGTTTCCTCTGCACAGCTCGGTTACCCTTGCAAGGTGCATCCCTCTGCCAAGTGTGATTATGTTTGGCTGGTGGGTTCAGATGTTATTACAGGGGATTGATAGGCACCACAATGGCACAAGCCATTAAGGGGAACCACAGATTAAGGGGAAACAGTGATAAAAAGTAGCCTAAAGAGAACTAAGAGGAGAGAAATAACCTGATTTAAGGAAACTCTAAGCATTCATTGGGCAAAAGGTGGATTGAGCAGGGCTTTCCCAGTTAGAACTCTTCCTCTTCACAAATAGGTGAAATCAACTTCTCAGTGACTGACTGCCTGGTAACTAGGTATCTCTGTTTTATCCCAGGAAAAAGGACAGAAGATTTCAGATTCCCCCTAATATGGGAAGAAAACTCATTTTTTCCATGCAGCTCATTATTGCTTTGTGGCTTTGTTGCCTCTTTCTGCAGTGATGCCCTTTAGAGCATATAATGTATTAAACCAAGTCTTTCTAAAGGAAAGAGATACCACCTCAGGTAGTCTTAGAACTTCTATCTGGCAACCTGAGCAACCCAGCATTATTTATAAATGAAAGTAAAGTAATTGATACCACCAATACAGACTCAGTATTAAGTTTCCCTGTCTGAAGTTTCTGGCATTGCTGTACTCAGCACCTCAGCTTATAGCTGGCTGCTGCAGGGTATTTAGCAAGCTAAAAACTCACAAATTATGAACTTTATTTTCATTCAATATCTGCTGTTTAACTGGGTAGGATACTTGTAGTGCTTTAGGATTTTTGGGTCTTCTTGCTCCTCTAGAGAAGTCTGACCCCAGATGATCTTTCAAGCTCTTTCTTGCTTGTTTCTTAACTTCCAGACCATGCCAGGTGCTTGCCAATATTCACTCTTTCCTTTAGTATGAATAGATGGATTTATTATTGCTTGTATTTAGTCCTTTCATCTGCTCCAACCTCCAAGTGATGGCCTAATCCTATTCCTGGCAAGGAGGGCTGGCTGGCTCCTAGGATTTGAAAAAATGAATATATTTACTTCAATGGCTTTGAGACAATTCCTCGCTGGCTGCATGGGGAGCTGGCATGAGGATTTTTAGAAGGCAACGACTGCATATATGAAGCATTTCTTGTGAGTGCATTTTACAACCTGTGCCATGCACTGCTTACACGGTGCCAGTGTCTCTGGACAATGATGCAGAATCCTTGCTCTGCTTACTGTCTGTGGGCTGGCAGCCACTGCTATCTTTTATATTTGCCTCATTGAAGACAAGACAGGGCAGTGTGGTACCAAAAACTGATTCTCATTTTGCAGCTCACAGTGCTTTTACTGTTGGACTTGCTGAGATTTTGAAGACTCTCACCACATGCAGGCAGTGCTGGTTCAATGTCCTTGTCCCCTGGGATAGAGTTTGGATAACCTGTCTGGATAAGCTGTCAAAATCCCCCAAACAAGCTGTTGCACCTGGAGATGATAGGAAATAATTCAGGGCCATGAGGCAGGGATGTTGCAATTATAGAGAGGCAATGCAAAAGATGAAAAGCAGAGGAGGGAAGAGATGGAGCATGATCAGAAGCAGTGTTTAATAATCAGATAGAAGGCACAATTAAGAGTAACTGCTCTGTGATGCCAAGTGGAAGAGAGGGGATATAATCCAATTCCAGAAGCACTGCCAGAGCACCACAAAACTCTGCCTGCCATTTATGTAGGCAGCAGGAGAACACTACCAAATGCACCACATCATCATTACAGAAAAGAAGCATTCGTTTCTCTCTTGCTCACTGTGCAATTAATTAAAGTTACCTTTTATTTGTAATGTGATCATGAGATTAGGGTCAATTTATGGCTTGCTGAAAGCACAGTAGCTATTTGAGGAGTTAAAATGCCACAGCACTTATTACCTGTCTTCTTCCTGTTTCCCTAAATATTTCTTTTAGCAATTTCCTTCATTTGTCAAGGTCTTGCCTTGGCCCCTTGGTCCCATATGACCCTCTATCCCTCAATGAGTGCTCCTCTGTGCTTAACCCTGTGCTTACACAGCCATAAACATCTCAGAGAGTGCCCAGCCACTTGTGTTATGTGCATTGAGCTGAAGTCCAGGGGTGCCCCTTTGGCGAGGGTTCAGAAGTTGTTAGTGAGCCCCCCCCCCAAAACCACTTGCAGCCAGAATCATTGATTGCTTCACCCATATTTCCAGAATCAAAATCAAAACAAAAGACTCTTGAGTAAGCAGGACATGGCCAAACTCCAACCCATTAAGATTTCCATGTCCTACTTTCTCTCTTTCCATTTGCATTTATCTGTAGATTTAGACTTTCTAAAGCATGTAACAGTCCTTCTTTTATCCTTGAATGAGAAGCCAGGGCATGCTGGGTGCTGCATGAACAGCACATACACAGTAGACTACCCATACATGTTCCCCTAAAGGTGTCCTTCATCAAAATTAAAAGGGTAGAAGTTTCCACAAAAAACTGTCTCATATAAGTAGATGAGGAGGTAAAATTAAGACTAAAGACCTGGCATCCTTGTTTTGTAGGAGAATTCTAGGATGCTGCATAGCAGGAAATTTTTAACACAGTAAGAAAATTGCAGCTTGTAAATAAACAAGCAACATCTATTTAGAAAACAAATGTCTAGGTAAGAAGTAAAAAATTGAACACAGTGCTCTAGGAAGGAAATGCTTCATGTTTATTTATGGTGCAATACAGCTGAAAGGGCAAAAAAAATGGTAGGCATTTATGTCCAAAGCAGAACTCAACACTGGCATGCATACACATGAATTGTCTGCTGATAATTAAAAATCTCTGAAGGGTTAGATTAACCTTTGTTATCAACAGGTGGTCATAATCTTCCAGACTGATGAAGACAGTTTCATTTGACTGCATGGAAACCCTCTAGATTTATGAGAATTCAGTGGTAATTAAAATTATTAAATGTTCTTGTTCAGAAAGAACAACCAAAATGCATCAGAAATTAAAATTATGTGTATCTTTATTTAATCTCTTTCTAAACATATTTGCATTGTAGCAAGAATATTGGTCTCAGCTCTTGTTTTATTCCATTGCTCATGCTGCTTTATTATAATTTTTCAAATTAAACATCCTTTTTTCCAGTGAGGTGGAAAGTGGCCTTGTGTTTATCATGGATAAAGACATGCAGAGGAGCAAGACAGGAATCTGTCCTTTATGTACATAAAATTTGAACTCTAGTTCAACCCACAGTAAAGATCCTGCAAGTTCTGCCCAAACTGAATTTAGATCTCAGAGGCAGCCCAGGGGCTGTTATGCAGAGTATATGGAGTTAGAACTCCTCACACTGCACCCCAAAGCTTAGGGTTGCACATGCTGAGGAGGGACCAAGAAAAGCTGTTTATAGCAAACCTGTTCTCCGAGATTTAGATTCATCCCATCGGCAGGCAGATCCCTCTGTCAGTTTAGTCTCTGTAGGGCAAAAATTCCCTGCCCTTGCTTCAAAAGTATCCATGGAGCTAACACTTTTCAATAAATGCTTGGCTGAACACATGGGAACTGTGGAAAAGGCAGGGTAAGTGGCAGAAGGATGCCGTATTTTAGCGGTTGGAATACTTGCCTGACACAGGGCAGCTGTGGGCCATATGCCAAGGGCCATTTGTTCATTTTTCATTAAATACTGGAAGGATAACAAACAAAATCAGTGTCTCCTTGCTGGCTGAGGCAGTAATGATGGTCGACCTTCATTAGCAAATGTAAATAGTAGCCAATGTACTCCTGAAGTACTGCTGGCCAAGTGAACACAGCCTGACCTCAGATACAGGCTGACCTTCACACTCCCCAGGTGAGCACAGTAGCCACGAAACTATTAAATCAAATATGATTATCCCCATATTTTTAAAAGGCACTTGGGCTGAGGAGGGTTGCTGAACTGCTCAGCCTGAGAAAGGTGCCAGAGGTGCACAGAAGGAGATGCTGAGGTCAAGCAGGAAGGTGCCTCTGGTGTTACCTTGCAGCTGCCTGGGGGCTCCTTGAGTCAGAGCTTTGGCTATCAGCTGTCCTCAGTGGAGTGTCACTTCCAGCTCCTAAGCTCTTCTCACCCTGACAGATCATGGTATTTGTTAACTGAGTATAAAGACTCAAACCCAACCTAAACCAGACAAAAGAACAGAAAGAATTTGGCTTTGTAGATTGGGTTTTGCGGTTGCCAACTCGGATGTAAGAATCCCAGTGGTATTTCTCCTTTTCATACCACAGATGAACCACAATGGGGCTGGTTCTGCCAGGGGATGTCTGTGCTGGCAACACATTCCAAAGTCATTAAGGAGAGAGAAGATCTTGTATTTCTGTATTCCACCAAAGTCCAAGGCTAGTGAGAACCTGGATTCATGGTGTGCCCGTTGTTAATGGTGGGTACAAAGTGTATCCTGGTGACACTCAGCTATCTGCTGCTAACAAGATAAGCGTAAGATCTGAGGGAATAATTGCCAGCACTTGCAGAGAGAATTAATGCAGAGGTACAAAACGATGCCTGGCAAAAGGAGCTTTTCCAAAATCAGATCTTTAATAATGCTCTGTCCTAAATGTTAATATTAAATAACTCTCACAGTCATATTGCAGTTTACAAGGGACTCCATCCAGCTTAGTTCTCTCTGACTGTGTTCAGGAAACCTGTGTTAGTTTGACCCCTGAATACCAATAACACTTCCCTTGGTTTTTTTTCTGAACCCTATGAAGTTCTTATTTCCAAAGATTGTGACTTCAGGCTCATTTGACTTGGCTCTCCTGAACTATGCCAAATTCTGACATCATGTATAAAAGCTTCAGTACAGATCTAGGTGGGTCCACACTCAAAATCTTAAATTACCCAGAGTGTACTGTCAGGGCACAGAGCCCTTGGGTCTGATGCCACTTCCCTTGAACACGCCAGGTTGGCATCAAGCTTAGCAGGAATTTGCATGCAAAGGCAGTGCAAAATCAAGGTCCATTAAAACAGACTTGGTTTAGGAAAAATGCTCCTAAGTGGCATTGGAAATGTGCAACCGTAAACTCTGCTCAGAAAGCCTTCCAGGGACAGCAGCCAAGTGCATCACTAAACTTAGCTATTACTGAAGGAGTTATGGTGAGAGATCAATGTCTTTACTTGAGAGAGCCTAAATAAAAATCTAGCAGCCAAATGAAGGCACTTTGGAAAGTTATATTGAAAGAGAAAGCAGTAAGCACCTGTAGTGCTTGGAACAAGCTATTACATCTTAGTAGCCATGATCACATCTACCAACTTGTTTGGACCTTGGGGTACGTGTTATTTAAAATGAACAACATACATAGCTTGTATGTAGAACTGGCTATTCAAATGCAGAAAGCAGCTACTTTTAACAAGGCCTCTTCATCTGCCTTCTATCTTGTGCAGCCCAGCAGAAATAGGGAACCATAGAACTGCGCCATCCCCCAAATCCAGAGCTTCCTTTTGTGAATGCTGATGCAGCTCAGGCTCATTGTAAAGTCCTGCTTTCAACCTCCATTGGTTTGTTTTTACTAGAATGATCCCAATGCTAAACTGGATTCACAAACATTTCTTCTTTATAAATGCTAAATGAGAAACTTTTGCTACGTGTTATACCCTTTGTGTGGGTCAGAGATGCTCAAGAAATAGCTGTTTTCTGTATAAACACATATCCTGATGAACATAAAATAGCACATGGGGTATGCCAGACTGTTATTCAAGTTCACCTTAAAAGGTTTATTTTCCTAGACAAAGTGCAGAGGCACTGGGAGAGGAGCAGGTATGTTTGTCTGATGAGAGCTGAGCCCTTGGGTTTGGGAGCCATCAGACAAGGAAGTCTCATGTCTCCTTGCACCTCAGCAGGCATAATGCAAGGCTGAGGGCATCCAACAACACTGAGAGAGCATTCTGAAGAGAAATCCTTAATACTTTCCTTCTGGGGCAATCTCTTAAAATGATAGAAAAGCCTTGGAAGTAGATGACTGATGACACACAACAAAAAGCTACAAACAACAAATAGATCAAGTGGATGGCTTATTTCTCATATTAAATTGTGTTGTTAGGGTTGGTTATGGTAACAAATATATGTGTAGAGCTAAGGATCAATTAACAAAGGAAGACTCAAATTAAATCCAAAGATTTACAATTATCTGGGGAAAAAAAAAAAGAAAAAAGTCCTACTGTCTCTGAGCCCCATTAATGCTCTTTTTTTTTTTTTTTAATAAATACAACATATTTGAATGGGACAAATAAGCATATCTGTATACTTATTTAAGTAGAAATAATGTGCCCATATATGGGAGTTATGGCAGCATTGGCTATATGCATTTATATTTCACTCACCAGCCTTTTTTTAAAGCCTCACCTACACCCTGACCCTCTAATTTATATCTCTTGGGCTCAGTTTGCACACTAAAAATCCCTAGTACTTCCAAACTGCTGCTGCCAGAAAGCATGAACAATCATGCCCTCCCATCAGCATGAGCTCCCAACAAAGGTTCCCTTTTGAAGAAGGTTCTTTCACCAGCTCCATCTGCATGGTGCTTTCTTGCATCTCCTCATGCCCTTCCCCATCCCTGCCAGTGACTCAGGCACTGTAGCATCATGTCCTGAAACAGACAGGCTTAAGTCTTGAAATCTCAGCATGCAACAAAGCCAAGACTGAAGGCTTTGTGCAATTCGTACGTTCATACCTGATCTTCTGAAAGGTGGTCCAGCTCCTAAAACTAAGGTATTATTATAAATGGAAAAGCACCTTTAAATGTCAGAGAATACAGAAGCTTACCAGTTAGCATCTCACTGTATTTTGAGTCTGGTACCTCTGTGGTACAGCAGGTGGCTACAGAGTGAGTGGAAAGTCACGTGAATGGACAAAGTTAATGTAGTATGTAAGCCATCATTTGCATCTTTGCCCATGGAGGGGCACAGGAACTAGATAATCTTTGAGGTCTCTTCCAATCCAAAGCATTCCCTGGTTTCATGTTTCATAGTCTGTGAGGCCAAAGGATGGCCTCATTTATTAAGGTATCTGTTCACCATGAACAGCCAGC
Source organism: Florisuga fusca (assembly GCA_038090715.1). Taxonomy (NCBI): domain Eukaryota; kingdom Metazoa; phylum Chordata; class Aves; order Apodiformes; family Trochilidae; genus Florisuga; species Florisuga fusca. Next base: position 21,881,881 of record JAAWXA010000003.1, on the reverse strand, counting down.
TGATCTCCAAATATAAGATTTTTTTTCCTTTAGAAGTCTATGAAATCAAGAATGACACTGAGCTTTGTCTGCACATTTACCTCCATGTTGTTTTTGTGTATTCATCCCACAGAAGCTGATTGATTTAATCTCTCACTCTACTTTCCCCCACCCATATTTCAGTGACCATTTTGTTTACTAGCACTGAGAAAGTGCATGATAGGGAGACTGGTTTCCTGTTCTCATTCTAGTTCTCTTTTTCTGTCTGCTTTCACCTGTGCACAGGCAAAGAATGTCTCATGTTTTGCTATCCAGTGTTGTAGTTTATTTGCTGAGGGGGAACAGAGCAGCTAACTAAAAGGTGGTTGTCCTCAATGGCTGTACTTGGACAGTCTGAAACTCCTCTTGGGCAACTGCATTGTGTCACCTTTTGAGCTGCCTCACTGGGCTGTCACCCTTCAACTCGCCTGTGCCACTGCCAACACCATCAGAATTTTTTTCCAGGGTAGCAATTTCCAGGCAATCCTGCATGAAGGAGGGAGCAAGCCAGGCAGAAGGGATTTGATTTTTGTCCTTCTCCTTCAGAAGCATCCTTTTCACCTCTGCACAGCCCCTTGCATGATTTAAGGGCCCCATCTGGAGGGTCCACAGAGAAGAAAGAAGGAAGTTTGTCACCAGGGATGCAGGCCATGTACACCTCAAATACCATCCTGACTCACTCTAGTTCTAAGCCAATCTCAACCTTTATTCATGGCTTAATCTTCTCAGCCTAGAGAGGTTTCTCTTGGGTTCTTGTGGGTCCTGTCTGCACTGTGTAAAATATTGTCCTTAGGGTCCAACCACATAATGCATAGGGACTCTGGTGCTTAAGTGATAGCTTTGAGGTCAGGAGAAAGCCCATGCCTGCCAACTGAAGGAGACAAAAATTAGGGACAGGAGGAACCTAGAACTGATGTGTGCTTCCTCCACTGAGTTTATCGCTATCATCAGCACCAGAATATGATGACTTCACAGACACTTCTTTTTGGAGACTGAGATTGGAGGGCAAAGGTGGAAGACCTGTAACATGTTCTCCTTAACCACTCTGAATGTGAGTGTGGGCTTCAAAACTGATAAAAGAAGGAAGGAGGAGGGGGGGGAAGGAAAACCCTTGTAAAAATCTCCAAATGTAGCTTTCTAGTATGCATATTTCCATTGTTAAATGCTTTGTGTGGTACTGGCTCTGCATCTTTTGTCCTCTATTTGGATGTCTAAACCTCCATGGCAGAATGCCATAATCCATCTCCTGGATGGCTAAATCTCCCCAGCAGTAAGTCATGGTCCACCAGCTACTTTCAATTCTTTTTACCTTACTGAAAATTTACTATTTTCAAAGTGTCTGGAAGACTCTCAAATGCTGCTAAAAGTGTCTTGGCCCCAAGGATAGAAAATGCATTTTAAAACCTGTCACCTTTTTTTATTTCAACCCTACATCATCTCTTTATCTCCACAAACAGCCCATGTCACCATATGCACCATTAATTTTGGAGCTTTCAAATCAAGCAGAAGAAATGAACCAGGCTGTAGCCCTTCCTTTGTGCTGCCATAACGAACCAAGCTAGGAATTTGGAAGATAAAGTGCTGACATTTTAACTGAAGCGTTTCTTCCCCACGGAGGTATCAACAGAGATTGGAGCATCATCCTCCCTTTTAAAATCAAAGGCCAGGTTCCTCAGTTGTTTATAAGCCAGCAGGGGTACAGCCACAAGTGGGATGGTGTGTGACCCTATCCAGGGGTGAAAGAGGCAGCTGAGCTAAAGCAATGATTTCTCCAAGTGACTGTGCTAGCTAGTGAGGTTTGTGGAGAGCAACCTCGACTCTGAAACCCAGGACTCACTTGCACTATCTCCAGCTGAATGTGATTCACTGATTCACTGATTCACTTACTGCCTTAGTTTGCCAAGTGGCTAAGAATCCTCATGTCTCCAACATCATACAGTGTTCTGCCCCTGGACCCAGCCTCTAGGTAAGGCTTTGTGGCCTTCTTCCTGCTATCTAGGCACTACATATCTTCTATCTTTATTATGCATCTTTATTTTAACATCTAACATCTATTTTATGCATCTAACACTTCTGATGTGTTATTTTTGATGCTTTTCAAACACACCTTTATTAACCATCTTACAGAGATGCACATCCAGCTTATATATCAATATAAGCTCTATATAAGGTCTATCAATATAAGAATATTTCAGAAACAGATACTTGTCTGAAGACCTTTTTTTACGTTAGTTTTCACAATTTTTTTTCCAAGAAACAGGCATTCTATTATGCAGTTTTCACAGTAACACTGGATTATTCCTACCAATAGGGGTTTCCAGACAAAGGTCTGGCAGGTTATTTCTTTACCTCTCAGTCACTGACCTATATCTACTCAAAGCAAGTCACTAATCTATCAAAGGAGGAGTTCAATTTTCAGATTTTTTATTTCTGTGTTGAGTCAATCCTTCAGAAAGTACCTGAAAGAGAAGAATCTATCATGTTTACTAAAATCATGATGACTGTTCCACTAAGTAAGATTAGAGTACAGTGACTTAATTTGGTTGTAACAAATTTATGCAAATCCTCAGCATGTTTCATTTTCATAGTGGCACATTCATAGCACAGGATGTATATCTTCTGGTATTTCATGTCTTCATAGTCTGTGTTAGGGGGACATATAATTACTACAATTCTGAATATGTTATATTTGACATTTTGCATTTTGTTATTCCTATCTCCAAACTATTGGAAAAGACACTAATCTCTGCCTTTTGATTACCTGGCATTTTGTTTTGTCTTCCCTTCTTAAGTCCTTTGAATAAGATTAATTTCCTTCTTTTATTGAGCAGTAAGATTTTCCTGAAGGAAGCAGCATTCTCATCAGCCGAGCTAGAAGGCAGCTGTCAGTCTTCAGTGAAGTCAAATCCATTTCTTACAATACTCTTGTTTTGATATAGTTATATGCATCATCCATGTGACTTCACAATATTTAGCTTTAGTAAGGGATACGTAACATAATGACTCCTGGTACCATGTAGGAATTGTTGTTTTGTTTTGTTTTTTTCTAAGGGAAATGTACCTTTCCTCAGGTACATTCTCCTATGACTCTAGATATACCTGACATTTAACTTGACTTTTATCTTGCTCTTTTCAGTTTGCTTCTTGCTCCCACTGGGATATCCTGCTTCTTCACACAGCACAGAGATATTCATGGAGCTCCTTGTCACAGCATGTTGTGAATGCTAAAAGTTTATAAAGTTCAAAAACTGACTGCTCAAGTTAATGGGTGAAAAGTCTACTGAAGAAAATTAAAGACTTGAATTCTGCTTTTGACAAACATGTACCCATGTGTCATTTGTTTATCTCAGATGCCCATGAATACTGTTTTGAATATTTGTACTTTCACAAGTACCATATAAACTCACAGACAGATGCTTCTAAATCTGCTAATAAAACCAAACCAAACACCACCACACCTTGGCACTGACTGGCACCAGGAAACAGAATTTTGGAAAGGGGAATTTTTGTCCAGTAATTGCCTTTTAATAGTTATCAAATATTTTAGTCAAATACTTAATAGCTGTTAACCTCAACCTCATGGCTACTTCCCTTCTTCCTTTCACTTCCTGCATGATTTCCTATGCTGCCCCGCTGAGCTACGGCTACGTATTCCTAAAGGGATTGTACCAGTGACCATGCCAATAAAAACTATTCACAAGTTATGAACAAAGGAAATCTCCTTATCTCACTGTCGTAACCCTCTGTGACTGGTCAAGCTGGCCTGAGCTGAGTTTAGCCTCAGAGATGACCTTGCTTACCTTTCAGCTGGGGGTTCACATAATGGAAGAAGGAGGAGAAAGGCCCCCAGACTTTATAGGGGAATACAAAGCAGCCCAACTACTACAGTGAAAAGTTCAGAGCATGGAGGTCACTTCAGCTGCTTCACACTGGCACTCTCTTTTTAGGTGAGAATGTAAAGATTATCCTGACAAATATGCCACATTCCATGAAACACACACATGAGAACTCTTAGAAGGCTTGCCAGCCTACCTGTGGAGTGTGGGGAGTCCTGGACACAAATCTACCAAATTATTTAATTTTGACATATGAGCAAGGTACATAAGCCAGGCATCTCAGAAAAAAAGACCTTAAAAAAATTTATTAAGAGAATTCGCTTCCAAGTTACACATCAAAATGGTGAAAAAATATCATTTGGGCTCTAAGAGACAACCAGCAACATAACTATAAAATGAAGTTCTGCCACACTTATAATGCACTGAACTAATTAATAAGCATCAAGTAACACATCCCAGAACACATCTGTTTAGTAGTCTTTGTACTGGCATCTTGAAAGCACTGCTGGTGATACACAGATCTCTCCTCAGTTTCACTGAAGCTCAGTTTCACAGAACTATGAAGACTCCAAAGTTACAATAAAAGTTCTCACTGTCAGTTTTCAAGTGTGCAAGCTCCACCTCAACCTTCTCCTAATATTCTAGTATGCTCCCACTCCTGTAGTCCTATGTAACAGCAATGTCTGTTAACTTTGTGATGGTCACACACTTCCTAACAACACATAAGATCCTTAAACCCAAACCCACCAGTGATCTTGTCTCCGGATTGCTCCCTGCGGCTCACCTTGAATCGACTGCTTTTTTCAGTATATTGGTTTCCTTTTAGCAATCTCCATACCTGATGGTGACCTGTATGTGGACCTGACTGCTCCATGTGAAGCCATTTTCTCTGAAGGACTCTATTAAATGCATAGCACAATCCAGACAGATTTGCCTGACTGCATTGCTTCGCCTCAGGAATCGCTTACCTTATCAAAGATCTTGTTAGTCTGACATGATTGGGCTTTGATGACCCATACTGTAGCTGAACCCATTTTTCACTTACCTGTAAGACTTGTCCCAGTCAAATTAATGGGGCATGGAGTTGCATTTCCCCTCATTCCCTTTTCCTTTTTTGTAGGAGAGGTTTTCTATTGTCCAGTAATAGTGCTTCACCTCTAACTTGGCTGAGCCTCTGAAAACATGGTTCAGGCCTTGAAAAGATAGATACCAATTCTTTCAACAATTTTCTTGGTCCTGTCACAAGAAACAGCCTAAGTTATGCTTCCACTTCACATCTGCCCATGTCATCATTTATGCTGCCCTTACTTGCTTTAGTTTCTCTGCAAATACACTCATATTAATAATCTTTTGATTGAAAACTGAGGCAATGTCTTCACTCAATGTTTGGAGCAGCCTCAGTCTTCATCCCATCCCTGGTATTTAGTAACCATACACCTTTCTTGTTCGAATTGTTTTTATTTATAGAGTTGAAAAGTTCTTTATTCTCTGTTAGCCTTTGCAACATCTGGCTCAGTTTACTTTTTATCCATCTGGTATCTCTAGTTCTGCAGTTTCTAACCCTGAGATCTGTTGCTCTCCTGTTTCTGTTCCTGTAGGTTTACTCACCACTTTAACACCCTCTTTCAAGTAGTTGCTTATCAACTAGGTCTGCAGTTTTTCTGTCCTATTCCAACCTCCTTTAGGAGAAAAAAGTGGAATACAGGATTTTTCATTTTGGATTCAAAGTAAATGCAGGATTTTACCACATTCATACAATTGGATTTTTAGGTCCAAGAATCCTCAACAATAATTTTTTCCTTAGTTTCCTAATGTTTGCCCTCCAACATCCAGGACTGTATGACCAGACCCATTTTTGACTCTCCAGAAATTTGAAGTGAAAAACATAGAATCATAAAATTGTTTTGATTGGAAAAGACGTTTAAGATCATCAAGTCCAACCACCAACCCAGCACTGTTAAATCCACTGCTAAACCATGTCCCTAAGTACCACATCTACACATCTTTTAAACACCTCCAAGGGATGGTGACTACACAACTTCCCTGGGCAGCCTGTTCTAATGCTTGACAACCTCTTTGGTGAAGAAATCTTTCCTAGTAGCCAATCTAAAACACTCCTGCCACAACTTGAGGACATTTCCTCTTGTCCTAACACTTGTTACTTGGGAGAAGAGACCAATCCTCACCTTGCTGCAGCCTCCTTTCAGATAGTTGTAGAGAGCAATAACATCTCCTCTCAGCCTCCTTTTCTCCAGGCTAAACAACCCAGAGGTTGTTTTCTATAATCTAATTATTTTTAAAAGGATTTGTAATATCCTGTCTGCTGGTACAAGAAGTTTACTTTCCATCACATCCAAGAATACATGTTTAATATGGTATTTGTTTTCCAAACTGTCTGGGGAATTAATTCTATATAATCTCTATACCAGACTTGAGGGATTTTTTGTCACTTTCAAACCACACTTCCAAAGAAATATTTTCTTTGTACCATTATTTGTTGTGTCTTTTAAATCCATTACTTCCTTAATTTCTATTACTAATTAGTAATTATTAGGTAGTACTAATACTACCCCTACACTATTTTTGCTGTTTTCTACACAGAATACATCCTTCAACCCCTCAAGGGTAGATGATGCGAAATGAAAGAGATGTCTGTGACTTGGAGTGGCACCAGTTTGCAGCTGGCCTTAGCTCCTGGCTTACTTGCCTTTATAGGCTAAGGCTGTTGTCTGACACAGCTGTCTCCCTTCACCTAACCATTTTCTGGGGAAATCAGTTAAAGACTGAAGAAGTTAAATACATCTGCGTGTATTCAGTTGGAGGTATGAGCAAAAGAAAAACAAGAATGTTAGAGCTGTGGGAGGCACAGCACACCTCAGTGTAAGCAAAGCACATGGCAGCCTAATGAAATCTTTGTCTAGAAAAAAAATGTTCCTATGGCCTCTGCTATGGGCATCAAAGCAAGACAGCATCTGTCAGCTGTTTCTTCTCAGTTGTTCCCAGACTCTTTCAGACAGAAGTCAGGCGTCCCTGCAGTTGGTAGCAACAGGATAGGTAGGTCTCTGGGTAGTAGCAGGACAAGCAGCAGGATCTGCTGTGGGACTGAAAACTGAGATGGAAGGAGAGGGCTGGCGAGGTTGAAAAAGTGCCAGGCACCATGTAAGAAAAACAAAAGCTCTGCAATGTGTCTTACCTATTGATGTTGCCTTTGACTACCTTAGCTTATGCCTTTGAGATGCCTCCTTTTGCTATGAATTTTATTAATGCTTCTGGTTGCTGTAGAACTTTATTTCTAACATGAACTAGATTATTGATCACTGCACAAATGAAGACCTAGTCCTTGCCCCACATACACAAAGGTGAGCCTGGAAGCGAGGTGCTGCCGGTGTTCAGTCATCATTGGAGGAGAAAGGTGCCCGACTGAAACAGAAGGAGAGATGTGCCTCGTAAAGGAGAAACCAGAAAGTTTGGGACCTGCACCTGGAGCCCACTTGTGGGACTTTGTACCGCGTCTTAGTGTTCAGGCAGGGTGAATGGACCCAAGGAGAGGTAGCGCTTGGTGACGGCGAAGTGTGTGGTGCCTGAGGAACCGGGGGCCCAGATTCCCAGCGCGTCCATCCCGCCCACAGGCTCCTGAGGGGAGCTGGCCGCTTTTTGGGCCCCGGGTCAGAAGGTGCCGTCTAGGTCCGCTCTGTTTAACACGGGCTATCGAAACACCGTTGAGTGGGACCCTCCGGCACCGGCCGGAGCTGTGCCCTGGGGGTGCCCTTCGAAGCGTTCCGCCCACCGGGTCGCACTCAACGGTGTTTC
>JAAWXA010000003.1:21746764-21872454 GCA_038090715.1 Florisuga fusca | reverse complement strand
AAAAAAAAAAAAAAAAAAAAAAAAAAAGACATAGGCAAAAGGATGAACAAATATTTCATTATTCCAGAGAAATTCATTGATGTCGAGAAAATACTGAACTTATTGCTAGGAATGACTCTGTGCAGTGTTTGAAAGCATAAACAGGGACTTTGCTGCGTACCCAAGAACTGTAACAGACAGTTTAAAAATGTATTAGATCTGACTTTTTGTCCGAAATTTGGAGCAGAAATCATATCAGGGTCGAAAAGATAGCAGTGGAACATGTGCTGTAATTTAAAAATGTTTTCAGGTAATCAGCAGAAAAAGAATCTGTATGCTAGCTTTAAACTAGTGACTAGCTACTCATTAAATTATTTATTAGTGAAACAATTGCTGCCAAAGCAATGAAGTCATAGTGATACTGCATGATATCACTCACTATACTATACTACATAGTGTCAAAGGAGGGTTTGTGGGTTGTTCGGAGGTTTTTTTGTGGTTTGTTAGGTTTTGTTTTGTCTTTTTTTTTTCTAATTAGAATTGTAAAAGAGCACAGCAATGTTTCCTGTGGTCTTGAATNCCCGCACCCCGCGGCCGCAGCGAGTAGAAGCGCGGAACGGAGGCGACCGCGCAAGATGATGGCGGCTCCGCAGCCCTCCGGGTCGGGTCCGCTGGCCCTGTTGGACCCCACAGGTGAGCCCCAGCACCTGCCCCGACGGAACTTCCCTGCTCCGCCGAGGGGGTGAGACCCGGCGGGACGCAGCTGAGAGGGAGAGAGGGAGCCGGGGTGCAGGGGCTGACGGCCGGGAGAGGCGGAGGGGGAGCCGGTAGCATCCCCCGGGAGATGCTTCTGCCCCTGCCTCGGCACTTCAGGGAAGGGGACGGAGGGGCTCACCTCGCCGGGGCTGTGCGTGGGCTCCCGGGGGGCTGAGGGGCTCAGCCTGCGGTCGCCACTGCGAGTCACGCTGTCTCTGTCACTCTCGCTCGCTGAAGTGTTTAAAAAAGAAGCAGTTTTGATTTTGAGCTTTTTCCGCCGCGCTTGCTTAGCGAGTGGCTGTGCTGGGGGCTTAAGGTAAGCGCGAGTAGCTTGGTACGGGACGTCGGTAGAAAATTAATGTAAGAGAGAGCTTTATCTGCCTGGTGAATTAATATAAAAATTAAAAAATGCATGTACAAATAACAGGCAAGCTGCTGCCACGCTTGGAGCAGGTGGGGATGTCGGCAAGGTGCAGGGATGGCGTGGGGCGGGGTGTGGGGAGAGGTTTGGGATCAGCTGGCATCCCACCCGGGAGGCGATGGGTGTCTTTCCTCCTAGTTCTAATTCTGCTAATTTAGGTGGTCTGCTGACCACTGCAAAAGTGGTCTGCTGACTGTATTTCCAGCGCACGTCCTGAAAAAAAAAAAAAAAAAAAAAGAGAAATTCATTGATGTCGAGAAAATACTGAACTTATTGCTAGGAATGACTCTGTGCAGTGTTTGAAAGCATAAACAGGGACTTTGCTGCGTACCCAAGAACTGTAACAGACAGTTTAAAAATGTATTAGATCTGACTTTTTGTCCGAAATTTGGAGCAGAAATCATATCAGGGTCGAAAAGATAGCAGTGGAACATGTGCTGTAATTTAAAAATGTTTTCAGGTAATCAGCAGAAAAAGAATCTGTATGCTAGCTTTAAACTAGTGACTAGCTACTCATTAAATTATTTATTAGTGAAACAATTGCTGCCAAAGCAATGATGTCATAGTGATACTGCATGATATCACTCACTATACTATACTACATAGTGTCAAAGGAGGGTTTGTGGGTTGTTCGGAGGTTTTTTTGTGGTTTGTTAGGTTTTGTTTTGTCTTTTTTTTTTCTAATTAGAATTGTAAAAGAGCACAGCAATGTTTCCTGTGGTCTTGAATATATAACACACTCGTGGATTCTTCCTCAGCAAATTCATAATAAAGATAAGAGACCGGCCCAATAAAAGCTGCTATCTTGTGGCTCGAAATGAATGCTCTTGTGTTCAGTTTAATTAGTTCAGCACTCTGGACAAGTCAAGCATTTAATCAGAAAAGGGAAAATGATCTCCAGTAGCAGGTGGGAATATCTCTTTTAAGCACCTCAGTCCATCACATCTAGTTTTGGGAGGCAATGTAGGATTCATTCAGTTTCAGTGGCATTAACCGTTTTTGCAAATACACAATGAGAACTATTGCCAAGAGAGAGATGGCAATCAAGTGAGCACTGCAGTAATTAAAAATCATTAATTTAGCTCCGAAGATCTTCCCTTAAATATTTTCTCGATAGCAGCAAAGAAGTGGATACCTTATACATCTGTCTATGAATTTCTGCTTAGATTGTCTTATTACTCGTGGTTAATTCCACTCTCTGAAACATGTCACAATTTTTAGTAGCATTCCTTTGTTAAGAAAAATGCATTTTTTCTGCTACAAAACTTATCCCCTTATCTTTTATCATATTGGGGTGTTAATATACATTGGGCTAGGACATTATTTGAAATATGTATTTCCATTTAGATCACCTTAACTAGATCAAAGAGCAAAATATGACATTTTGTGCTGCTAATATCCAGCAAATGTGATTGTGATCCTAGCAAGTTGCTACATTCTGCAGCACTTCTTTCCTTTCCAAAGAATAATTCCACACTTTTTAATAGACTTTGTCATCTAGAAATGGATTTTCTAAAAGGAAGTTAGCAAAGTATAGTTTCTTTGGTCTGAATGCAGTTTTTTTGAGTTAAATTGCAGATCGTGTGCAAGTTTTCTGGATCTGAGAGATGCTGTTTCACTGTATTCTTTCCTTCCTTTGACCACTGGACGTATTCCATACCATGGACGTGTTTCATTATAAATTTGTTCTCTCTCCTTTTAAGCACACCCTTCACTTCATCTAAATACAGCCCCTACCATTCATCATTAGATCCACCACTTTGTGTTCTACCAGCAATCTGGTCTATACCCTCCCCACAAAAACATTCATTTTCCATAGTCCTACTACAAACTGTATGTAAGCCCAGCCATCATGAACAGAGCACTGTAAATATAATTTTGTCATCTACAACACACATGCACAAAAGATTTCGCTGAGTCCAGCAGAACTTGGTCTTTGGGAGACACTTTATTTTTACTCTCTGGAGGATATTCTCAGTTTCTCTTCTCATGGGCCTCTTTTTCTCTCAAGGAGGCAGCAGCCTGGTCTCTCTCTCTCTCCTTGTCCTGATGGTACTACGTTTCCTTCCATCGGGTAACAGGGCTAGGTGGCTCAAGCAGATAACTTTGCTTGACAGGCATTTAGGAAGCAGAGCAGAGAGTGGTTTTGGGACTGTTTGGTTTTGCACACAATTTAAATCTGTACTGGGCAGAGCAGAGGCCAAGTGAAATAGAAGCAGTGTTACCTCTAATTAATTTCCCAACTCTTACTGTAGTACCCACTGCTGTAGTATCAAAACTCAGTTGATACATCACTGGACAAAATTGCTGAAGAATATTGCCAATAGAAGGTAATAATATTTGCACACTTTCTTTTGACCCTGACCTTAAGCTAATACTCATAAGGGGAAGAAGATTTCTTTCTACATGCTTGATTTTGGTAAGCTGGAGTTAAGAATTTGAAGCTTAACTATATTGAAGGAAGGCGCATATAAAGAGTTTAAATGTTCATACTGCATCATTGTTAAAGAAGTTAAAGGGGATAAATGTCAAAATTATTCTGAGACTCACTTCAATATTAAAAAATTGGAAAATCAATACCCTACATTAATTGTCTCCTGCATTACAGGAACGTTGGTGTTGGAAGAAAATTCAGCCTAGAAATACTGACAGCAACACATCCTCTGCTCTTACTTTTCCTGCTGTTCTTGTGTATGGTTGTCCTTCAGCCCAAGCCCTGCATCATGGGGTGCCAGGGAAGGAGGTCGGGACAGCCTCTCTGTCTGGTGCTCTGGATAGGGCTCCTGAGGAAACAGTCTGGCACTGGGTTTTGGCTGGTAGGTACAGTAAAAACAGATCCAAAAAACTGTGTGGCAACTGCTACAAACACCAGTAAACAAAGACTCAAAAAATCTTGGCAGCCAACATGACCAAAATAGCAGAAGGGAACTCATAGTAGGAGCACTTTGCAGCTGTAGCCTTTTTCATCTGAAGATGTTATGCTGCTTTACAAATATTACTTAGGTCTCACGATATCCTGGTGACTTATATTCATGTAATTATACACAAGGATGTCAAAGATCTTTATTGATGTGACTAAGGAAACCCAGACAGCCAGAGCAGAAACTAATTTAGGCCTGATTTCTACCCATCTTCTCTGAGCATGTGGCATTTGAAAACAAGGGCTTGCATGTGTCAGTCTCGGCTCCAGAAGGGGCCTTTCTGTGCTCCTGCCTTTAAGTCATCTCTCCTAAGGGTGGGGTTTTTAGCTAGCTACATGTAGTTTCTAAACTGGAGTATGAAAAATAAGAGCTATGAATTTCCCTCTGATTTGAGATGCAGCTGGTCAAAGATCAATGAATGTGAGGATTGAAAAGTACCACGTGTAAATACTTTCTGTTGTGTGTGAATTTCAAAGTCAAAATGTAGTTCAGCCCCCAAAATTACCTATAAATAACAACATCATTTTCTGTTTTATTTCAATAAATCCACATCTGATTTACTGCGATTGCAACTAACAGCATGCTTTTCCTAAGACATTTTCCAGGAACCTCAGTCTGGGCAATCAAATGCCTGTGTGGTTTTCTGTGTTTGGTGGGGTTTTTTTTTTGTCTGTGTGTTTTGGTGTTTTTTTGTTTGTTTGTTTGTTTTTGTTTTTCATTTGTGTGTGTGTTTTTGTTATGTTTTTGGTCTTTTTCTTTTTTTTATCCATGTAATCAGTGATAACCACAACTCTGGAAAGCAGGTTGGATCTCTATGCAATCTGATTAAACTTTGCCAGTAAAGGTGTTGCTTTGAGAAAAAGGTGGAGGCTTGGCTCCTCTGGCACTTAATAAAAACAAACATTCAGTGGTTTCAGAAACACTTGGCTGAGGAGTATCTGTCCCATTGACTTTCAGAAGGCTTGTGTTCTATGTCCCTTTAGAGTATGACTACATTGAAGCTGCAGGTCTGTAACAGTGGGTATGAGCAGATACCCAAGCCACTTCTAGTCTATCTGTCTTGACTGTCATAAAACCATAGAATCACAGAATAGTTCACGTGGGGAGGTACCTCAAGAAGTTGCTTCTCCAATCTCCTGCTCAGCAGGATCAACTAAGAGGTCAGACCAGGTTGCTCAGGGCTGTTCCTGGTTGAATCTTGAAAACCTCCAAGTATGGAGACAGCACAGGAGACAGCACAGCCTTTTTGGGCAATCTGTTCCCATGCTTGACTGTCCTAATGTTGAATTTTTTCTTTTTTTAACCAATCTGAAACACTTCTTGTGTTTCATTTTATGTTGACTGCCTTTTTGTCCTCCTCCTGGGTACCACTATGAAAAGTCTGAGTCTGTCCTCTTGACAGCCACCTTATAGGCACTGAAGACTGCTACTAGTCTTGCCAAAAGTCATCTCATCTCTAGGCTAAGCAAGCCTTGTTCTCTCAGCCTCTTCTCACTGAATGAGTGTGCCAGCCCCCTGGCCTTATTTGGGGTCCTCTGATGAATTAATGAAAGTTAATTCATGTATTTTCTGTACTGGGGGTCCAAAACTGTGGCCGTGTGCTCTAAAAAGCGTTGAATAAAGGGGCGTAGTTACTTTTCTGATCTGCTGATTGTGGTCCTGTAAATACACCCCAGGATGCCATTGGCCTTCTTTGCTGCCAGAACACACTGCTGGTTCACACTCAGTTCACTGTCTGCCAACACCCCAGCAAAGCTGCACCCCAGACTGGCAGTCCCCAACCTGTAGGTATCATTGCAAGGTATTTTTCCTTCCTTTGCTCAGCGCTTCAGCACAACAATATGTCTGTTGGATTCTGTAAGATTTCTGCTGGCCCATTTTTCCAGCCTCCCTGCATCCCTTTGAACGGCAGCCCTTTGACTAGCCCCCCAAATTTTGTGTCATCCTGCCAGCTTGATGAGCAGTCATGCTGCCAATTTCTTTAGGTCACTGATGAATACAATAAATTGTACAGGTCCCCAAGACAGATCCTCACAGCACTCCACTTGTTACTGATTTCCAGGTAGAATGCAATCCATTCCCTCTGAACCAAACAACCCAGCCAGTTTTGTTAGCCATCAGCTTGACTGGTCCCCCAGACCCTGACATCCCAGCTTGGTTATGAGAATGTTGTAGGGTACCATGATAAAACGCTGTTAGATTTGAGGTCAAATACATCCACTGATCCACAAGTTCATTCATTTTGTCATAGCAGGCCATCAAGTTGGTTGGGCATGATTTGTGTTTGGCAAATCCATGCTGACTGTTGCCAATCGCCTTTTCCTTGTGTACCCAGAAATGTTGTGCAAGAGGATTTGCTCCATATTTTTGGTCTCAGCCTCCCAGGAACAAAAGTGAGGTTGATTGACCTGTAATTGCCCGAATTATCATTTTGGCTTTTTTTAAAAGGTAGTGGAAAGTTGTCTTTCTTCAGTTGCTGAGGGTTCCCTGAGCTCCACAACTTTCCAAAGACGATAGAGTTTGTCAAGGATATCAGATATTTTTAAAAATCTGGTAGATACATTGAATAATTTTAGTTTATGTGAAGGGAATAATTTTAGTTTATGCAAAGGGCAACTGATTTTTGAAGTTACAAGTCTGAAGTTGGCTTTCCCCATTTTGACATGTGAAGAATAAAGATAATGAAGAACTACTCCTTTTCCATGTTCCCAGTGACCATCCATGGATTAACAGGGAACTGCCAGAGGCAGACAGCAGGGGCACAGGCTGGAGAGAAGATGTTTAGAGAGTCCTGTGGGTTATTTCTTTAGCAGGAAGATGTTGTACATGAAGGTGAAAGAGACTTGCAAAAGCTCAACAGATGATAGTTGTTTCCAGTAAAGTTGCTTACATTTCATACTGAAAGACTGGACTGTAATTTTGCCTGATTTTTCTACTTCAAAAATGTCAGCAGACATAGAGATTTTTATTATAAATTAATTATTTATTCAAACATTACTAATCTTGCCTGGCTTTTGAACTGTAAACATTCAACTGAGTTACCTGACTTGAAATTGGCCACATAATTCAAGTGACTCTTTATGAATGGCTTGTGACTCTTTGTGAATGTGTGATTTTTCGCTTTCCTCCATTTTCACTGCTTTTGCTTATAGCAGCACCACTGTGCCTGATCCTCAGAGCCTGATCCACACAAGCCTGCCTTCCCCTCTAACCTGCCCTTCCTGGGCCAGGGCTGTTGGCTCCAGTATTCAGTGCAATATCACAGCCTCTGCCTCCTCCTGAGATGGGACGTGCAGGTGGGAAGAGACCTTGGCCCTGTGCTGTGGATGAGTTGTGAACTCACTGGAGCTCTGTGCTGCCTTGTTGCAGCCTTGGGTCACCTGTCATTGCATGGCCCAGTGTTCCAGGTGTGATCCTGCACACTCTTGCCTTGCCTTTCAAAGCAGAAACACCAGAAAGGAGAACCACACTTTGATTAATTTTAGAAAATCATAGACTGGTTTGGGTTGGAAGGGACCTTAAAGATCATCTCATTCCAACTCCCCTGCCCCTTCCACCAGACCAGGATGCTCCAAGCCCCATCCAACCTGGTCCTGAACACTTCCAGGGAGGGGGCAGCCACAACTTCCCTCAGCAACCTGTGCCAGTGTCTCACCACCCTCACAGGAGAGTATTTCTTCCTAATATCTAAATCTAATCTCTTTAATCTATTAGCCCTCATCCTATCACTACATGCCCATGTAAAAAGTCCCTCCGCACCTTTCCTGTTGACCCCTTCAGGTACTGGAAGGCCACTATAAGGTCTTCCAAGGTCTTCTCTTCTCCAGGCTGAACAACCCCAGCTCTCTCAGCCTGGCTTCCTAGGAGAGGTGCTTCAGCCCTCTGATCATCTTTGTGGCTCTTCACTGGACTAACTCCAACAAGTCCATGTCCTTCTTGTGTTGGTGCCTTTGTCATGTATTGATTAGTGCTTTTAAACAAGTCTACATAATTCTGTGCTATGAGTTTGGGTTCTGACGTTAGTAACCTGTGGTTGCAGCTCAGGTATGGCACCACCATAGCAAGGTTGAATGAGATGAAGCAAGCTGAAAGCAGCAGATGAGCCTGCTCTGTCTCACTTTGAAGTACCTGAACCCAAATCCCAGTGAGACTGAAAGTGTTTCACTGGGCAGCTACTGTTAAAAAAGGTAGGGCCATATATAGTTACCTGATCAATGATATTTACAGCTTTGCTTCAGAGATACAGGTTGGTTTCTTGCCCTAGTAAATATGAAGAGCACATTTATTTTTCAAGATAGCATGCAGAGTTCTGCTAGTCTTGTTAAAGATACAAGTTTTTGTCTTCTATCCAGGTAGAGTTGCATTGGTACTTCCGGTAGGTAAGTGTTTAAGGTCTCTGGGATCTGACTTATGGATGTGAGCAACACTTAATTATAAATGTTGAACCTAAGGCATAATTATCATTGTCACTGACTTCCAGTTCAGCCTAATAAAAACTCATCTACACGTACCCAGTGTGTGTGCATCAAGCTACACTGAGTTCTAGCTAACTGTGTTTTTTAATTCCCTCTGTTTTCTGCCAGCTTTTTTCCACAGTGGGAGAATGAGTTAACAACAGAAAAAATTAACAAAAGAAAATCTCCTGTTATTTTGTATTACGTCTGCCATGACTGCAATTAAAAGCTGTCTTTTTTTTTGTCTTTTTTTGTCTTCTTTCTTTTTTTTTTTCCCCCCCCCCTCTCTGCAGGACAATTTGCAAAAAGGAAGAAGACTTCACTTTGGTTCACAATGTCTCTTCTGGTAGTGTCTGTTTTCATATTGACCATAGGTCTGGCAGCTACCACAAGAACAGAAAATGTTACCGTGGGAGGCTACTACCCAGGCATTGTTGTGAGTAAAGAAACCTATTTTAGATCATTTGGTACAACCAGATAAATCATTATCAGGTGGATATGGGAAGCTCGGATTGATTAAAAAAAATTTAAAAAAAGGAAAAAGAAAATTCATCCCTGTTGCATTTCACAGGGGAGAAATCCCCCTTTGTTTTGAGCTGTGTACAGGTGGGGGGGGACTTGGGGAGGCTGCTGGGAGGCCCAGGGGGATTGATCAGGGTTGCAGAGCACAGCAGTGTGCTGGGCCCAGGGACCCACGTGAGAGCCCATGGTGGACTTCCCACTGATCTCTGTGAGATACAGGCACACACATGACTGGACAGCAGGCAGGCTTTTAGATATTTATTACACTGACAGCAGAAGGAGCCACTCTGCTCTTGTGTCTCTGTGTTGGGAATTCTGTGTTCATCAAAGGGGAAGCCCTCTGGATGAGCTTGTGGAAGCTTCTCCCTGGAGCCTGCCTAACCTCTTCTTGTGCGTTCTTGCTGTCAGTCCTCTCATACAAGATTCCCTTCCAAAGCTGGTTTGTTTTTTTTTTTTTTTTTGCCTTGTTTGGTCTCCCCAAGGCAGCCAGGAGGAGGCAGAGGGTTCAAGGTGAAGAAAGAAACTCATGTGCATAACAGATAAGAAACCTGGTTGGGTCTGTGGCTCCACCACAGACAAAATGTGTTGTAAGGAACCATTATTTCTTGTTCTCCATGGAATGAAATGCCCAGAGAAGACGGATATCCATCTTTTTAGTACTGTGAATACATTTTGCATTGATGTTAATAATTTGTGAGTTAGAACTGTTCCTGCTAAGCAAGTCCTCTTACATCTTACTGTCATGCTGAGATCAGGTCTTCATAATTTTGGGATAATGATCTGTAAAGACTGGTGTTTTAAAAATAGAACAAAAAGTAGTTCCAAGAATAAAACCTTAAAATAATGAATTTTCCTTTCTTTAAGATAAAATTGATAGATTAATACTGATAAAGGTTTCTTCTTCTTCTTCTGCAATTTGAATTAAAATATTTTAGAAGACCATTTATTCCACTGAAAGAAGTTCCATCATCTATTTAATTTTTTTTTTTTTTTTTTTAAATCTGGAAGTTATTAATACCTACACAGAATACACAGAATAGCTAGAATTTGTTGGAATACTTCAAAACCAGAGCTTTTTGTTAATAATTTTCCCTCTCAAAGGATTGTTAGAGCTAAATAACTTTATAAAATTCAGAATTCTTTTTGTGTACATGTGATGGATCATTAAAGTCACTGAGAAAGAGTGATGGGTAATTGTCAGTGTAAAATTCATTAATACTGTAGATATCCCAAACATTTACAAGAGCCAAAAGTGCTGCACTGCCCTTCTTGCCTCATCACCAGTAGTAGAAGCCTTGCTATGGGATGGCCTCTCCTCTGCCAATGGGCAAAGTGTGAATTTCTTTCAGAACCATCTGAATAACCTTTCAAAGGGTGCTTGTCTTCTCCTCTGACAGTAGAGGGAGCTTAGAAAAACAATATAGCACTGTTGCCAAACTTTTAGGTATGTAGAGCTAGGGGAGTGAATTCGATGCTAGATTTTTAATTGTTAGGCTCAAAGAAGAGAAAGACTATGAGGACAGAAAGTGTTAATTACAATTTAAAAATAAGGTCTAGTTCTTATAGCATTCAGTAGCAAAGTATTAACTTCAGAGCTAGTAGGTGAGATCTGAATCTCCACTGACCTTAGGTAAGGGATCTCGGTCTTAAAAAACATGTAGAATTAACCCATATCTTCTAAACACCTACAAATGTGGATAAGACTATCGACTTGCATAGATTTAATTGCATCTAGAAGTTTTTTAGGGTTTTAGGGCTTGATCTGTAATATAATTTGAGCTTCTGCTTAGTTCCCATTGGCTTCAAGAAGAGATAGGTGCTTTAATTTGTCTCTGTAAGTAGTATTTGTAATTTATTTGGAAAAGGCTTGGTTCTAAAGACATATCTATAGTGGTAGATATTATCTGTATTTATGCATCCGAAGTCACTTAACATAATAACATTTCTGTATGTAGGTGACTTACTATAATGTTACACTTTGGAAGGTGTCTGCATTTAGAGGGTTACTGTTACCCTTCAGTTTGGGTTTAGGGCTGTCTTTGTGGAACAGGATGCAAAGCCAGAGCTGGAACTTCTTCAGCCTCACTTCCTTATAAATATTGTTTCAACTTACATATTTTATGTCAATTCTCCATGCTTTCTTTTGCTATTTTCATAAACTCTCAACCTGGAGTCTACAGGGTCCAGTTGTCCCAGTCACCATACAGACCTAAACTCCCAGAGTTCCCAACCTAAATAGCCTATTGTCTAAACAGACAAAAAAATTATATATGACCCTAAAGCAATCTCAGCAATGATGTGGCTTCTACCATGATCTCTGTCTGGTTCTGCTCTTCCTGATTTAATTGCTGTTGTCCCGTATTTGCTCATTTTTCCTTTACATGGATAATATTACTCTGCTCTCTGTCCCCTGCATCAGCCATAAATGAGGCTTTATGGATTGTTCCCGTTGGGATGAAAAATGGGGCTTGGAACCAGATGTCATTTTGATGTAGTTGTCTTAATTTACAAAGTTTCTGTCCCTTGAACAGAGTGTCCTTGCTCGCAGTTCCAAGTCTCTCTCCTATTCGGCTGTCAGCATGGATGCACTTCCAAACTCTTTCTTTTTCAAAGTCTCCGCTTTTAGTCCTTGTGCCTCCCTTCCACATAAATCTTCCTCAAACGGTCTATAGCAAATCTCCTTTCTCTACATTTGCTTTCTTGAGAGGGAGTGATGGATTCCTGTTGTGTTACCAAGCGAGTAAAATACTTGTAAGAGATTTCCATTCTACAGTGAGCAGTTGTGCGTAGCAGGAAGGAGTTCACGGCCAGTGCTCAAGCCCTTGGCTGGGATGCCAAGTCTTTGAAAATTCAACTTGTGCTTGGAGGAGGGGCTCTGCATCAGGTTCAGAGCCCTTGTTCCAGGAAAGAGCTCAGATTCCTTAGCAGAAATGTCATGCCCTGCCCATGGGGTGTGTTGGGTGGGAGATGAGGGGGTGACTGGGGGTGTGCCTGGGCAGGCAGGAGTCTCAGCCCTGCTGAAGAGGAGGGGCAAGGAGCATGGAAGTGATGAGGGATTGAGACTGAGGTGAGTTCAGGGCAGCACGTGGCCAGGCAAGGCAAGGAAGGAGCTCTGTGGAAAGAGCTTGCTGACACCTGCACTCTAACTCTGGCTGCTTCTCAGTCTGTGGCCAGCTACATCTCAGATGTGTGGCACCAAGGAGACCCCTTTTTTTCATGAACCCAGTGGGAGTCCAAGACACCAGGAAGGTCTGATGAAAGGTTGGTGTCACCTGTTGGTGTTTTACCTTGAGTTAACCACAAATCCAAGGAGTTTCTACCTCTCCAAACCTTCATGGGCCCATCATAAGGAGGAGTCTTTTCTTGTCAGTCTGGTCTTGAAGCTGTTTCTGGTAGGAAGAGTGAGGCCAGCTAACTCCAGTGTCCCTTCCTCCTCTCTCCTGTGTCTGTTGGTACTGCAGCTGCACCATGTTGAAAAGAGCTGTCCCTTTGGCATTTTAGCAAGGACTTTTTCTGGGATGTGTGATAGTGTTCAGTCATTACAATCAAACAAACCCAACCCGAAGTGTTGGAATTTGCATGACTTGTGTGACAGCAACACATCAATTTTTTTGAGGAAAAATGTTAATCTGCAGCTGCCTAAAGATTTGCACTTTTCCAGAATAATGATGTATGGGCTAAATGTAAGTGGTTTTTATTTCTCTTACTTCACTTAATTTTTGCTTTATGGTGTGTAAAATGATATGACAATGGTAACGATGACCAGGTTATAGAAGCATATGTTTATACAGGCTTCTGTTTACTACATGACAAGTTTTGCTCTGAAATACCAAAAAGCTGCAGTTCTGGTCATTCCCCATTGATTTATATGATTTATGTCCACTGAAAACTTCCACCCTGTCCCCTGACCCACACCAATTTGCCTGTATGCTCATCTGTGTCATGCATCTTCTCGGATATTGCTTTAATGCTGTGGTATGGTGATCAAATAAGCTGATCTCACATGTCTCTCCTGGTTTTTGTTCTTTGCTTTAGCTTGGATTTGGATCTTTCCTAGGGATTGTTGGAATCTACCTGGTAGAGAACAGAAGACAAATGGTAAGCAATGTTACTTTTTGTTCTAATTTTTTCTTCTTAGGATGTCTTAAATCAGAAAAAGGAGGGATTTCCGGGTGACATAAAACTGCTGAGTCTGCTTCAAAATGTTAGTCATTTATTTCACCTTTTCTGAAAAGTTTCAGAGAAGCGAGGGTTGGCCAGGGATGGTTTCACTTCTGAGAGCATGACTTTTTTTTAGTGAATTACTTTTCTGCTGGTTTAATGAATTGAATAGACCCAGGGCAGGACCAGATGAGCCAGAGCTTGGCCAGGATCCTGTAGGTGGGGAAAAGACAAAGTGCATGGGTCATGACAAGGCAGCAACGAGCCACATGATCAGCTCAACCATAACAGGTGATATCATGCTACACAACTACACAAGAAGTTTAAGTCAGGAACATTTTCATGAAAACATGTGTGAGGAAATAAAATATAATAATAATAATAATAAAAGAATACAAAACCCCCAGAGCTTTTGCTGTCATGATTCTCTGGCTAGGTCAATGTCTGATGACACTGTGTGGCTTGTTTCTAAATGTAGCTTGGCTTTGCAAACCTCTTGCTTTTATTGATGTGAGGAAATCATAAAAAGTCCTTGAGACATCTGTGTGAAGAAAGGTGCATAGGACTGGATAGGTGGGAAGTCTTAAACTTCCGTGGCTATTGGCAAAAAATAGCAATGTCTTGGTTGAACAGCAACATATTCAGTGTGCACTTTACAGTAGTCTGGTTATAGTCAAGCACCATGAAGGATGATTAATTTAATAATGTAGAGTCTTCACTGGTATAAAGAGAGCTGTTAAGTTCAGAGGAGACATGCTGGACTTATCTTGTGTTTTGCTAACAAGTAATTTTTTTACTTACAAATAGTCTGTTGTGATTTCCTGTGCAACCTGCTCTAGGTCAACCTGCTTTACCAGGGAGGTCAGAGTAGATGATATCCAGAGGCCCTTTCCAACCCCTTCCATTTTGTGGTTCTGTGATTCTGTTTACTTAATTGTAAATGCAGTCTTGTTTTTACTATTTGTATGCAAACTTGTTCCATAATACCATGTTTTTATTTGCCTTTAAGTTTCAGTCATGCATTTGCAAGTATTAGCCTGCTTTTAAGTTCTGTTTCTAGTTGGATATCCCAGAGGGGTTAGGTTTATAAAGCCGTGATGTTTATCTATGTCTTTCTCTGTTCCCCTTTCTATTTTTGAACATGTTGACCGATTTCAGGGGAATTCAGAAGGGAGATTGAGACTTCAAAGGTGTGCAGTTCTTTCAAGTTTCATGAAAATTCAGAAGTGGGTAGAGGAGAGAATTATGAATTAATTGCCCCATGGTGGTAAAGGCTGCAATGTCAGCTCACCTCTTATTAAACACTAAGCCAGATGGGACATGACCTTTGAGAGACAGACCTGCAGTAGGCCAGGCCAGGCCTCCTTAATTTTGCTACTAACAAAAGAGCTTATTAATTTTTTTTTAAGAACTATTGCCCCTGGTTTCTACATCAGAGTCCAGGATGAGCAGCAGGTTCCAAGTTGCTGACTCAGTGGTGGGCAGATGGAAATAGCTTTGTCTTCCACAACATTCATGCTACTTTACTAACAGGAGTAACATGTGAAGGTTGTTTTACCTTTCAGTTTTCCTCTAATCTGTCTCTTAGTTTTCTATTACTTTTGTCCTTAGCAGAGAGGGAAGTGTCTGAAAAAGATGTAAGGTGGGTTAGCAGTGGTTAAATCATCTAACTCTCAATGCATTGTGTCATTTACACAAAGACTGTGGAGAAAAAAAGTGTCCAATATGTTTGGTATTAGTGCCTCTTTGAATTTCCCAGCATGGAAAAAGGAAAACAGCTTTCTGCTGATAACACTCAGTGAAGATACAGCTGTTGAAAGATTTGGATTCCGAAGAGCAGGCTAAGATAATAACTAAGAAGTGTAGCAACATCCACATTGGGCCAAGCCTTTTAACTCTGCCTTTGCTAAGGCTGGGCTGCTGTTTTCAAACATTACAGAAATGAGATTGAAAGGGTTTGTGTCATAACACCACTGAGGGCAGTAATTGTCCCCTGGAATGTATACTGAGTATATTTGATTGAAAGGGTTTAGAGTATCGCCAACAAATTTGCAGCCATCAATAAGACTGTGAAGAGTTATATAAGCACAGATATTCCTGTAGCAAAAAAATCTATGCATTGCAGCAGAAAAAAAAGGGGATGGGAAGGAAAATATGTTATTTATCTAATTGCTTCTGTATTAACTGTACTACCTTTGTGCATTTACTGCAGTATAAATCGAGTTCAACCCAGTATAGTTCTGCCAGTTTTCTGGCCCTTGTAATGACTCAATACTTCATTTTTGTTTTTTAAAATTGAGAATAAATGTAGATTCAACTACCCTAGAAAGAATAATCTAGATTAAATTGACCTTTTCTCTGTAAAGCTATTTTTCTTTTTGTCCTGAACCTCTATTTCCTTGTGACCTATTCTTTGTGAGTCCAGGTTTATTCATGGTTGCTGAAATGCTAACTGCAATACGAAATAGGTAATGGTTAGCAGAACAACAGAACTAGTCCAGCAAATACCCAGCACTCAGTAAAAGCAAGCATGGGGCTTGAGAAAGAATGAAAACACAGTTAGGCAGAATGTACAATGGTTTGTTCTTAAAACACAACATTAATAATGTTGCACCTCTTTGACCTCGTTCTTGGCATCCCAGGGCCCACAGTGGGAGTTCAATGTGCTGACCAAGGTATAACCCTTAATTCAAAGGAACTGCTGCCTGCAGAGCAGGCTCTGCCTCATTGA
Organism: Florisuga fusca; assembly: GCA_038090715.1. Taxonomy (NCBI): domain Eukaryota; kingdom Metazoa; phylum Chordata; class Aves; order Apodiformes; family Trochilidae; genus Florisuga; species Florisuga fusca. The sequence goes on along the minus strand of JAAWXA010000003.1, from coordinate 21,856,509 downwards.
CTAGCATGATTTCACTTCACCTCTGAGCAGTCCTGCTTGGCTCTGCTCTGCTTGGCTGCTTTGGCACCAGCAAAACAAAAGTTCCCTTTGACTAAAGCTTTGCACTGATTTTGGATGTTTTTTACCGACAAACAGCAGAAATAGAAAAATGAAGTGTTTCTTTCCCTTATTGCCTCTTTTGACCCCTGCAAAGCAGGTCATGGATTGGAGAACAGAGTATAGCTGTAGGTTGTTTTGTTCCAAAGGCACACTTGGTCCAGCCGGATGGGTGGAAGATACGACACTGCTCAAAGCAAATGGATTTAATTGTAAGACATGAAGCGTCTTTGCTCGTTTGCTTGCTGGTTTACCATCTCCTCACATTACAGTACAAAGTGTTTCCAATGAGAAAATGAGATGCTGAAATTGTATACAGAGGTGGGGAAGGCTGGATGTGCGGGGGATTCATGGCAGCAGAGCCGAGCTGGGAGCAGTTGGCAGTGCTGAGGGGGAGTGTTGGGAAAGGTTTCTCCTCAGATTTAAATGTGGAGGTGGAATGAGCTAGCACCTTGAAATGAAGAACTGTCTAAAAGTGCAACGTCGATAAGACATCCAACGTGCAGATTTAGCTGACCTGATGGATAAATACAGGCTCACAGTTCCCACTCACACATCTTTCTGTTGCCAGTCTCATCAAGCTGTCCTGCTCACAAGGCTGAAGATGAGCATGCTGAAACTGCAGTGCCTGCAGCAGGGATGGGGAGGTGCAGCTGGGAGATGCTAGGGCACCCTAATAACCATCAGGGTCCTGAACATTTAGAGTATCACAGTGCTGCCTGCAACATCTCTTGGCAGGGTGGTGGGAGAGCCATGGCAGAGAGAGACAAGGGCAGGAGCAGAGTGGGAGGAGGTACAGGAGCATAAAGAACACAGAGGGGACAAGGGGGATCAGGGAAGAGGAGGTGACCCCTCAGGAGGTGTGAACCTCAGTACTGCTTAGGGTGAAAACAGTGGTTTGCAGCAGGTCTGAGGCCTGAATTCATCCATTGCTGAGTCTTGCTTGTTTTTCCTTCATGCTAACACACTTAATTTTCTTGATGACATGTCTGGGACATACTCAGATATAAATCTAATGCTCAGGTGGCTCAACATGCTCCTTGACAATGTTCAGAGAGATAGGTGTAGTGATTTTAGCTGAGGAGACATTGCTTCTGACAAAATAAGAATTTGAAGACATGAGAGAGGTTAAAATGTTGAGCTCTGCACACGAACAGAAAGAGCAAAACTATGTCTTTGGACTTCCCAAGGGATGCTAAGTTTCTAGTGCCTTAATATGCTTGCTTTCCAATCTCTGTCAACAATAATTAGATTTCAAATTAAGTGCTGAACAAAAACTATAGCAAGAATTGGAGAAACAAAGCTGTACTCTCCTCTTCTGTTTTCAGTTGATAGACTTCCCTGACAGTGCATGCATTCCTACCCCGTGTTGAGGTGTGTGTGAGGTAGTATGTCAGTGTTATCTCTGATTATTTTCTTTGCCATTACACTTCGCATCTGTTTCAGAAGGAAAGCTTTTTCAAAGGATTTACATCTGCGAGCCAGTTTTCAGGAGAGCCAAACCTCTTTCACTTTTCAAAACTGATGTACTTTGTAAATAGATTATGTCCATCAGAAAATACCCACTGGACATTTTGTGATAGTGATTATTTATTATGCACACTGAAAAAATATTGGTATGGATGTCTAGTCTGTTTTGTTCAAGCATGTTGTGCTTCATCTACATTTTAATGCAAATTAAACATTCTGGAAGAAACTGGCTTTAGTGCAGATTTTGATCAATGATGCTAAATGCTAGTAGATTCCACATCACATATGAATCTAATTAAAGCAGCTTGTTTACACAAAGAGAAAAACCATTAAAACTCTGTAGATCTCCTGAGACTATCTTTGATGTCTCTGCACAAATAAACAGAAGTCTTTGTTGTAGTGCAGGAGAAATTCACATATGTAAAGCCAAACGTTGTAATTCTCAAGGTATTATTTCTCTCTTGAACTCAAGCTTCAGAGAAAGTCGAAAGCTCTTCTTTTTTTCCAGAAATTACTTTCCTGTGTGCTTATATTTCACATAGTTCAGGGAAGAATAATTAATGCTGAGGTAAAAATGAAAACAATGGAAAATTTAGCAGTTGTCCTTGTCTTCAGCACTTTTAAGATGATTAAAGACCTAATACTAGCTTTACAGGCATAGATGTGCACTATTTTTTTCTTGCATTCTAACTGTACATTTCAGAAACAGAGAAGGAGATTTATACAAAGATAAACAGTGCAAGTCGACACTGATACTTGTATGAGCTTAAGCATGGCTCTTCTTTAGGTATCTTTATTCTTTTCAAAACATAAAAGCATCTAATCAGCTGGTATGGTCAAGCAGCTTATTTTTTGAGAGCATCTTCCTGCTCTTTTATGCCTACCTCTTAGACCCTGTAACGCAGTGCCCTTTGGAGACACCTTCGTCTCTCCTTAGGTTCTAAGAGGAGCCTGGAAGAGAGATTTAGATTAGGCTCTGGAGTTTTAGATATCTAAAGTGTGGTAAGAAGTATCCCGTGTTAGGTCACTGTTTCTCTTCTCTAAAAGATATCAAACTTTAATTCTGCCCAGTTGTGCATTTAAGGCAGAGCAGCCTATGCATGAGATGTCTGTTCTCCTTTTGTTCTATAAACATGGGACAGTCTTGGGTATTAGCTACCTTTTCTGTCAGGAATCAGCTTTGTGACAACTTTTTTTCCTTTTCTGGGAAGGATTTTGAACGTCGCCTATCCATGATAGGTAAGGAAATCTGTGTTATTCCTTTTAGTTTAGCAAAGCCAAAGATGAATAAATTAAGATGTTTTGATGGCTCATTATTTCAGCTGAAGAGAAGGAGGACAGGTGTGTCCCTGGGTATGAAAGCACCATCCAAAGTGAAAGCAAGTGAAATTAAAAGAAAATAATTTTATGGGCAATTAAAATGGAAACAGTTGAAAGGATATTTACAATTTATTTTAGTAACTATAATATTATGAGAGACATTTTGCTGTTATTTGTACGATATATTCCACGAATGAAGTACCGAATAAGATATTTTGAATTTTATGCAGTCTTTTGACCTTGTGCATTTAAAGGAAGGTTTTCCAATATATAATAAATATAAATACCCAGTGACACAGAAAGGTCTTCCTTTCTTGTCATGCTTCCTTTCCTCCTTCCTCTGTCTTGCCAACTCCTTGTTCTCTTCCTTGCACCAGCCAAAAATTGTTCCCACTAGATTTGTGAGTTAAAAGGTACACAGCCAAGTGAGCATCAGGCATAGCAAAAGTAACTGGTGGGGCTGCAAGGCTGAGAGGAGAAGGGATTACGTGGGAGGAGGGAATAGAACTTGCCCTTTTTGCTAGGATTAAAGTGTTATATCAACTCACTATAGTGTGAAACCATCAGTGAGTTAAATGCTTGAAGTTAGATAGTATAAACATCCCCATGGTGTCTTGAGAACGTTGAAGTTCAGGGTCTCAGAGACAAAAATAAGTGCTCTCACTGTGTAAATTACCAAAGGCAGTGTGTGTGGGGGGGATGTTTCAGCTCTTCTCTGCCTTTTTCTTTATGGATTAGCATTTCATGTCACGTATCTGCAGGACTATGCTGCAGCCGAGCTCAATAATTCTTTCCCTGTCACACAACCCTATGCTGGCCTGTTGGTTGTTCCAGTCCCAGGTCTTACCCACCCCAGCTTGTGACCCAGCACAGCATTAGCTCAGTCTCAGGCAAGAAACTACCATGTGTTCACTGTTTTTGGTATAAGGAAAAGAAAAATGTATTACAAGTGGGAAAATTTAGGAAAGAGAGGATTTGGTTTCTATTAGGAGAGCCATCTTGGCAAACAGATAGGGTTCAGTTTGCTTCTGGGAGCTTAAAATCTATAAAAAAAGAATGGAGATACATATACATATATATATATATATAAAAATATATGCATGCCCCAGCACAGCTTATTTTGGACACTTCAATGTTTAAAGGCTGGCATTGTTGTTTTGAGCCAAAGAATCAAGCCACCAATTCAGTTTAACTCATCCATCTTACTAACCAGAAGTCTTTTGGGATGTGGTTCTTTTAAGATGGTGCTTAGAAACAGCACACAGAATTAAGTGCCTAATAGGGCCCTTTTTCACTGCCAGATTGTTTTCTTGTGCTGTTTATATAATGACAGCACTACTGTCACAGAGCTGAGAACAAAAGTAAACTTTATGACCCATGAAATGTGCTTGTGGAACAATAAAGAAATCAATTACCATCTCTAGCAAATACAGGCAGGGGATAAAAAGTCTTGGCAAAGAATTCAGGATAAGTGGTCATGCATGCAAGGTGGAGGTGAGATGGAATTTGCCCTATGAAAAGTACAGGTGGTTACTGATGCTCTTTTTGAAGAATGAGATCAAATTGAATGGGTGAATATCACTGGTGGCCGGATACAATGCTCCAGACACTGCAGGCAGAACTTTACTTCATGAAAGAACTTTACTTATAATTTAATTGTAATGCATTTCTGATAAAGAGTGCATGTTTCTGGAACAACCAGCGCCATCACTGTAATATGAAAGAGGATTTGTAATGATGCTAACAGACTTTGGTGTAAAAAAAGTTCTTTCTGCTAAAATGGTGTCAGCGGTAGTAGTCTTGACTTATGTCAGTTCCACCATTTTTACCAGGAAGCATAAACTTTTATGACACATAGTATGCTGTTTATTTCTGGCTTATTGTTCTCACTCTTCTCTGAACAGCTGCCTCTGTTTAAGTGATGAAATGAGCTTTTTCCATTTTAATCAGGAAAAGAGCATCCATGAAAAGGAAGCATGTGATGGATTCCTCTAATATCAGCACTGCTGATCACTGAATATAAATTTATGTTTCAATTTTGTTCTCTTTCCTTTTAATGCTGTATTTGCTTTTTCTTCTTGACTGTATTTTCTATCCTTAAATCTATAATAATTTTTAATCATTCTTAGATAACTGCTTTTCTTGATGTTTGCAAGGGGGAATTCTTAGCAGCTGGAACTAGACTAAGACTTACTAAGGCTGGTTCCAAATAATTAGAATTTTTCCAGCTGTGAAATCCAGCTGATTTTTGTTTTTTTTCTTCATTGTATAACATCATGCTGTCTTCATCAAAAAACAGGCATTCTTCTCTCCTTCCACATTACTCTCCTCCTCCCCTTGCATGTCCCAAACAAGTGACTGAAGGACAAAACTGAAGTGAAGAGAAAGGAAATCATAGAGCAGCCAACATCAAGGGAATGAAAAAAGCATTGCCAAGATACTGCTTTTGGTAGCACACATATTTCCTCATCTAGGCTTCCTCTGTAGCCAGTGGAAAAAAAAAGACAGGTGTTCTACAGTAGGTGTAGAAGGTATTTGGAAGGGATTGTTTCTGTATTGAATGCAGAGGAGCACAGATAACCACCTGAGACAAATACTTCTATTTTAAGTAGCTGGAGTTCTATATAATGAAATTTATGCCTTAGGAGAATTTTTTTAGAGGCTTCACCACATACAAAGCACCATTCTTGGTACTACCCATCAGTGTGAATAGGAACTAACTTCACTTTGAATGGAGCACTGCAACATTGCCCTTTCAGAAACACATGCTGAGGCTTCACTCCCTGTCCTGCTACTGAGCAAAGCCTGGCTGTTTCCCAAATAGAGGCTCAGCTGCTTTGTGAAGGTGTGCTGCTCCACTTTTTGGTGTCCCCCTGTCTGTATTTATCCCCACAGAAATTAATCCAGTCATGAAGATATAATACCAAATGATACAGATATTTTGGTCTCAAAAGTAAGGTGGAATCAGTTCATGTGATTTGCCGTAGAGTGCAGCAACACGTGCCTATGAAATAAAAAGCTAAATACCATCCAGATGTAAAAAGATGAAAATATGAAGAAGCACATTGCCAGAAGAGAGCTCCTAAAATAAAATAGTAACTTGGGCATGCCAATTCTGATTCTGAAAGTGACTTTGAAACAGGGAGAAAAGGACTTGCAAAACCAGATGACAACAGCATATCAGGTAAAAGCCCACTACATCTCAGCTGCCCTGGGAAGCTTCAGCAGTAAAAGCTGAAACAGCTTCAAACATGTTTGATCATATAGTCAGCACCCTATTTAATGAGCTGAAAGAAGAGTAGAGCAGCTATTTAAACAATTCTCCTTAAAAGTAGCTAACACATGGGTAGACCGAAGCACATGTATTGCACTTGCTCAGGTTGGAGAGGGTCAGTCATCAGGGTGGTTGTACCAGCTCAGGCAAGGGAATAAACACAGCAGTGCTGTTTGAACAAGGCTGAGATGTGCTGCTGCTGGAAAGAATCAGTAGCTGTGGTAATGGGTACTGGAACATGAACAGGGGTCTTCAGTTTCTGCAGAGGCTTAAAAAAGCACTCATAAAAAAAGTAACCCATAGGAAAAAAAAATAATAAAAATTAGTATTTTTAGGTTTGCCTTCTGTTTCTTGTATTGGAAAATGTGAGCCAAATGCAGTTCAATCTTTCTTCCAACACCACTGTAGTAATATCTGCTGGACTCCAAGTGACTGAAACTCTTAAAACTCCCAAACTCCCAGGATACCCGATAGTGCATCATCAGTGGTGACATTTTTAGCTGAGTCAAGACAAGCATTTATTTGTCAGTGAATGAATTATCATGAATTTAATATGTGTTCATTTACACATATATCTAATCCATTCTCTGACTGCAGTCTAACGATGTCTCCAGTTTTGAAGTTTTAAGTGTACAGAAACTGCTTGATGTAGGTTATTTCATTTGGTAGATTTGTCATTGTAGTGAAGATTTGCTCACAAAGCAATTTGAAGTAACTTCCTGTCTGTTTTAGGTCTGGCTTTATAGATGATATTATATTATCAGACAAGAAAGAATACATTAATTAGGTAACCCTTCTCAATATCTTTGTTTCGTGTTTCAGAATGGCTATTGATTTAATTCCTACCGTTCTTTCATTGCTTGAAGATAAAAATACAGGAAAATGCATCTTTATTTCATATAGCATCTTTCACAGGAACTGTATCTTAGAAGAAAAGACAAGATAAAATAACAAAGAGTAGTGCAAAGTGGGTTTGTATAAATTAAGCATTAATTTTAAGAAAGCACTTCTAGAGGGTGAAACAGCTCAACTAGGGAACTATCAGAGTTAAGGTATAAGGGTTTTATTTGGACAGTGCAACGGTATGGCAGAATATTTCTATGCCACTTTTCCAGATAACTGGAGTTGCAAAAGAGTTAGGCTGCTGTACTCAACACCTGTGAGTGAGCTGCTGCTAGCTGGCAGGGTAGGGAGAAAGAAGGACAGGAGAGATGGATGCTCCATGGCTGGGGAAGCTTTGTGAGGAGCTTAGGAAGGGGACTGATCAGCAGTTTTGAACTATGGGCTTTCATGCCTGCAAAAGAAGTGGCAAGCAAAGTGTGAGTCACCTCCTGTCATGAGTCCCAGTACACCCAGTACACCCAGCACACAGCCCTGGACATGTGGTAGTGTGATCAGATACTGATTTCCTCCATCTCTGCAACTAACTGTTGCATAAATGAGGCAAATAAAGTTCCAAATAAATCAAGAAGTCTGTTCATCTGACCTGTAAAGAAACAGTCTCTGTCCTCAAGATCTCCATGTGTGTGTGCAGGAGCTGAAGTAAGCAGACTCAGAACCTCTGCTCCCTTTCTTGACTTACTCAACTGTGCTGCATGAACTCTCTGGAGCTGGGGAAGATCTGGGACTACTAAGTCCCTTTGCTGTACTTTTCCTGACCTTGGGCACCTCTGCCCTTGCCCTTGTGAGTTCCCTAGCTGATTAATTTTCTGCAAAAGCTGAGCATCAACGCTACTGGATGGGAAAGAAAAAGCAGAATACATTAGTTACGCTTACATAGGATATAAATTAACTGTGAGTATCTAAGGCACAACAAAAGATACTGCAGATTCTGTCTTTCACCATTCTGCCCTTCAGGATGTGTGGCAAGAAGAAAGGGAATTTTCTGAATGAAAATGCCACTCTTATTTTGAAAGTGGATTTTGATCTTCTTTTTTCTTCTTGGCATAATAATTGATGCCTCTTTTGTGGTTTCTGTATTCTTTTCCAACGATTAATTCTGCCCTTTATACATGCAAGGTTGCTTAAATTTCTCATGGGACCTCTTCTTTGCCTGTGTTACACCAACTGGCCTTTTCATGTTGCTATTTTTCTTAATTATCCCTGACACGATTCTGGAAAAACAGCAGACTTCTTCACAGGTAGTAAATCAAAAGTCTCCTTGACCACAAAGAATTAAAATAAGCCCAGTTCTTACTCTTTATTCATTACAGCTAAAACCTAGCTTTTGCTTTGATAATCCCTCTGACTGCAAATTTACATTAAAGAAGTGGGACAACCTGATAGTTGCTGCCAGCCCCTCTGCCTCCTTCCCTACTTGGACTACTGTGTACACTTCTGGAGCCCCCAGCACAAGAAGGATGTGGACTTGTTTGAGCAAGTCCACAGAAGGGCCAACAAAGATGATCAGAGAGCTGGAGCACCTGTCCTAGGAAGGCATGCTGAGAGAGTTGTGGATGTTCATCCTGGAGAAGACTCTTGGAAGACCTTATAGTGGCCTTCCAGTACCTGAAGGGGCTACAGGAAAGGTGGGGAGGGACTTTTTACATGGGCATGTAGTGATAGGCTGAGGGCGAATAGTTTCAAGCTGTAAGAGTTTATATTTAGACTTGATATTAGGAAGAAATACTCTCCTGTGAGGGTGGTGAGACTCTGGCACAGGTTGCCCAAGGAAGTTGTGGATACCCTCTCACTGGAAGTGTTCCAGGCCAGGCTGGATGGGGCTTTGAGCAACCTGGGAGGTGTCCCTGCCCACACAGGGGTCTTGGAATGAGATGATCTTTAAAGTGCCTTCTAACCCTAGCTCGTCTGTGATTCTGCCTTGGCCACATGCTCTCACCCTCTCATTTGTGCTGGTCCTAGGGCATGTCTCTCCTTACAGTTACCCAACTTAACTCATTTGAGGGAACAAATAGTTTTCTGCCTAGTGAGTGAATTGCCCTGGCTTGCTGTGAATTTGGGCAAACATGGGAGCTGCTGTGCAGGAATGGATCCCTTTGGGAGAGAGAGAAGGAAAGAGGGCTGGACAGCAGGGACCCAAACTAAGGACAGGAGAGCAAGGCACTTTCAGATGTCAGGGAGCAGTCACATAGGCTCAGTTCTATGCACTGGGGTGCTATTAACAGCCAGCAGGAAGAAAGTCTGAATCAAAAAGATCTGTGCTGTTGCTGGTAATATTCAACAGTGTATGTCTGGACTTGCTGAATTCAAAAGTGATGATACTGTGGAAAGGCTTTAAGTTTTTGACTGGGTCACTTGATCTAAGCACGAGACGATATAAACACCTGAGAGTATCATGTGTGCAGCATCTCTTTTTGAAGGCCTTCCTGGTAATATAGGCATTTGCTGTGGCCATTGCCTACGTTATTAGGTGTATTACAGTCAAGTAAGTTATGTGTTTATGTATGGGACCCCAACCACAGTCTTTATCTTCATGACTTTATCAGAACTGGTTTTTTTGAAACCAAGAAACATTCTGTGTTTATTTTTCTTCACTCTACCATTCGGAAGCCAGTCCAGGAAACAGTTCTTCAGACGTAAGTCATAAAGCCCTTCATCATTACAAATTCATGTTGTTGTAACTAGTGCTACAACTGGAACTGGCATTAGTGAATAATGAACACAACAGAATCATTTGTTCTGTAGTATGATGACCCTCCAGCAGAGCCTCAAGTACTGCAGTGCTGTTACTGAAGAACCCACCTTCATCATAAACTGTGAAGCACATCTCTGGTGTAGTCAGAGATCTCCTGCTAATCAGTCCAGTTGTAAAAACCAGCACAGCAGGAGCCTTGCCATCACAGCAGCAAAACTCCTGTCCCAAGGGCGGGGGGAAAAAGTGGCCATTGTGGGAGTGGAAGGGCCACAGACAAGAGGACTTTCCAAATCTGAGAAAATTACCTTACATTTAAAAGCACTTTTATACCATCCGATTTCACAAGACAGGCAGTATTTAGCATCTGAAATGCAATGCAGTGAGTTTAATTGCCTTAATTTTTTGATTTATTAATCTACAGCCCTGCTGAGGTGCCATGGTAACAGATGCAGCTCCTGGCAGAGATTGCAGCAGGTGTGGGAAGTTGTTCTCTGTCTTGAATTTGTGACATAGCTTTTGTAAACTTCTGCTCTTATATATTCATCCTCAGTGTACTGAAAAAGTTCAGTGGATTTATTTAAGCCTATATTACTTTCAGAGCTTGGAGATGTAAGGAAATCAAACCCAGAAAAGGGCCCACAAATTTAAACTGTATTCTGGGGAATGTAATGTTAGGGACAGTCTGCAACAAAGTGCCCCATGCATTTTTTTTTCCAAATGCATTATTTGCTTCAATGTGTATGGAGGTAAAAAGGGCTTTACAAACCCATGGCATGGCATTTACACAGCTTTTTGTGAAGTACTCACTTTCCAGAGCCAAAGGTATTGGATGACACTGTATCTCAGTTTACACTGATGAGGGTAATTGTTAATTTTCTTCTGCCTGGAAAAAAATCCCGGAGAGATTTGATGAACAGCACAATGCTTGGAGACACTGAGAGGATGTGCAATCCAAAAGTATCCAATTAGCTAAGTAGCCACGAGCAATGAGCCTGCTAGAGATAATGTAACTTACATCTGATACCAAGATGATTTTGAAAACAAAACTTATGCATTTTCCAAAGTCTCAGAATTACTGAGCCTAAATGGAGAGAATGAGGCTTCTGGTGCTAGAAGGGACGGTCACTATCTGAACAGTTGTGCTTTCTGACTGAAGGCAAATAAATTAGAGCCACCAGGAATCCAGGGATGTGCGACAATGGAGACCTGGAGCCTAGGGATCCTCACAGAGGTGTTTCACAGGGGTGTTGGAAGCAGCCAGTGAGGTGCCATCCTGCAGCAAGTGGGTGTTTATGCTGGAGAGCAATGTGATTTTCTGTGTGTCTGCTGACAAACGTTGTCTGCATGTCTTTGCATGTCACACAAAGGGACACAGTGCCAGCAGCCTGTGGTTCAGCACACAGGGTGCCTGGGCACCTGAGAAGTGTTGGCCATTTGAGAGTACGGCTGCATCAGACTCCCTGATGGATCTGGTCTGTGGCCGACCCTGAACTCCAAAGCTGTGCCTGGGAATTGCTATGGGAGACTGTGGCCATGCAAGCTGGCCATGAGTACCTGGCAACCAACAGTGTCCCCTGGCTCTGTTGCCTTCACTGGGCTCACTTGCCCAGGAGTGACACAGTGCTGCAGCCGGCGGTGCTGTGTGCTTGCTGAAGGGCAAGAGGTTGTCTAAGACAGGTGTATTCTGCAATAAAATGCATGCCTTTTCTGAAAGAAGGTATCATGCAAGAATGATACCTTTAGTCTGGAGAAGAGGAGGCTCAGGGGAGACCTCATCACTCTCTACAACTCCCTGAAAGGAGGGTGTAGCCAGCGAGGGGTCGGTCTCTTCTCCCAGGCAGCTCCCAGTAAAACAAGAGGGCATGGACTTAAGATCTGCCAGGGGAGGTTTAGGTTAGATATTGGGAAAAATTCTGTACAGAGAGGGTGATCATTGGAATGGGCTGCCCAGGGAGGTGGTGGATTCTCCCTCCCTGGAGGTTTTTAAGAAGAGACTGGATGTGGCACTCAGTGCCATGATCTGGGAACCACCGTGGGAGTGGATCAAGGGTTGGACCTGATGATCTCAGGGTTCCTTTCCAACCTGGATGATTCTGTGAGTCTGTAATTTTGCTGTCCAGTCTTTCACTTATTTTTTGCATTTTTGAGTGTTTTCATATATCTGTGACATGACTGAAGATAGATAACAGCTCTTCAGTTAATACCATGTGTGGAAGTTCTTAATTTCAAGTGCTGTTTTTTTCTCCCTTTTACTTAAACACCTCTGTTAAACAGCTGCCTTTTGGGTTTGATTTTTAGGCCTTCCTAGTACAGTTTTCACTGTTTAATACCTGGCTTCATGGTTCCCTTGTAAATAACCAAATTACTGTATTCTGTACCAGAACCAGAAGTGTTCTGATAGTGAGAGCTGTAGAGAAGCAAGGCCACAAGAGCAATGGAACAGCAAGAACAAACCTGTTCCTTGAATAACTGTTAAAATATGTTTTTATAAATAATTAATAGTTTTACTGACAAGGCATACTGTTACTGAAAATTGAGATGGAATGATGTGATGTGATGGATCAATATGTTTTTAGAGGTGCTGTTTCTTTTACCTATTGGCAAAAATTCTCTGCATTTAAATGAAGTGCACTGCTTTCCCTTCTTGATAGTGCTAGACTTGTGAACTCACAACTCCAGCAATCACCTGCCACTCAGGGAAATTAGCTTTGGAATTTACAACAGCTCTTCATTTGGCTGTTTTGGCTGCAATTTTTAGAAGTACTTAATGTTGAACTTTCTTTGTGTAAGAAAGTGTTTCTCACATTCTCAATGAGCAATGGGAGGTTTAAGAGAAAATATAAATCCGTAATTTTATTTTAAGCATACCTTTGTGTTCTTGTATTACTTTTTTTTTTTTTTTCCTTCTTTTTTTTTTTTTCTTTTCTTTCCTAATAGATGCAGTTCACTTAAGTCATGAGAACCCCTGAGTGTCACATTCTGCCCCTTTGGCATTGCAGTAAATATTACTTCAGTCAAGAAATTACTTCATTTCAAAGGGACCACTCACTGAAGTAGTTGCTAGTAGGCATAGACGAGAACAGCAGACTGGCTGACAATCTTTCACTTGCACACAGCTCCTTGAATAGGTAGGTGCTCACCAACATGACTGAGGATTGCAAAGCAAACTCCATAGCTCATGGCTACATGACAATTTACTCTACACCTTTTATAGCTGCATGGTGGAACTGAAAGGCCAGCATGCTCATGAGGAGATTGAAGCTCTCTCTATGAATGGAAAAAGTTGGTTTGGGGACTGTAGCTCATCAATAAGTTGCTCGTGTGTGAAATGAAAAGCCACCTTGAGGTCAGCTTCCAGTAAATTCATCCTGAGCTCAGGCAATCTGGAAACACCTGGCTAAGCCCGCTAATTGTTTGATTGACTGCTATGACATGAAAAACAAGATAGAGGTATCAGACAATAATAACTTAATCTGAGTTTTAAAACACTGCTGCTTTTTCAAATAAAGAGATCAGGGTCTGTAGCAAATGCAGCTGCCACAGGGCAGTACAGCCCACTATTCTGCCATAATGGTAGCTCTCTACAAGGAGCCCACAGCCTTCTTGATCCGATGAGCTGTATGCCAAGGTCTTTAGGCAGCCAGATTCACAAGATGTGACCCACCAGAACAGAGGCAGCCACCAGTGCTTCCTTGGGGTTTCTCATGGGAGGATTCATGGCTGCAGGGGGGATGCAGGAGGTTCCCAAGACCAGCCAGTGCCATCAACTTCAGTCATTCTGTGTGCTCCTGCCCTCCCCACACTGAGGATTCTGATTACACAGCAATCCCCCTGGCAGTGCTGCCTTGCTTCTGATTACATGATCAGAGAGCCACCAGCTAATGAGGGATTAGAAGAGTGAATCAGAAAGCATTTGAAAGCTGTAATTCTTGTGCTTTTAAGTTGTACTCTATGCTGATTTCCTCAGACCTCTTACTTCCAAATGTGACCTGTGTGTCCAGTGCTATGGGCTTGTAGGATTGTAATTTCTTATCTGTCCAATTTGTTTTTTTGAGGGGGAAGTTACCAGTGCTGTACCCCATGTTGACACTACTGACGTTATACTGGGTTTAGCCTAACATAAGCTAAAGATTTCATTTGTCAAGTGGGTTTGGGATGCCTTAGAAATCTTACACATGGGAAAACAGCATTTAGGTAATGTAGGTATGAATTTTGTGTAGATAAAAGGGGTGTATGAACTGTATGGATGTAATTATGTTAATTTATACCTGTGCGTTTCTGAAATACATGTTGTGGGGGAGCAATTAATAACTGGTAAACAACAAAGAGGATAAAAATTCTTAACTGGAATCCTGACCTGTGTGCACTATTAATTAAGGAGATGGTTCTGACAGTTTTCAAGGAAAATTGTTAAGGAAATTGTTCCAGGAAATTGTTGATCACCTGTTGCAGTTATTAACTTAATACTGTTGTAAATTAAAATTAAGCTATGATATAGGAAGTTTCCAAGGGTTCCTCTTGTGACTTCACATCAGAAATGCCAGAGATGTGAGAGATGTACATTCAATTATATTAAAATCATACCCACAGAGTGCATGTTATAAGGGTCACCTTATAACATGCAGGTAAAAATCTCTCCAAACTCAAACTGCAAAGTCCTCAAAGTCACAATAGCCTCTAACTGAGCGAGGACAGAGTGACAGCATCTCTCCCTCATCTGATGGTACTGGAGCACATGAGCCTAAGGGGAGCACCTTGCCAGATGCATATAGGGCTTCTTTTTCTGGACTCCATCTCACCTCCTTGACATCACTGCATCCTTCAGACATGCCCTCAACACATGCCACTGCTGTCTCAAGAGTGTGGGCTACACAGCACACTGACTGTCTCTGCTGGAGGTGTATATTTCTGCTCAGCATTTCCGAGCCCTCCTGCTCTCTTCAAATCCAAGTGGGCAGTAAGCCTGCCATATCTGGCCTTCTCCTAGCCCTGCAGTTGCTGCTAGAGCTGCAGCTATAGTCACCTTTAGAAATAAAATGTGCATGGCTAGCAGGGGCTCAGCATTCCCATCCTGCACAGCCCTTTCCCCCAAGCTCTCCATGCCCTTGCTACTTGTCATCCATCCACATGCCATCCACTGTCACGTTGATAAAAATTTAATAGTACTTAATGAATGAAGCACCTTGGGAGGCCTAATGAGGTGTGAGGCTGTGGCTGGTAGGCTATCAGCAGCAAAGTGCTGTCTGTGCTGCAGCTGGGATGTGCTGAGCTCTGCTGTGCTGTGCCCATTCTGAGGGGCAGGCTGGGGACCCCAGTGAGCGCAGGGGTGCCAAGACAGCACACCCCAGTCCCTTCAGAGATATCACTCCTATGTGTCTCTGATTTTGCTGTAGCATAAAGTATCATAAGATATTTGGTATGACAAAAACTTTCATGGTCTAGTTATTAACTTGCTATAACATCTTTATACCTATGTGGGAGCTACTAGAATCAGAGTAAAGCTCTAGAGACTGATGTGAGCCAATGGGAACACAGCTTTTTGCCATGCTCCCTATGGACACGACTGCTGTTTTATTAAATAAGTTGATTTAGAAGAAATCACCACTGAATTTAGTAACTCTTACAGCTGACCAAATTTGCCCAAGAAAGATTTAAGCTTTTCTGGTAGACTTGAATGCATGTAAATTCAGCATCAGGAATTTCTGCTTTTGTTTCCTATTGCATGGCTGGCACCCTGCCACACTGATCTAAAGTGAATTATAGCAGAGGGAAACATTGTTTAAGAATACAAGAAAAATTAGCATTACTGTTTTACTTAAAGAATTAAATTAAAAAATTATATTAAATTATATTGAAAAATTATTCAATGTGCTTTTCTTTTCTCAGTTAGTAGCCTCCATCGTGTTTATCAGCTTTGGCGTGGTAGCAGCATTCTGTTGTGCAATAGTTGATGGAGTGTTTGCAGCACGACACATTGTAAGTACAGTGATATTCTGTCATCTTTCCTTTTTGATTACTATGTTGTTTCTAGCAGGAAAGCATTTTCTTTTGTTTTATGTCTAGCAGTATATTAGTTTCTTTGATAGTTTTCCTTGCTGGAGAAATGTCATTTGGCAAAATATCAACAGGAAAGTCCATCATGCCAATACCCAAAGATGGTGCCAACTGCTTGTTCATCTTTCAGGGAGCTCCAAATACAGAGGTGATGCTCAGTGTTGTAATGACAGGAATGCTATAATGCATACCTGCTTAGGAAAGGAAAGAGACTTCATCCACCAGCATATATTTCCACTTACACAAGGGCTTTGTGGGCACAGTCTGGATTTGGAGTGCACCAGACAGTGATGACCACCAGAAGTCCCCGTGGATGTTTAGAGGGAAATGGATTGCAACAGCACAAAGGGAACATTTTGCTGGACCAAAGACAGCAGAGGAAGTGGCTGGTTAGAGGTGGTGTGAAGGGAGAATCTCCTGAATGACAAACAACCCAAAATTCACCATCTGCCTGCCATCAAAGAGTGGGGCAATTAACCAAAGTACCCAGTATTTCCAGTGCATCTTCAAAACCCAGTCCTTCTCCCCCTAAGCCTATTTACATCTCTGCTTCAAAAGAACACCTCTAGGCATTCACAGACCTATGGTGGCATCAGAGTTACTAGTAGTTCATTGCTGTCTATGAGAACCTGGGAGTCTTTCTCCTTCTTTCTCCTTCTCTTTTACCTACTTGTGTAAGCACTATACAAACTTAGAGGGTTGGTTTTTAAAAAAAAATTGTCTCACATTGTTTAAATTAAAACATTAAACAAGAAGGATCAATAGAAGAACAAGACAGACTGGGTTGTGGGGTCATTGAATGTGCCACTTTACATGTTACATATGTGTTGTTTCTGTTCTGTCTTCTGTGATAGCATACCTAAACATCAATCTGAACCTAACTTTTTTATTGAGCTTTGATTTCAAAAAGCATCAGGAAATAATTATATATTCTAGTGGACACTAGAACTCAGATGTAGTGTGCTGAATAGTACAGCAAGTATGAGGGTATTCGACCCCTTAATACTATGAAAAATTGTGGCCCTATTCATCCTCCTGCTTATGTTCTTTGAGGGGCAGTGTAACACCACTGGCACCGTGAGAACTCCACTTAACTTTCTGTTATCAAATCCATCAGTATAATTTGGCTGCAGGTCACTTGGAGCATAAAACTGTAAACCAATTTCTTTTTTACTGTTATTGAAGAGGATTTTAAACCAAATGTGGGCTTCAGAACTTCGTGGGCATTGCACAAGGGAGAAATAATCCATTGGTATGAAAAAGTGACTTGTGCATAGTGAGCATGAATAAACACTTTGGATTATAATCATGTTTTGTGCTATGCAGACCCTGCATGATGCTGTAGTGTCCTGCTTTTACCTGGTTTTGCCTGCTGTTGCTCTGGATGCCTCCCAGTATAACTTTGTCTCTGACTAGTGTAAGCCCAGGGAGCCCTTCCATGGGAGCTGCTTAAAAGGGGCAAGGGGCACATTCCTATTTAGGGTTCCTGCTTCTGAAAACTCAGTTCTTGTGCCCCAGAAAACCATTGCACCTTGTGCAAATATTAGACCTGTCTCCTAATTTTGCAGGAACTGGACTTATTTTTGTCCTGCTTTGATGAGACCATTAGGAAGTATTCAGGTGGCACTTGTACAGTCTTACACCTTTTAACTATAATGCAACCATGCAGTCACAGCCCGCCCCTGCTGAGGTTAGACACCTTCTCTGAGCTGAGTTCCTCTACCAGAGGGCAGTATATATGCTCAGTCTCAAACACAGAGACAGGTTTCACTCCTGTTGTCTTTCTAAGTGTTTCCTTTGTCAGTTTGCACTCTTTTGGCTTTGCATTCCTTTCACATATGTTACTCAGCTATTCTAGAAATCACACCACCACCTTTCTAAAACAAAAAACAGCAGCATATTAGAATATTATTATACCCTTACATCTGAAGAAGAAGCATCTCATACGTAATAACTAGAGTTTATATTCATCTCTTCCTTATTGTTTCATACATAGGTGTGTGGCATTGCTTGCTGTCCTGGCATGCCCTTGATGTGTCATTACAGACTAAAAAAGTGATTCAGTTCATTGCAGTGCACTCTGGGGAGACAGCAGGCCAGCGAGTTGTAGAGGGAGCACCAATGCACAAGGTCATTGACCTTCCCCAAGAAGAAAGCACCTGACAGTCTTGGGTGCAGTTCTGTATCTGGTTAAGTCAGTGGCTGGGTACAATTGCATCACCTCTGCAGAGCTGCACACTGGAAAGGGTTTGTTGCCATCCAGCCATGGTGGCAAAGTGCTGGGGATGCACAACCCAGTGACAGAAACATGCTTCAGTCACGTCATGACATGCTTCATGGAAATCTGTTTCCAGCTGTTTACATCGGGGCCCACGTTTGTTTATCACATCTGTCTCTTCTGGTGTCTTTCATGTAGTTAAGAAAAAAAAAATACTTAGTAGTATCATTTGTTGGAAAACTAACATGAGTGTCAACATGTTTACACTCAGTCTCATTCTTCTCTTCTCTCTAATGAGGAATTTATTAGGATCAGGTGAAATATACTCAGCTAATTTCCCTGACTAAGACACCTGGGAAAGTCTGTAGGGGTGACAGCGTAAGTATGCTCTGAATTTGATTTACAGGAATGGTGGGGCCTTATCAAAAGAACAAATGTGTCATGCAGACTATGGTGTCATTGCCACCGTGTTACCTTCCCTTTGCATCTCAAGCAATTGCCTTCAGGGAGAGCAGTAACACCATATCCAGTCTATTTCCCATGGGCCAGTGCCAGACATTTTCAGACCTCTGTTATGGTGTTGCTACTTTGGCCACTGACTTTAGGAGCTAACTACTGGAGAATCAGACTAAACCATCCTCTGTTCAGGGAAAGGACAAACTTGTGGCATATCAGGTGCCCAGGTCTACACTAAAGCCCTGAAGTTTTTGTCAGAGGAGTTGGGCAACATTCACTTTTGTCTCCAGAATCAAGGTGCAAGTTTCCAGGTCCTTTTTCTCTTGCAGGGAGAAGTAATAACTGAAACTTCAGACCACCAACAAATACAACAACCTTCACATCAGTTTGGAATAAAAAATGTCTCCTGTTTTTCATTTTATTTTTAACTTCATTTGAGTTGGGAGGGATGTGAAGAGGACAAATGACATTATCATTATAGATGTTTTTTTAGTGTGTGCCTGCTGTGGCATGGAGAATATTACTGCCACACATTTTCCCCTGCTCTTGTAAAAATGTGGATAGAATAATAAAATACTTTCTCTATTTTATTTTATTCCCAAGAAGGCATAAAATTGACAACAAATCTTCCAGAAAAGGAACTTATTTCAGAAAAGAGATATATAAATTATTTAAGACTCATTTTAAAACGCTTTGCTTCATAGGAGGCTCTGGAGCACAGCCATTTACAAAATTAAGAATACTGAAGAAAAAGCAGTTAGATTTAAAACATCAGCAGCTTTTTTTAAAAATACTGCAGATGTAATTTACTGTGCAAAGTTAATTTCACCATTGGTCCCTTCAGCTGCAATTTTCACCTTCAAAAAAACAGAGAAGCCACAATAAAAGTAAACAAATCAGAGCTGGAATTACTGTGCAGTGATTTTATTTCAGAAAAACATGGTGATCCCAGGAATCCATTATCAGCATTTGTGTTTGGTTGAGACATTTTGTTATTTAGCAGATAAAAATAGCCCAGTTGTGCAACAGTTAATGGAGATAATTCAATAGCTTCCTCTCACACAAAGGGAGACCTCCAGCCCAAGTTCACATACACATTTTCTGCAGGAACTGCTGCCCTCCTACCCATGGCTGCAAACATTGACCTTTGCTTTGCAGTTTTGCTAAGATTCCTTAGCTTTGCAGTTATCCCCCAGGCAGAACCTAAAATAGCCAGAAACAAGAAATCCAGCTGTGAGGTAAGGAAATTGACTGCAAGAGCTTCTTGTGAACTTTAAGAAGATGACAGGTAGCAAAAGCATGGGCAGATATTTTAAGCTGTGGGGACAAATGCTTTGTATCTTTTTTTCCCATGCTCAACTGAAAATCATGGAAGATCGGCACTGGCACATGGCCAGTCTCATTTTCCTGAAGTATGGAATAAAAATAACCTCAGACATGCTTGAAAGCTCTAGGAGAAATGAAGGGCTTAGTCAGGGGAAGTCACAGAATCACAGAATTACCTTGGTTGGAAAAGACCTTCAAGATCATTGATTTCAACCATTAGCCTAACACTGCCAAGTCCACCATTAAACCTGAGCACCACATCTACATGTCTTTTGAATACATCCAGGGATGGTGGCTACATCACTGTCCTGGGCAGACTGTTCTGGTACCTAATAACCTCTTCAGTGAAGAAGTTCTTCCTAACATCCAATCTAAAGCTCCACTGGTGCAACTTCAGGCCATTACCTCTTGTCCTCTTGTCCTGTCACTCTCTGTTTGACTATAAAATCTGCTTTTTCATCTTGTTGAGTGGAATTTGCAGACCTCATCCAGACAGGTTTATTAGAGTGAATACACTAAAAAGAAAAAGCTGAGCTGAAGTGCTTGGGTTAATACCAATGAGAACACCAGAAGACAGCAGTAAAATAGCAACTTGGGACTGTTGCCATTATCCTTTCTCTCTGCACCTCTCTGGCTTTGTCTTCTTTATAACAATTATTCAGGTAGTTCAATGCAGCAATAAATATACCCCTAAGCCTTCCTGTCTCCTCATTGAACAAGCCCAGTTCCTTCAGTCTGTCCTGGCACATCCTATCCTTCAGCCTTCTGACCACTTAGTGGCCCTCCACTGGTCATACCGTAATTTTTCAAAGTCTTCCTTACATTGGAGAGGGATTAAAATTGGAGACCATGTGTCCTCATGAGCATCAGCAAAAAGGAATTATCTCTTCTTCCAGCCTTCTGGTAATGGTTTGCTAATGCAGCCCAGTACCCGTTGGCCATCACTTTTGCAAAAGCACCCTGGTCATATATAGTCAACTGGCCCACAAACTTATCAGTTTTTATTTCTTTGCTAAGCTGCTACAGTCAGCCTGAACAGGTGCCTGGGGTTATTCCAGCTGAGATGCAGCATTTTGCACTGATGCTGCACAAAAACTAATGGAATACAGTAAAAGAATCTAGGTTCAGGTTCAACTGTTTTTCAAGATGAACTAGATTTCTCTTTTAAATTTCCAGAACCAACAGAAAAGAATAAAAAGGTTTGGATGCTCTATTAATTACCATTTTGTTACAATTTTTTTTGTTATTTCATTACTTTATTACTACCAATTTGAGAAAACACCATGATAAGGTACTGTACTAGGAACTGAAATCTGAAATGGAATATGCTAAGGGAAATCAAGCCTGAGGAGTGGAGAATCTTGCTCTGTTGTTCTGCAAGTTCAGACCTCTATTTTTATACAGATATACTCTAATGCATTCAAGAATTTTCTAAAGTCTCCACAAATAAGAAACTGAGCCAGTGGTGGAATGTTGGCAAAACTGGCCCAGGGAAAGAATAAAATCCATTTATCTGTAAGCTTGTCCTGCCAAAGATCAGTGGGGGTTTACTCATCTCCACTAGGGAACACAAACATAAATAGTTCCTTTGTTTATGGAGATCTGGGAACTTGTTTTGTTCTTGCTACAGACTGCCTTGGATCATAGTGTTGAAATGGTGGAAGAATAAGAGACCATCTGTAGGTTTTTTGTGGTGCGGGATAATTCTGTTGACAGCAGTTATTCTGAAGGAAACTAGATCCCAACTGTAATGCCTCTGAGATAAAAATGTGTGACTTTGAAATTGTATATTGTACATATCTTGTCTCACTGACGCATTTCAATGCGACTGAATTTATGTGGAGGAAGGGTTTCTTGGTGCCTTAGGCATGACATCACTCATTTCAAGCAAAGATTCAAATTCCCATCCTGCCTAAAAGCAAAAACAACACGTTAGATTCTGATTCATAATAGCAGATTCTGACCAGCTGTTCTCAGCACTTCAGATATGCAAGAACTGGAACAGAAAAAGAATCAGGTTCTAATCCTGGGTTCCCATTTTGCACTCTTCCTAACTTTATGTGCCAGCTTTATGTAGATGACAGAAGTTATTAGAACTCATGTAGATTTTAG
The DNA here is from genome assembly GCA_038090715.1 of Florisuga fusca. Taxonomy (NCBI): domain Eukaryota; kingdom Metazoa; phylum Chordata; class Aves; order Apodiformes; family Trochilidae; genus Florisuga; species Florisuga fusca. The sequence continues at coordinate 21,834,588 of JAAWXA010000003.1, read as the reverse complement.
AGGGATGTGTATAAAAAAAAGAAGGTGCTGTGGAAGGGTAGAATTGCATGTCCATCATGAGATCTAAAATGCATATCAAACCAGGCAGTGTTAATCTGTCCCTTGGATTCCTCTCTGCTTCTGCAGAGCCACCTCTCTATCACATTGATTTAATTTAATTTTCAGATGATCTTGAATGGTAGTGGTTTAAGGCATTAATTAAAATAGGACCTATCATCAGGCACTAAGCCCTGAAATGAACCTGTACCTGAACCTGGGGACACTAAAACACTTATTCCTAGTATGGGAACTGCACCCACATGGTGCAGAATGTAGGCTCCTGAAGCATATCATCTGAGTAATTACCTGTGGATTTGGGACTTTAGAAGCTAAAGTTATCTTCCCTTTATGAATGCTAACTCAAAATGCTGTTTAATAAAAGTGGCATTATGTAAACTCACCTTCTGGGAAGCACAGAGACCTGGAAATGGGAAAACAGAGTCTAAAATTTGGGGACTGCTGATGTGAGTTGAGCTCTGGCTGATAGAGCTGCTGTTCTAAGTAATACTGAGAAGGCAGCACCCACCCAGTCAACAAACCACTCCATTATAAACCTATAGTACCAGCAAAAACCTCAGCAAAAAATAATGTGAATGGGTGTGGGCTTTGGTTCCTTCATCTTATCCAAAGGATTTAGATCAAGCTGCATTGTACCTTACTGTGCTACAGATACCAGATCAGGGACAAGGGTGCTGCTTTTTCTCTCAGAGAAAGCATCTGTAAAATACTCACAGTTTTGTTGTATTTTATGCCTTTAGACTGATGAGCTGCAAAATTTGCATGGCTACTCAGTATTCTAAGTTCTCCTAGGAAAACATAGAGGGTGCATTAGCTGGGCACCTCACTACAGGAGGGACACAGAAGTGCTGGAGCGTGTCCAGAGAAGGGCAACAAAGCTCATGAAGGGCCTGGAGCGCACACAAGTCCTGTGAGGAGGAGCTGAGGGAGCTGGGGGTGTTTGGTCTGGAGAAGAGGAGGCTGAGAGGAGACCTTAGAGCTCTCTTCAACCACCTCAAGGGAGGTTGGAGTGGGGAGGGAAACAGCCTCTGCTCCTTAGGGAACTGTGATAGGACCAGAGGGAATGGATGGAAGCTGCACCAGGGGAGGCTTAGGCTTGATGTTAGGAAATATTTTTTCACTGAGAGGGTTGTCAGGCATTGGGATGGCCTGCCCAGGGCAGTGGTGGAGTCACCATCCCTGGAGGTGTTTAAAAGGTGTTTGGACCAGGTCCTTAAGGACATGGTTTAGTAGTTAGCTTATGGTGTTGGTCAAATGTTGGACTGGATGATCTTGGAGGTCTCTTCCGACCTGAACATTCTCTGATTCTGTGATTAGGACTCTGAGGTTTATCAATCTCAGCAAACATCAGTGCATTCAATATTTTACAAGTTACAGAGTACAGGCCAGATGCTCCCAGTAAGAAATAAAAATAAAAATTCAGAGATTTTAAACAAGCGTTTAAAACACAGCACCCTCCTTCCCCTGGTTTCATGGTTCTGTCTCACCTCTTGCACTACAGGGCAGGAACCTGCTTAGGGCAGACTGAAGGGAAAACTCATCCCTTGTGTGTGTCCTCATCACGGACAGACAGTGCCAGCCCAGGGTGAGTGGTGGGGAGGCATAGCAGGAGGGAAGGCAAGACCAGCTCTTGGGGCTGCAGCATTCACTTGGCTCAGCTTAAAGCCAGTTTTGAGCCAAGTTAGGAGCAGTGAATCCAGTGATGACTGAAACAATCAAACCTTGTGGGGCCTCTACTCGGGGTGTTAGAGAAGGAGAGCCTGAAATGCCATGGAGATCTGAGGATTTCCACTGAAAGCACAGGGCCCTAGGCAGAGATGCCCACCCAGCAGCAAGCTGCAGCTTTCCTGCTGCTTTCCCCGGCCGTGGGCAGAGGAGGCAGGTGCTCCATGGCTGAGCTCAAGAACTGGTAGCACCATCTGGTGGTTGCACATGCAAAGGCCGAGAATGTCCATCCTCCTTCCACCTTTGAAGCTTCTTGTGAAGATTACAGACCCTCAGTCAAGAACTGCAGCAGGGGTGCCCCGCAGATTTTTGGCAATCATTGCATTTTACTATGTAAGCCCATGGCTTGTAACATGGCTTACTGTCATGCTCCAAAGTCTTTCCCACTTAAGGCCAAATCTTCTAAAAAGACACTTGAAAATGTTCTTAACAAGCCTGTTGGCCTTTCCTTTGAAAAAAACCCCCAAATAGTTGTATTCCACATCCAGTGCAGTTGTTACCTTGACAACTGCTGGTAGAAAACACAACTCGAAGAGTCAGTAATTTCTCATTGCAATTAAGTTAGCTAGGTTCTCTGGAGAAGGACACAAAATGAGTTTTACTTTCTCCATGATGCTACATGAGACAAAATTACAGCTAATTACTTTTAATTCCATTTCCATCCTGTATGGCTCATTAATATAATAGCATGGCAGAGCATAAACCATAAAGGGTTTTGTTGCGTTTTTTCTTAGCACAGTTTGTAACTGAAAGTTAGCACTAGCTGAGTAGTGATATTTATACTGGTGGTCCACAAAGGTGAAAAATGTTTTGCTGATGAACTTCTTTAATACAAAGTGCTTAAATTTTCAAGCAGTGTGTTTTAAAGCTGGTTGTCAACTACCCCACAGTGTTAGTATTAGACCTTGTATCCGACACAGAGATTGGAAGCACACACTGCATTCCTACAGTACTAATTACTTACAAGGGGAGATTAAGTTCTTTTTTATGGACTTAATTTAAGGGCTGAAGCAAAGGAGGACTCTTGCAACCAGCTTAAGCCAACCTGCCAAGATTTCTCTTTTGTTCTGTGGATGACCACATCCTAATGCAGTTCGGTATACTTTAAATCAAAGGACAGATACTCTTCTCTGACCATCAGAATTGAGGTGGTGGAAGAGCTCCTCATGCTGGACAGGCCTCCAGCCTAATTGAGAATTGCAGATATCAACAGCCTTGTGCTTCCAGCCACATTAAAGCCTGGAAACTCTTCATTGCTGTCTGCTCTGTCATACACTCAAATCAAACCCCCCTCCTTTCAGGTCAAGTTTTCCATCATAGTAACCACAATTAAATTGGTGCTGTTGTCAATTACAGTGTTTCTGCCAGAAGAACCTTCCTGGGACAAAGGAGGTCTTTTTACATGCCTTTTTACCATGCTGGTATTTCCAGCTGACACATAAGGAGCAGAGTAGAGATAAAGGATATCCTGGCTCAAGGATGGAGCCACTGTGTTTATGAAAGCAGCAAGTTTAAGGAGGGATGGAACATCAATATGGTAAAAAAATCAATGTAAAGTAATCTTCCAGGGAGATACTGTAGCTAATTGAGCTAAAATAACCCATGAATTACTGGACAGGAATGTCTACTGGCAAGACAAAGCTGAGTTACCTATAATGACAGGTATTTGGTAAGGTATTAGTGGCCAGGTCTTCTCAGCTGCTATGGAATAAACTCAAGCATTAGTGAGTTGACACTTTATCTGAATTTCAGACTACCTGCACAAGCTCTCTTCAAAATTAATCCAAACTAGAGGGACAATGCTAAGCTGCATGGATGTGAGCAGTGTGGATAGGACCATGTGGCCTCAGGACTGAAGATTGTCTCTGTCTTTCATCTAGAAATCCAAGTATAGCCTGTAATACAGATTACTGACTCCAGCTCTGGTGTTTCTTTGTGCTATGCAAAGGACATTATCAACTTGGAGGGAGTTCAGAGAAGAAAAATCTGCAAATTTGGACCGGCACCTTTTAGCAGCAGTACTCAGAGATTTAATTTATTTTGTTTTTCAAAGAAAAGGTTGGGAGGTGAATTGATCTTGCCCTAAGTTATCTATAAAATCTAAGGTTATCTGACAGCAAAAGCCTTTTAATCCCCCACACAGAAGCACAAGTAAGTGCAGTGGGATGAAGTCAGTGATAAACACATTCAAGTCATGAAGCAGACACAGTTTTGACAGTAATGAATTACAGGAACAACTTTTTCAAGAGTATGGATGGTTCTCCTTCACTGAAATATTTAAATCCCTAGCTTCTTTTTACGTGATCTTACGAAACCTATTCACAAGTTATGAAGCTGATGCAGATGTCTTGGCATGAAATAATTTAGCCTGTGTTATTCAGAAGGCCATTCTAGAGCAGAGTCTTCAAAGAAGGATCCTGTGAACTGTTCTTATGGTTGAGTGGAAATTCTATTGCTTCTAATCAGCAAATCTCTCTGGGTGTTGCCAGGACCTGTTCCCGAGTGGAAAATGTTTAAGAGTTCACAGATTAAAACCATCTGAAAACCATTTATCATGATTTCTGACACAGGTCTGCTGATCTTCAAATCTGCAAAGGAAATACAAACATGAACACAACTGAAGTAATATCTCTACTAAAACCACTATTCCTCAAATATTGAAAAGCACACCTGTCAACCCAATGAATATATTGGATGCATCTTAGGGTTTGCCAGGAAAACTGTAATCTGAGTAGTGTTTTCTAGGCTGGAATGCAGACACAAGAGAGGGCTTCAGGAGGATATTTGTTACCCACAAATCTGCAGTCTGATATTCCTCTGTTTCCAGATAGGTTAATTACTATATACACAGTCTGTATGTGTATTGAACATTGAAGCATTGAAACCTTTTTTTTTTTTTTTTGAGAATGTCAAGATCCTCCCCTCAGTTTGCAGAGCCTCTCACTTTGGCAGAGGCAAAGCCCTCTGGTCATAGAACTTTTTTTTTTTTTTTTTTTTTTCCTATTAAAATTTCTTTCTGATTTAACTGAATTGCAGATTCTTTAAAATCCCTTGTTTATTTCCCTGCTGTGACTTGGTTTCCTGAGGCAAAAGGGCTGATATTGTGCCAACCAAACAGAAATGTCTAAAATGCTAAGCAGCACACACCTTATGTTTGGATTCGAAGAGCAATTTGCATGTCAATGGGAAGGCAAAAGAAATATTCCTGGTTCCTTGAGCAGCATCTCTCTCTATCTACCACACAGTTCTCCCTGTGCTATTCTGCAGCCCCTGGGGAGAAGCAGAGATAAGGCTGTCTCAGGTCCTCCTGGCTCTTCATCTACACCACTGTGTAGGGCAAAAACCTCCACTGCAGGAAAAAAACTTCATTCCAAAGAAAAAAAAGGCTTCATCCAACTTTACCTAGCTCCATGACACAGCCATTGGTTCATCGGTTTCCCTTGTCAGAGATGTAACAGCCCACACTGAGACCCTCACTGATGTCATTAGTTTGGTCACTCAAGCTGCAGTAATGCAACTCTGAGGTTAAAATTCCTTGAGGATGCAGTAAGGGATGTCCTACTACAATTTCATGCAATAGGGAGGAAGACTACTCTTCTATTTTAAATTAGGAGTTTGCACTCAGACAAAGCATTAAGAGGGTGACCCACATATCTGAGTATACTGAGTTAAATGCCACTGCTGTTTGATTACATGATCTTATCTCACAGAGAGCGTGACAATGTACAACAGGGCAGAATTTTTAGTGCGTTGTGGTAACAGCAAATCGAGCACTTCCAGTTTCTTTGGCTCTGAAAATTAAATGATCTTCTTTTAGCTTTGGTTCCAGTGTCATTACATAGGTATGAACTCCACTGAGTTTATTGTAAATCAGCTGCTGAGACATGGAGGGAAATTCTACACATTTTACTCACATTAATAGAGAAAGTACAGACGGTTTGATTCATGTTGAAAATTACTCTGGTATTCTAATTTTCATAGATTATAGTCTCCTGTATCTGTACACAGGTTATAGTCTTCTACAATCTGCACCTGCTTCCATAGATTATAGTCTTCTGCATCTGTGTGGCTACTGTACATCCAAAACTCAATTCTGGGGTGATTTACTTAGCAATGTAGAATAGCAGATTGGATCAAGGGAGATTTACTGTCTGCTTCTATCTTTATCCTTACTTTACAGAGCACTAGCCATGATGGAATTTATGCAAAGCATACAAAGCAAATTAATTACACATTTTTTCTCAGAAAGGTGGGTGACTGGGGCAAAGGACTTTCAGTCTGCTCTGAAAAGTGTAATCTACTTCTGATGTGCTGCCAGCAGAAGATAATTACCTCCATTGCTTCCTGTTCTCAGAAATGTTTCTAGACTATCACAGATGTTTCTGTTCCATGTAAAAAAATTCAGACCAGCTACACAGATACATAGAGGAGAGTGGGAGTGACCACCTGCAGACTTCAGTCTAAGGAAAAAATACGTGGCATTTCTTTCCATCATTTGTCAAAGGAAAAAAAGTGCTTTGAGTTGCCCTGTGCAGAAACACTGTCTGTTCACAGGAATCTAAATCTGCAAAGCATATAAAATTCTTAAGTTCTACTAGAGTAAAAATTTAGGTTATTTTAAATATGCTGCATTTTGCTCTAGCAAAAGATTTCAGAAAGACAGGGGGTTTATTTGGTTCACCTTTAAGAAGAAACCATGAATAGTATGAATAATAACATCAGGGAGCAGAATTTTCTCTCTCTGTGAGTGGATGATTATTCAGTTGCAAATAGTGTCCATGAAAAACATGTTCCCAGGTATTTAATAAGTTTTGATTGATAATTATTTATGGCTCTATTAAGAGCTTATTAAAATATTTGTTGCATCACAGTAAAGATCACACTTGTAATGTATTTATTCAGTCTTTCATGAGAAATTCCAAGTTTGAAAATGTATGTTTTTAAGGTAATCATATTTTTAAATGTTTTCTTACTGAACCTGCCTACAATTTCCTTGTTTGTATGCCTCAGTGGAGTTTGAACACTGCTGATCTGAAACACATGTGAGCTTCAAAATGACAAGCCAGTGGAGATGGGGAAAAAGCTTATTGCAGCTGAGCAATCAGGGTATGTGTGAATCATTTCACTAATTGTTTAGGTCTTCTTAATTGTATAACTCATGTCTTTCCATTCATCCTGGGGCTTCTCTCATGGACTTCTTACTCTTTTATATTTTGAGGTCTGGTCCTTCTGTCCCTTCCATTTGGACAAACCCTGGCATTTGCTGTTCCATGATGCTTGTTGCTGGGGGTTTTCCCTTTACAAGGATGTTAGGGAGCTTTGATGGCAAACCTCTGGACATCAACACCTGCCTCCTGTGTGTCTTCTGCTCAGCACTTAACAAAAATTTCCCACATAGAGTTGTTATTACATTAGTAAGATTTTAATGGGGATATTTAAAGGTCTCTGTCAGTGGTGTGCCATGCCCTGTAAATTGAAATCAACACTGCAACATTAATTAAGTCTCCAGTGCTCATAGGTAAATGTAGATATTATATATATATTGCTCAACTAGATGCATTTAATGCAGCCTCTTTTATCTCTTTTTAATGTAAAATAAATCCAAAATTTATTCATAAATAAATGCAAACTCTTTACATTATACATGTAAAACCCCTACATTTCAGTCAGCAGGATATTCAGTATTTCAGGCCTGTAAAGGATAGTGTCTTGCAAAATGACATTTCTTTCAATAGTATATTTAGAGACTTCTGTATTTCCTACATATTCTAATAGCATTAAGGAAAAAGGGAGGAGATACAGGCTGTATTTAATGTATTTGAGTTACATTATCAGAAACTGGAAAAAACCCCAGTTCCTGCATTCTTGTGGAAAAGTTAATTACTCACATGGCACAACATCATTATAATCAAGATAGAGCAATCAGTTCATATAACAAACCCTATAATCAAGGTAATGTAATCAATGGGAGTAATCAACTGTAATAAGCAATTAAATTTCTAACTGCACCAAGCAATAACTAAAATTACAGCCTAGAATTAAATCAGCTAATTGCATGATTAGAAACTTGTGTAAAACCAATGGTAAATCTAAGTTTTTAACTATCAAAAAAAAAGCCATTGCAAGTATCATGGGAAGGTCTACAGCCTCATCCTGAGAGACACGTGCTAGCAAAACTTGACTGAGGAAAGCAGTCATGTTCCTGTGCCAGGCTTGCATTTGACAGAGGTCTGGGGTTTTAGGGCAGGACTTGGCTTTCTTGCTGGAGCCTTGTGTGATCCCAGCTCCTCAGTACCACCAGAGCAGCTGCCTCTGATGACATGCTGGTTTGCAGCACAGCAGCCTGCATGCTGTCACTCTGCAGCTCTGCACACATCTCTTTTCTTCCTGCCATCACCCATGCCTGCATCAGCTACAGGCACTGGAGCTGCTGAACCTCTGTGGGGATGTGCAAAGAAGTCAGCTCCCGTTTCTTCTTCTCTTCCAGCTGCACTGTGTGTGCTGTGAAGGCTGATGGGTCTGTTCTCATGCATTTGTGCCAGGCAGAGTGTGTCCAAAAGTCTTTCAAAGAAAAAAAAAATATTTGAAGGCTATTCAACCTCTCTGAATAGAACTATATGCATCTGAGAACAGACCTGTCTGCGCACATCATCTAGCAATGGGCCAGTTCCAGCATCTGGAGGCTCTTCAGTTGACTTGTAGCAGTGCTACCAATCCAGAAATCTGTCCCAAATATAGGAGAGCGAAACTGAGACTGCCACTTGGAATTATTTTAAAGAGAAGAAAAAATGAGAAAATACAAAGTGAAACAGATCCATGTATGTGTGTTTTTCAGCCACAACAGTATTCAGGTATTCTGAATACTTGCTGGTATGTAAGAGCTGAAATGAATCAGAAGGCAGAATCCCAAGGATTCCATAGCATCTAATCTTTCAAATTAAATAAGAATCCTAAAAAGAGCCCCTGGAAGGCACAGTGTGAGGCAAATGGGGTTTGTGAGAGCAAAGAAATGTTTAAGCCACACCAGCTGCTTTTCCTATTTTCAGCACTGGAGTCAGGTTATTTCAACAGAGCAAATGAGACAGGCAGAGTTCCTAGGCTGGAGCTCAGCATTTCTGGAAGAAGATTAGCTCCTAGGTTAAGTTCATAGAGGGCAGATGGAGAAGAACCAGAAAGGATAAATGGTGACTGGAGTCTGAAGTGAAACTCTCAGCATTGCTCTCATGTCATGGACTCACCCAAAGCATGTGAACAAATAGTGTAGTGAATGCCTGTGAAGTATTTAAACAGAACTGGGAATGTATTATTTGCAGCAAGGGATCACTGATGTCTTGGAGTTGTCTGGCAGAAGGAGTATGGCATGGACAAAAGCATCTTGTCTGTCTGTCTCACTCTACATCACCTTGAAGTTTCTGTTCAACTGTACCTTTGGGACCCCTGGGTTTTTAAGGTGTGGGCAATGCATGTAGAAAATGAACCAACACGCTAGCCAGGTCTGCAGGTTAGATTAAAAGAACGTGTGAAAAGCTAATTCTAGAGCTCATAGTTTCTTAATATAGTTTGCTAATTCAACATGGCAAAAAAATTTGAAAACATTCTGTTCTTGATGGCCCAGTCTGTGGTAGCCCTTGTCAGTAACATAACCTCAGGGCTAGGCTGCTGCACAGACATAGGACTGTGAGAGTCCAGAAATAAATTGCTCTTGGTTTTTAGCCCTCACCCTTCCAAATCCCAGATGGCATGCACTGTGCTTTCCCTGACAGCCCAAGGTGATGCTCTCAAGAGAGCAAAACACAGAGGAAAAAGTAGAAAACAAACACTGGTATCACAGGGTAAGAAAACTGCTAAAATTAAGAAATGGAAAGAGTTGGAGGCCTACTTGATGAAGTAAAACCACACTGATATTTGGATTCAAAAGGTAATGATGAGCTTAGTGGCAATGAGATGCAAACTTAATAACTCTAGAAAACACTCTCATGGTGCATGCACAAAATGTGAAGCAAGTAGGAATTATCATAGAATCATTTAGGTTAGAGAAGATTGATAAGAACATTGAGTCCAACTCCAAATTAACGCTGCCAAGTCCACCAGCACTGTTAATCTTTTTCCCATAACTGTACTTTCCCAGCTTCCTTAATTTCAAATAAAATTACTTTTTTGTTTGTTTTTAACTAATTTATTTATTTTTACAATTCCTGTCACTCAAGCATCGCTCCATAGTGTTCAGGACTTTGTTTTTTCTAGCATCTAGACTTGCTTTCAGGATCATAGTTTTTTGAAACCTGGGGTTTCGTAGCAACAACAACATTCCTGATTGCTGACAGCCAAATGCTTGCAGCAGATTTATGAAGTGTTTTGAGTTTCCTAGTGAATGAGAGAGTCAGAGATGCGATGGCTGGTTCACGTGTCAGACCCTTCAGCATCGCTGACACTGCAGGAGTACCTCTGCTCAACCCAGTGCACCAAAGGCCAGGAGCTGGTTCCTGGCACTCCTGTAAGAGCAGTCCCTGCCACTGAAAGGATTAAAAAGAAGCCCACTGAGCCCCATGATGGGGATGGACAGCCCTAGGGCACTGGCCTGTCCTGCGGGGCACTTTTGCCATGTGCTCTCCTGTCCAGAGGCTCTTGCAGTTGAGCAAGAGCTCAACTCTCTCAAGCTCCTCTCTTCCCAGCTGCTCTATGAAATGCAAAGGTTATGAAAATAATGCCAACACATAGAAATAAATTTGAATAAGGCATATAAGGAATAGTATTTTAATAACTATCTAAAAACTATTTCTAAAAACATCTCATGTGTCATGAATTATGGGTAAGGCATGCTGTTGGTATGCCAGGAGGTTAAGGAATTATTACCAAGCACAAAGAAACACACAGGTCTGTATACTAGCCAGTATAAAATTGTTATGGTCATCAGTTTAGTTGCTGTTCCATTAGTTGATGTGGGTTCAGTATTTGGAAATCTGGGATTGGAGAGTTCAGGGAGGGTATTACTATTTCTGCTCTTAAAATAGTGAAAATACACAATATAAATTGTTTGCTGAAAGCCTCTTCTGCTCCAGACATAGCAAACTGAAAACTGAATTGCATGTTTAGGTGCCAATGAGTAAAAGCCCAAAACAATTTTCAAAAAGCCCCACCACTGTTTCTGATTCCAGAAGGTATAATCATGTGCTTTATATGAGACTTTTTAGGCCAGGAAGCAAGCAGAAGATGTTTTGTTTCTTAAAGTTGATACCCCCTCACCACAGTATTGAGGATACTGACAAGTACCTTAGATATTCCTTGACACTCATCTTGTTACAGCCAGTATGGAAGCTGATCATAACATTTTTTAAATGAGCTTTTTTTCTTTGTTTGTTTATGATTGAAAGCTCAAAGATGTTTGTACTGATCTTTCCTATGAATCCCTGGGATCTCCTAGCAGTGATCTTCCTTAGGAGACACCCATCTTGTTGAAAATGTTGTTGAAAAAAGACTGAGAAACATCTCTTCATCGGGAATGACAAAAGATCTGTAGCATTTCCTCTCATTATTTGTACAGGAGGGGATCCAATCCACTTTTGCTCAGGTCCCGGGACAGTAATCCAGTCTGCCTGCTTTCCCAGATTCCTCATCTCTTGGCATCTTCTTTCATGAGATTCTTCTCTTTGGTCTGAAAGCTCTTGGGTCTGTATGCTGCCATGTGCTCTCAGATAGTGAGTGTGAAGCAGACACAGACACAAATGCTCCATCTAGCCCTTCAGGAAAGCAGAAGAGCTGGTTGCTAATAACATCTGTTTGTTCATGTTTGCACTCCTGCTTTCAGAAAATTAACAGAGAGCCTGATCTTGAAGAGTGATAATCTCCAGAACACCCAGCTGCTGGCACAAGACTGAACTGGCACTGAAGGGTTATGTTTTGGTTTGCTTTCGGGATTAAACTAGAAAAATCTTGGCAAGTCTCTCTACTATTCATTGCTGGCAAGGCTGTAGGTGAAAAGGACCTACAAATATGTTGTAGGAAGAAAACAGAGAATGAGAAGCTTCAAGGTAATGAGCCACTAAAAACATTAGTCTGCTTTTGGACTCCTCAGTTTTATCTATATTTGTCTCTTACGTATGCCCAGGACTGTTCTGTGGTCCCCAGGCCAACTGGCATGGTGAAGCCCACGTCTGTACTCTTAATGTCTCTTGGTGTCCCAGGCAGCAGGGCAATGTCCAGATTACTTACTGGGAATGGTTCTTGGCCCATATGAATTTCTAAACCTTGCCCAGAAATGATTTTGGAAGAGTGATAGTTTGCCCTGGCCAAAGCCATCACAGGCCCAGTTCTAACAATTTAATGGACTAGATGATCGAGTTTCAGGCCTAGGAACATTCCCTGGCACTGATTAATCTACATTTCTGTCGATGCAGCCATGGACGCTTAGACTAAATAAATACTGTCATTAGGAAAAAATAGCCCTCACTATAGAATTACTTCAATAAATTATTAGCCATGTTTTATGTCTGCAAAATATGGAATAATTTCAGTCAATACAGTTTATGCTATACCTCAGTTTTCAGAAATATGACTTGCACATAAGGGAGATGGAATTTTCCCTATATTATCCAAAATATATTGTTTCTCCAAGGAAACAAAAATTGGGATAGGAAAATCTGCTTTCCATACCTCAGTTGATAGCCATACAATCTCCTCCCCATGGGCATTGTATCAAAAAACATGAAAGATACTATATAAAGAACACTTTCTTACACAAATAATGTGTTGCAGTGCTTCCACCATCAAAGAGCATGTGGGTTTTTTATTGTATGCTCCTAAAAGAAATTAGGCAACCAAACCAAAACCATCTATATTTGAACGAAATCTCCTCTTCCTTGGCATAAAGCCTCTGCTCTTAGCCATCTGTTCATCACTCCCAGGTTCTAATACACATGCAAGAAAAATATTGAAAGAAAAGCTGTGCAAGAACAGGGAGAGCTACAGTTTGCTTTGTAGGATTCAAAGCTGAGCAGTTCTGATTTGCCTCAAATTAAAGCAAATTGCTGGGTATTCAGATTATTTTTTTTTTTTGATACCTCTGAAAACCACCTAAAATTAGACTGAAAATTTAATTTAAAATCATCTTTTCCAGTGTTTAGAAGGAATTAATCAAAACCATTCATTTTTCCTTTACATCAATCAATAAACCCAAGCATGAAACTACATTTTTATACAGAATTCTTCCCCTTTTTGCCATCTTGCTGTGTTTGTCCTCTATGTATATCAACAGACCTCTAACCAGTAGGTCTTTCCCACCCATCCATGTCCAGTGAGAGAGACTTACTCAAAGAAGCAAAGAAGGGTAATGCATTATCTATTACATATTAGTATCCTGATATATTAATATTACACAGTGGGAGGTAATGCATGGCTCTGTTCCAGTAATAGTGGTTGAGGATGTTCCTGGCATCAAAGGATATCAAATTAGTTAAACAGAATGTTATTGCTATATACTTTAACAACTGTTAATAGATAAAATGTAGAAATACTTACGTATACAGTATGTAAAGTAGCTCTGTCTCTACCATTATTGCTATAAGCAGTAGAATCAAGTAGAACCCAGGATTGATAGGAACCCTATATCCACACGTAGCCTGCAGTGGGCAATATGAAAAATAAAGTATTTAATGAGCAGTTTGTCAGGAATATTTTTCTAGCTTTAAAGTTTGTCTCCTTCGCCTTTTTTATTAGAGAGGTCTATAAAATTCAGTGGGTGCTAATGTGGTGTGACATGCTGTTGGATAACTTTAAACACTTTTTACATGTCTGTGTGGTGCCTGATTCATATAAACACCTTAGTAGACAGACAGAGCACAGCACCTCTGTGGCATGCAAATCTAACTCAAATGGAAGCTTTTACCAATGAAACATTTCAGCATTCCCAGTTTACCTCCACTCAAAAGCTATGTGCTTTAGGTCTGTGGCTATCTGGAAAAAGTCAACGTTATTTAATCTTTGTTATTTTTATACACCTGATCATCCCTCATTCATTTTTATTTGGGGTCATCAAATGTCACAGCTCTGACCTTTTTGCTGCACAGCAATATGAAGCAATAATAGCTGGTATGGATTTATCCATCACCTCTCACCCCAGGGAACAGTGCTGCTTCCAGTCACAAGCACACGTGGATAAGAAGCATGCTTGTTTTCTCCCACAGAGAATGAACCAATAAAAGGACCAATTTCTTTTTTAAGAGTAAGGAGATGTGAAGGGCAGGAAACTTGTGTGAGGCAAAAGGGCAGGGCCAGGGTCAGGGTCTTCCTGTACTTGGTGGAGGCAGATCAGACAACTCCCCCTCACCGCCCTTAACAAGACAGAGAATCCTCCTAGTATGACGGTGGTGTCACTCATCAGCAACCTGTAGTAAGGGTATTCATGCCTGGAAGATAAGGTCAGGGAGCATCTGTCTCCAGGTGTTAAGGTGTATTTGCTAAATTCACGACCTGTGATACTTTGAGAGAACTTATTAGTGTTCTCATATTGTGAGGTAGGCTCTGACCCTCTTCACAAAATCATGGAGTTGCTGAGGCTGGGCACACCTCTGGAGGGTGTTTAATCCAACCCCCTCTCCTGAGAGCAATGTCAGCTAGAGCATGTTGCTCAGAACTGGGTCCAGTTGGGGCTGGGTATCTACAAGGATAGAGACTCCACAACCACTTCAGGGTGGCTGTTCCAGTGTTTAATTACACATAGAGTAAAAAAAGTTTCTTCTTACGTTTGAATGGAATTTCCTTTATATCAGTTTGTGCCTTTGGCTTCTTTTCCTTTTCCTGGGCACTACTGAGAAGAGTCTGGCTCTTTCTTCTTTACTCCCCCCAGCGTGTATAGATACACACTGATAAGGTACATCTGAGCCTCCTCTTGTCTAGGCTGCACAGTCCCTGCTCTCAGCTGCTTCTGTCATGACAGATGCTGTAGTCTGTTATGTATCTCCATGAACCTTTTCTTCATTCACTGTAGTATGTCTGTATCTCTTTCATACTGGGAAGCCCAGAACTCCAGATATCTCTCACTAGTGCTGAGTAGCAAGGAAGTATCAGCTTTCTGGGACCTGCTGGTCATGCTTTTCCAAGGATACTGCTGGCCTTTTTTGTCACATGAGCACATTGCTGGCTTGTGTTCAACCTACTCCCCACCATGACCCTCAAGTCCTTCTCTGTAAAACTGCTTTCCAGCTGGTCAGCCACCAGCCTTTTCTGGTGCATGGGATTATTCTCCAAGATTATTTGCTCTGTTGCCTTCCCACCACTGTGTAGTTCTTTGGCTTCTCTTTCTTGCCATTCTTGAAGATGGGTGGGACATCTGCTTTCTTCAGGTCCTCAGAAATCTTCCCAGAACACCATGACATTTCAGAGATAACTGAGAACGGCTTTCCATGGACGTCACTGAGCATACTCATTACTCATGGGTGCATCCAATTAGTTCCCATTTATCTCTGGTCTCTCTAAACATTCCCTAACTAGATCCTTCACAGCAAGGATAGCTCTTTCTTGCCCCAGATTTTCCCACTGGTCTCCATTGAAAACCAAGGCAAAGAAGGCATGGAATACCTTGGCCTTTTGTCAACAGGTTCCCTGCTTCATTCTGTAGTGTGGTTGCACTTCTTGTACACTTCCTTTTTGTGTTTGAGTTGTATTAGGGAACTCCTTGTTCACCCACGCAGGCTTCCTGCTGTCTTTGCCTGATTTACTGCTAGCTGGGAAGAACTGTTTGTATGTTTGGAAAAGAATCATTGACTATTAATCATCTTTCCTAGATGCCACTGCTTTTCAGAGCTTTATCCCACTGGATTCTTGCAAGCAGATCACTGAATAGGCCATAGTCTTCTTTCCTGAAGTCTGGGGTTGGAATCCTACTTTCTTCATGCTTTCCTCTCTCCAGATTCTGAGCTTCACCATCTCATTGTCAGGGGCAAGGCTTCCCAAGACATTTCTCCTCACCAGCAGTCTTGAGAAAAACCACTTGGGCTTCATGCATTTGACCGTCACATCCTTCCAGAATCTTTCAGGATGAGGCTGAAACTTTTTATTGTAAATATGATGGACAGAAGTTTGTCATGGATTTGCTCTTTATGGCAGAAAAAGACCATTTCTACGCTCACTCCCCTTCTCTCTCTCATTTCATCTTCGTGCAACAGATGAAATCACAGTTAGAGTCAGATACTCGATGAAAGAAGGCAGCACAACCTTAGGCTGATACTATCCTCGCTGTGCTAGCCAAGAAGCTACAGTCCTGTTAGTCCTCCCAACCAGATCTGTCCCTGGAAGTTACTGCTAAAGGCTGGTGCTTTCCAAAACCTATGGAAGAATGTTGTTCTAGTTCAAGACATGACATGCTGTTTGTGTGGTATTTGCTTTTCCTCTAAAGAAAGAGTTACTGAAGATTTTTTTCTTATAGTTGTGTAATGTAAGTAAATATTTTTGAATGCAGGAATCTAACCTTTCCCTAACCCTTGGCCATTGGTCTCCAAACTTCCATGGATTTTCCAGAGTAAGCTTTATTCATTGACCTGTCTACATTCCTGCCTTGCTCTGCTTTTTAACTGATTATGCCTTTTGGGTCAGCAGATTTACCCAGTTCACACCTTATTATCCAAAAAGCATAAGAGATTCAGAAGTGAGATATAGTGCAGATCTTTCTGAAGTTTCTGGGTTATTCCTGAATGGGTCATAATGCTTTAAAGTGCAATGAAAGTTGATCAGCACAGATTTTTGGCAACAACTTAAGTTGTCCTTTGCTTGTAAGTTATCATGAAAAGAGTAGATGACAGTGGGTTTCCATCTCCTCTCTTGAAAGTGGTCTGGCTTACCATGTTGGGGAGCACTTCAGTGGTTTTGAAGGCATGGATCAGGACTAGTTAAGTTGAAAAAGAGGGGTTTTTTTGGCAACCTAAGTCATTCCCACACTTTGCTTTGGGATAGACATATGATCACAGAGGACTCTTTAGTTGTCAAAGCCTCCCTAGGCAAATATGTTCTAATCCTGAAACTGATGGAGCTATGCACCCCCCTAGCCTGCAGAGTGCCTGTTTGCTAAGTTCAGAAATACACATCTGGCCAAGGATATTTCATTGAGTTTTTCCTTTATATCAGCTCGTGGGAACTGTTACAAGCACAATATGAAATATGAGCAGTGAAAGCATCTTTTGCAATCACTGTAAACGGAAAATAAGGCAAAAACAAACAGTTCACATTACTTCCCCTTTTTGCCTTCATTTCTTCATTTTTCTTTCTTTTTCTTTTGGAGTTTGAAGTGTGTGTAATAAATGGAGTGCTTAAAGTATTAGCTATTTTACTTAGTTTTCACCATGGACACTGTTGAAATCCTTTAAAAAGGAAGTCCCATATCTTGAAGATGAAGAACAAAGTAATTGTGCCAGGTAAGAAACTGCACCAGGAAAAAGTGTGACTGGACCATTCACATAGAGCAGTACTATTTAACATCGAGGCAGGGGATGGTTGAATGCTGGATGATGTCTTCTTAATAGAGGTGACTGGTACAGAGAAAAATAAATTATACTCACATAGCTTTGTGGCAGAGTGAGGAAGAAAAAGGTAATCTTGAGGAGATCCATTCTGGAAGGAAAGCCAACCCAGGGGTGTGTGAGCAGCTTACCCAAGCATCTACATTGTCTTTAGCTCCCACAGAGCTCTAAGCATCTGGCACAGGGACATGGGGCCTTCACACTTCCTTCACAGACTGAGTATTTTATTGGCTGTTTTTCTCTTTGCAGGAGCCCAGGCCTTTGTATAACAAAAGGTGCCAGTTTTATTCAAGTGGAATAGGATTCCTCTACGATGCCTACCAGACAGAGGTAAACAAACTGGCCTCACCCTGTGTTCATTTGTTCTGTGCTTTGAGGGGCCAGGGAGAAGGCAGGAAGGTGTTTGTGAACATGTCTGTGCATGTAGGTCATGGACTGATAGAAATCCTGCTGTTTTTTCTCTCATGAGTTAGTTACTGCTTGTCCAAGCCTCTGATGACTGCAGATCATTACAACCACTGAGGTTTTGAGTCATCATCAGTGTTTTTATCCAGTGCTTCTATTACTCTGGGACTGGAATGATTCCTAGTCCATCTATACTGTATAATAGCTGTCTGGAATTTATTTGTCACCTTGGCATCTTTCCCTAAGGAGCTTTTTGTAGACTTCAAGTGGAATAGGAAATATCTAAATTAATCTATTTGCATTGTCCAGAAGGCTTCAAAACTTCTCTGTATTTATCCAGCACAGGCCAAGAACATCATCAGTTTGAATGCAAATTTTTTTATTATCTCAGTGACATGAATATGGTTGCAAAAGTGCCCATACCCAAATGGCTAGCTTCTTGAGAAGTCCAGATTCAGTTTCTTTTCCTATTTTTCATGTTATTATTGTGGTAAATTGGTAGGAGTGAAAAGAAAAACAAATAGAGCAGGACTGAGAACATCTAAACAGTGGTACAACTTACAAAAATTCAGATGTTCTTCATCACTGTTCTTCCCATGGCAAGGAAAAGATGTATGGGGACTATTACCATTAATAATTCCAGACAGCTTCACAGGTTAAGCAGCTAATATTCCTAAAATCTTGCTGCTTGGGCACCTCATTGTTGGTTCCAGAAAATGTATAACAAAAATATTTCATTGATCTCCTTGCCTAGACACCTGGCCAGACCAACTTACGATCTGTGGCAACACCCTTTCCTGTATGTTTCACTCTGTCCTCTTCTAAAGTGTCTGTGTGCACTGAGACACAGACATGACCTGAGAAATGCTTCTGATTTCTGTAATAAGCATGTAGCTGACATCACACTGACCACAACTCCCTGCAGGTGACCCCAACCTCAGGCTTTTGGCCAGATAGGTTTCCCCAGCTCTGCAGATTCTGGAAATGTCTGAAGTTGGACCACCCAGAGTTCCTTGCTCCATTCTGGCAAAAAACCCTGTATCTTTCTCAAGTTTAGTTAGTTTGTAATAACCTTTTTGACTGAATGACTGATCTAAAGTCAGCATGTACAAAATCAGAGTTAATGATCTGTGGCATTTGAACTTGGCTTTTGTTTTTCCAAAGTTAGCCAGCTAGTGAGCAGGAGACATGCTCTGCATGCCAGGCAAACACATAACTAAGAAAGCAGATTGTTTACTAAGTGCAAGTTTCCTTTTGATTGCCATCTCCAGCCTGTGAGTTGTCTCCAGCTCAGTTCTTCTCTTTGCTTAAAGCAGAAAGAATTTGATTTTCTTGCAATTACCAGGAGCTGAGAACATCTCTTCAAGTGGTGATGAGGAGATAGACAGGAACAAACAGCCAGAATGTGAAAAAGCTAAATGTCTGGTCACTGAAATGAAATAATAGGCCTTGACATTCAGAATACCCACAGATGGCTTGTTTTTACCTTCCTTGATCACACCACACAGTAATTTTTTATTTTAGTTTATTCACAGTTCTCCTAAAAAGGAGTGTCTTTGCATTTTTTAAAAATGTAGAGATAAGAATAGAAAAGCACAGTAACTCCCTTGGCCATAATATAATATGCCTTTTAGCCTAAAAGCATCTGGAAACAAGTTTAAGATCTTGCCGATCTTGCCGATCACCCTCTTTTGTACTTCTACCTTCTACAGTAAAAAAGGGCAAACTGGCCATATTGATGCTTGGAGAGGGGAAAACTACTCTTATTTCCTAGTAGAAGTGGTACCCAAAGCCATACATCACAACAAACCACCTTTTTAGCAGCCCCCTTCCATCTTAACAAAGGCACCAATCCCAACCATTCATGTGTAAGGGGAAAATAGTATTTTAGCTCCAGGTCCTGGGCCATTTCAACTACATACAGGGGGTCAAAACCAAAGTCTTTAAGTTCCACTCAGTGCAAAAGCACTCGGTCATCCCAACATAATGGCTGTGGCAGGAGATGCATTGGCACACTCTGTTCCAGGATCAGTTTTCAAACTGCTTCGAAAAGTAGCCAGGTGTGACATTTCACTCACTTCTTAGTTGGATCTTGATTGAGCCAATGCAGTCATGGACAGTCGTGCACTTTTCTTCTGTAGTAAATTGCAGCTCAGAATGAGGGCAACTGCAGCTGAATGTCAGTCCAACAAAGCCCTTATGAGAAACTCCAATAAGTTCAGACACAACAGAGCAAGGCTGATGAAATGAGATCCTATCCCAGGGAGAGACATGCCTGTGACAGGTCAGATGGGTGTGTATCAAGCTGTGAGCTCCATTTCCAAATTGCAACCTAGACTGAGACTGTCCTATTATAAGCTAACTTCCATCTGGGGCTAGAAATGTTGATTTGCTTGAGACCCTAACCACAGCTACATCCTTTTCTGGGCACCAAAGCAATCTCAAGGCATCATTTTAGCTTCCTTTTAACTTTGACCTTGTCACTCAACTTTCACTGCTCAAGCAAATCCTGCTAAGGACAAGTGTGGCAAATCTGAGACTAGCTGCAAGATTAATGTTTTCTGGTGCTGAGTCTGTGTGTTTAAGGCTTTCTTTTTTGCTGGGAACAACCATATAAGAAGTACAGACTCATTAACAGTGAAAGTTTTCACACTAAAAATGATGCACAGGTCCAGAATTCAAGAGCTGAGAAACACCTGGTTTAACATCTCCTGTGAAGACTGTTCCATAGACTAACACATTGTTCATGGTTAAGCAGAACTGTCTGACAGCAGCTTTTCAAAAGCCTAAGCATAAGTATTCCTAAGCATGCTCCTTCTACTTTCATTAGGAGGATTTTTCCATTCAGCAATACTCTTAATTTACATTTCATGAACAAGATACTTCTCAGTAGTTGCAGTACATTTTTTTCTATCAAAAGGAAAACTGTAGAAAGAATGAATTTTCTGACCTACTAGCTTTTAAAGCCTGACAGCTCCCCTGGATTTTAAAGTCAATAAGATAAAAATCTCAGGAAAAAGAAGCCATACATATAAAATATTTCAATTTGTCTGTAATGCCAAATAGAAGTGATTAATGCTTACCACACTTAAGGAATCAGTAATATCATTAAAATGATTTCTTGTCTGGATGGAGAATGGCTTAGGTTTGCCTACCTTTATTGTTCTAACATTTGTCCATCTGTGCAGTTCCTGTGTACATAGATAAATCTTTTCAGTGTTCTGTTCAAGAGCCTGCAGGTAAAAGGCACTTATCTACTGGAGTGCTCGGATAATTTCTGATTATTTTTTTTTTTGTGAGTCTGAAGATTGTTCTTCTTGTTGTTGTTGTTCCTAATAATTTTCTTCTTCAGAGGGGTGCTGAATGAGAGAGCTCCCATTTATTGGAAGCAATTCAGATAAATTTTTGTCTTTGCCCATTTCCTCACTGCAATGGAATGGTATTCTTACTCACTTCAGTATCTTGCAGTGATAGATCTCTCAAGACCCATGGTCTCTGCATCACAGGCATGGTACCTGCAGATCCTGAGTCTCAGCAAAATGGCACTAGGCAGGGCAGCAAAGTGCTGGAAAATTCTGGCAGCCCTGGCTGTGAGTCATTGCTGGGGGCTCCATAGTGCAAATGCACCAAGATTCGGGGGCTGATGTCCCAAGTGAGGGACATACAGCTTCAGTCATGCACTCATGAATTTTGGAATCTCAGGATATTTCTGCACAACGGGTAATGAAACCTATTACTGCAGTAGCTGCTTCTTTGTGGTCAATAGGATGATTCAGACAACAAACACTAACAGTCTCTTCTTATTTTGGCAGGTGACATGTTACACCTTAAACAGCAAGTGCCAGCTGAAAGTAAAGAGCAACACATGCTATTGCTGTGACCTGTACAACTGTGAGAAGTAAGTACCTATCTGCAGTCAATGGCCTTCAACAAATCCTTGGTTGTCCCTCCTCTTAAATGAAGAGGAGGGGGCACTTAGGGTCTTGGAGAAGCAGCACAAGAGGCTTGTATGTTGAGAAATCCAGTTCCTGATTTCTCAGGTCCTGAGAAGTCCTTCTGAAGTCCTGATGCTGGCAGGGAAGAGATTAGGGGTTGCATATTACTGTTAGCATTATTTCAGGTTTTTTTCTTTGAATATGTCCATAACTTTTTGCTATGTGATCAAAATCGAATGGTCAGTCACAGGACTGTCAAGATTGACTTTTGATTTTGCAACACAATTTTCCCTTTAGATTTAATGAATCCTTTTTTTTTTTTTTTTTTTTTTTTTTTTTTTTTTTTTTTTTTTTTTTCTCCCTACCAACTGGGGGAAACAACATTAATAGGATCACAGGCATCCATGAGCAGAGATCATGTTATAGGCATGCACAGAGCTCTTTGGTTAGCAACAATTTCTGTAGGCATGGGATTTCACTAAATTACCGTAGGATAAATACAAAAGACCTGGTGAATATTTTCTGAAGCTGTCCTTTTGATTTCATCATTACTAAAGTATGAGATATTAGATGAGAGGAAATGTCTGGCTATGCTTCTGAAGATCAGCTGATTAGCACAGGCTTGCCATGCAGCCATTTAACAAGAGTAAAAAAGCTGCAACAGCAATGTCCAAGAGTTTATGATATGGAAGACAGATGAAATGAATTTGCACAACTGACTGACCACCTGGCACACAGATATTTCAGCTGCAAGCAGCATCATGCCTTACCACATACTGAGGAGCATGCCCCAAAACAGATCTGCCTGAGTCACCCTCTGTGCACCTCAATATCATCTTACCATGCACTCCTTCCCATGCAACCTCTGCAACCCTCAACAGTTCACCCACAGTCTCTCTTTTTTTTTTTTTTTCCTCTGTGTATTTTTCATCTTTCTTCCTTGGTAATTCCTGTTGCTAGGATGGCTAGCAAAAAGTAGGAGGAGACAGTCACACAAAGTGACTTGATGTCATCCATGCAATAGCCTGATAGGCAAGCAAGATCATAAGTCAGACTTCCTCAGCCTCGTGGAAGCTAAACTATAGGTTTACTTAGTTAACCAGCATCTGGACTTATGGTAGGGCCCAAATGGACTGAAGAGTAACAGTTCCACGGTGGCAGGACCGTGTCTCACAACAAAAGATTGAACATTTCCAATTATTACTGTGCTTGGATTAGTTCTTCCCAGAAATGGTGTGGGTTTCTCCCTACTTCTCCCTTCCTCTGCAGACCTTCCCACAGCCACTATCTCCATTGCTGCCCCATGCACTGGGGATGGAGGAACAGAAGAGTGAGCACAAACAGTTCACTTCTGATTTCCATCATAATCTGATGGCAATTTCCTAACTGCAAAAACAGACTTGGCATTTAAAAGATCTTTCCAACTCAAATAGCTGCTCTCGGAGAACATTAGTGGTCTAGCAATAAGTCAGGTACTGGAAAGAACAGCAGGAAGCTATGGTTTTAAATTTTGCAGTAGGATATTTCTGACTTCTGGCAAGACAATGAAGCTTAATTTCATAACATGCCTTATTTACAATAATCAGTTCAGTGTAGAAATATGAACAATGAAAGATTTCTGGATAGTACAATCCATCGTGTAAAGGCACATCTTTTTACTGTACTCTGTTGCATCTGGTAATTTGGAACTGCAGACACCATAAACAAATTTAGCCAGCTGGTAAAAATCTCTCTTCCTGTTGTTGAATTAATGCTTAATCAATGTGATTTCCCCAGTTTCAGAGATGCCAGCAGATATCCAGGTGACCTGGGGAAAAAAAACCCCAAAACAATACTCAGCAGCATGCTATAGGTGGGAAGAGCAAGGGCAGCATCTGCACCATCTGTATGCCAGGACTATTCCTGTGTTCAGAGACCACTAGCAAAAAAAAAAAAAAAAAAAAGTCCCTTCTGGTGCACAGCACTGATCAGCTGAAGTAGGGTTGTTATTAGTTGGACTGTATGTTTAATGTTGCCATTAATAGAGCCAATTTTTGTCTATGAAAAAGCTTTCTCCAATCTATCTGAGCAGGGTGTGGTGGGAGCACGGATGAGGACTTTGCCAAAGAGGACAAATGCGCAGAACCTTTCCCACCACATTGACGTTGTCTGCATTCCCTTTCAGTTCAGAGCAGTCCTCCAGCTACTATGAATTTCATGGTGTGAGCAGCTGCCAGGATGTGGTTCACCTGTATAGGCTGCTGTGGTCCTCCACAGTCCTCAACATCATCGGGTTGTTCCTGGGGATTATTACAGCAGCCATTCTTGGGGCATTTAAAGACATGGTAAGGCTCACAGTCTTCTGCCTTATGTGAGGACTTCTGTGCTTGTTGACATTATCAAGTGTGTTAAAACCATGGAGGACTTGCAAATGTACAGATGTACTAAGGAAGCACTTTAAACATGTTTCCTGTGTGATCTGGGAGTCTGGAGTCATATCTTTAGGCTAAGCTGTTGCCAGCTGCTCATAGCTAAGTAGGTCAAGCGTGGTCAAATACAGGGATGGAAGGGAAAAAACAGGCATCTGTGTGCATAGATGCTGGCAATACATTTAGTGACATCTTTTTTTCCCCTTCTAATTCAGCATTGAACATGTGGGCCAGCACACAGTTCGAGGATGCTAATTTGTAGCTAATACATAAAACTCAAGTCCTAGTTGTGACTACTTCCCCTTCAGTAGTTCTTTTCCCAAGAACAAACTATTCCAGAGGAGAAAACTAAATAGAAAGACAGGCAAAAGGAAAGAAGAGAGGGATGGAGCAGGGAAGAGAAAGTAAGAGGGACAGGTGAGATGTACACCAGGGAAGAGATTGCTCTGAGCTGGTGGCCAGTGAGCCAAGAACCCAGTCAGACTGGAGATGATCCAGGCCCTGCTCTGACCATGCAGCATCCCATGGCCAGAATGTGCAGGCTGTCTACAACATATGTTGGGTTAAAACCACGTGGCAGAGCAGGACCATATCAATTTGAAATTCACCTTTGTTAAGAGTTGTGAAATGTTTTCTGGAAATATTCCTCTCTGTGGCTTAAGGCAAACAGCACCCTGAGCTTTCATATGAAAGAAACGTGCTGCTGAGCTGTCCTTTACATTAGGGAACTCTTGCAAGGAATTGATAACAAATTACAGCCAGCCAGGAAAGAGGTGTGACTGCCTGATGGGAGGGAGTGGAAGCAGCTTTCCCAGTTTGATTCATCCCCTCCCTGTGAGAGGAAAAATGGCAGAAGAGGAGTAGAAACAACGACAGTGGGAAAGGAGGGCAAGAACAGCTACACAGGCATGGGAAAACAGGCATCATCTACAGCAAGTCCTTGGGAGAGCTCTCCAGCTTTTCAGTGCTGCTGAGTACTTTCCCCTACCTAGCAGATGAGTGTGAGTGCCTCCACCAAGGGCAGCTGTGGGAGTTGCTAGTGCTCCCCTGAGATGGGGAAGGGTGCAGAGAGCCAGCCTGAGTCCACCTAACCTGTCTTGCACAGAGGCTTATATGGGATTTGTGTTGATGCTTCATAGGAGGCTGAGCTCTATCCCAGGTACACCTCTGTGCTGTAGAGGAGCCATTGCTGCACTGCTCATGAGGGACACCAGCTTGAGGAGATGCTTCTGGGTGTCTCCAAGACCTGGCACGTTGCCTTGCTGTGAAGCAGAGTCTGAGTCCTCTGATGGGATGGTGCAAAGCCTTGCAGAGCAGCAGTGGGCCTACAGCTTCCCCCCAGGCTTGGCTGGGGTGATTCTGTTGGCACTTCAGCTAAAAATCTAATCTGAATGTTTAATGTCTCCTCTGCAGCAGAAAAAAAGCAGAAAAATGCCCCTCACAGTCTTAAGGGAAAGATGAGTTTGTTTGAGTTGCCTCAGCACAGGAGCCATGCTTTTGGAAGTGTTAATAGCACTGCAATCCAAAATGCAATGCCTGCTCCTTGCTCCTGCCTGTGCTTTTTCAGGGTCCTTTTGAGTGATTTACCAGAGCTGTTCTCCTCATCCGCTGCTTGCTTTTATTACAAGAGGAGTAACTCTTGGGCAAAGATGGGGCCCAGGAAAACATCAAGCAGAAGAGGGAGAGAAAAGGCCATGGGACTGAATTAAGAAAAACCATAATAAATAAACCTTATAAAAATAACAAAAAATGAGTGGGAGAACATTTTTCTTTCTTTCAGGATGTCACCTTCCCACAGAAATGCTCACTGGCATTTTGCAGGGAGAGCTGCCCACCACAGGGCATTGCTCTGAGCTTGACTTCCAGAAAACACAAAGCTAGGCTGGGCAGTCAAACAAACACCATCCTGCTTATCTCTTGGGGAATGCTGGCAGCCAAAACATGTTAGAAAGGGGAGAGTTTGCAAAACAGTGACCCTGCCTCTAAACCCATTGCGTTTCCTGGACAGGAAAAAAAAGAGAGAAGTGTTTTTTCAGTTGTTGTGGTTTTCCTTTCTTGTGACAAACTCCCTGCAGACCCTGGCACACTCCCTGTGGTTTCGTTGCCTGCCAGAGGGCTCTGCAGGTTCAGTGGGAAACATTTTGTGTGCTCATTGCGTGGTGTCAGCTCTCAGTGGCCCCTGTGTCACCAATGGGGCTGTCCTCTGGGAGCTGCAGTGGTTGTGCCATATCCCTCCTTTGCCAATCTGCTGTGTGCTTGGATGTAGGATGCCAGGTATGCAGTTATTTTAAAGTCATTGTTAACAAAAAGCAGGTTAAGATATAATGTAATAAGAAGCAGGTACTTGGGTATCCAAAATGGTAAAAAACCCTGATTATATCTTACAGAAGACAGAGGTAAAGACATTAATGGAAAAGTTAACTTGATGATACTAAGAGTTGATCTATAAATTCCTTCCTCTTCCCTGGTATTCATCTGTTGACTTGTAGATGTTTTCCTAACACACCTTGCCAAAGAATCTGCCTGCCCTGAGTTCAGGGTTGCATTAATCAGAACTACAGCTGGTCCTGGCAGGGAGGAATAGGGGGGAGGTTGCTGTCTTTTTGTTTTTGGTTTTGGTTTTTTTTTTTCCAGTTAGGCTCCTTGGTGTTTGCAAGGGAATATGAACAGATTAAATATCATTCCTTTATCTCCTCCTCTCCCACCGTGCTCTGAAAGGGGAAACAAAAATGAACCACTGAGAACTGAACTACTTGCCAGTGCATTCATGTCTCAGCACTAAAGGTGCAGTCTGATACTAGAAGTAGTCACAGCTCAGAAATAAAAGCTTTGGCAGGTCTGTGTTGGGTCAGCCATATGACCTGCCTTGCTCTGCAGCCACAAAGCCCAGCACCTGGACACAAATGTCCAGGCAGACTCTCCATCAAGGTGCCTGCATGGCACTGTCAGGCTCCTTGGCCAGTTAACACGTTCTTATCTCTTTGTCTTAGGTGGTGTTTCAAGTTAAGATGTCTCCACCTACCTTTGTATTTTATTTAATTATGTAATTACTGGAAAACTTGATAGAAGCATCTAACCAGCCTAAATACCTGCAAGTCGTTTTTGGCTCCAGGCTGAGACCAGATAGCCTGATAATAAGGTGATAATCAGGTGATCTGTGATTTGGGGTGGATGATTCCCCTAACCTGTCTTGTAGGACTGCTGTGATGCTTGTCCTTGGCAAGGGGATAGCATGGCTGCTAGAGGTGGAGAGAACACCAGAAAACATTGAGAGGTTCCTGGGAGAAGGAGAGAAGCACCCAAAAGGACCCCAGAAGGACCTGGTGACAGATGCAGAAGAGGCATTTGTGTTTTGACTTGGGCAAAACACATTTATGTCCACAGACAGAAGAATCTGGTTGCCAGGATCTCCTTCTTTCAAGGAAGGGAATGCTCCAGCCCCAGCTGGGGTGGGTCCTGTTCCTGGCCCCAAACCTTTGGATCCGAGGCAAGTTTGTTAGCTGCTTCTGGCTACTCCTGCCTAAAAGTCAATGTCTCTCCATTTCTCCCCCCTGACATCCACCCACCTGGGCAAGTAGAAAGGAGGTATTTTCAGGTAACCTCATATGGTACATAGTGACCTAGATGGTATTTTCCCTGTACAAACACAATTAATGTGTTTGTTAACCTCTTTCACAATCACAGAGGGATCTTGCACTATCTCCAGGGGATACACTGGGTTATGCCTCTCACTGATATATCTGAAAAGAAGTGCCAAAAAAAAAAATCCTGGCTGCTGCTTTCAACATTTGTCTGGCAGCCACAATATTTTAATATTTTGTTAAAAACAAGATTTCCTGCTCACATGAAGAGGAATCTGCTAATAAAAACAAAGAAGAGAAAAGAAACCACGGGATCTGTCTCACTCCTCAAAGCAAAGGAACATGAAAATCTTTCACAGAGTTTCAGTGTCCTTATTTGTCCTTGTCCTGTTTATATAGCACAAGGTTTTAGGGTTTAACACAAGCCTCCTTTCACATTTATCTTTAGCTTTTGTTGTTGCCCAGTTGTATGATCTGGTTCAATATGAGCTATGACTTCTTTCTCCAAACCTCATCTCACATTGCAGTTAAGAGACATGCCAATAAAGCAGAGGATACAGCGAAGGATTTTATGGAGTCAGAATGAGATATGCACATGGGGGTTGCTACTGGACATCTGGCAGCAAACTCCATTTAGTAAGTGAGAGGGAGCTGGGAAAGAAGAACAAGTGGTCTGGAAAGGGAGATCTTTTCAGATCTGTGTAGGAAAGCAGAGAGAGAAGACATGAAGGCATCAAGCAGTTGCTACTGGGAAGAGTCTGCAGCAAATTGTGAAGGACTGGGTGTCTGGTGTTTGAGTGGATGAGGCAGCCAGAGCTTATGCTGCGCTGTGCAGGGTGTCTCAGGGCTGGAATCCTGCCAGTGCTTCTGTAACTGGTGCTAGGGAAGCACCAGCAGTCTTTTTCCAAGGGAAGGAGATTAAAATAGCTGTGTATTCTAGTCAGAAAATTGACTTCAGATACACCCTCTGTCTCATCCTGTCTGCTCCTCTGCTCCTTTTTTTTTTCTTTTTTCCTTTTTTTTTCTTTTGTTTATTTGTTTGTTTGTTTGTAGTACTGGTACTGTGTTGAAAAGCAGAAAGTTTTTTAATTGCCTAGTTGCTTGCTGAATAACCAGTTAGTGCTCCAGCCCTCCCTGCACTGGCCTGATATATTTTTGTCTTCTGTGCTCAACAGGTACCTTTGTCCCAAATTGCTTTCAGTGCTGCACCTCCTCCTCAGATCCTGTACAATCCTGCTCAGCAGATCCTGACCTATGCTGGGTTCTGTCCTTCTGCAGCAACTATTTCTACATATCCATCCTACCCATTGCCTCTGCAGGTACAGTACAAAATGTCACCATTCTGACTCCATCAGAAAAGAATAAGCTGCTACTCAGTACAGACTGTGGTGGTAAATCTGGGATGACTTAGCCTGGGCCTTGCCCTCAGGTGTGTTCTCAGATCCCGTATTTTCTCTGGTTGTCCTTTGGACACCATCTGCTGTCAGGAATCCCAGTGTGGGATTAAAGATGTGTAGTGATGAAGGTGAACACAGTCCCCATGTTGAATAAGATAAAGCAACAACAGAGGCACTGGGGAAGCTGAAGCAAGCACCTGATACACGCAGGATTTGGCAGAAAAGTTCACACACCTTAGTCAACCTTACTTACCTTATTATGGAGATCAGGAGATTAGGACTCATCAGATGGAAAGGAGACAATAAAGGGGAGGAAATAAGAGGTCTGTGAAACTGAGGGATATGGAAAAGATTGTAGATGATGTAAGTGATAACTTCTAATCACACAGTTTTGGTTCCCACAGCAAAGCTACTAGGTGGCAAGATAAGCCAGAAATAGGAAGTGTTTTTACACATCATAACTTTCAGAGGCAGACACCACCAGCTGTCCCCAAGCCACGGAAAGGTTAGTGTGAAGCACTGGGCTCCAAAAGGGAAAGCACTTAATACATTTCCTGGGGAAAAAAACAAACAAACAAAAAAAAAAACCAAAAACAACAACAAAAAAAAAAAACACAAAAACAAACAAACAAACAAAACCAACAAAAAAAACAAAAAAACAACAACAAAAAAAACCAAAAACAAAACAAAAAAAACAAAAACAAAAACAAAAACAAACCAAAAAAAACCCACCACCTGTCAGTGTATATAAGCTCATTATGCTGTAGTTTGGACAGAATGGATTTCTCCATCAATATATGACTTGAAAGACCGTAACAAACTTACTAAAAGTTACAAATATTAGAACAGCCAGTTAGGAACAACCCATTTAGCCATCATCCTTCTCCATTACTTGAGAGTTGTGGGCTGAATCCATCGGGCTGGAGGTCTTCATGACCCACCTAAGTGCCCCAAGCAGTGTAGAACTGCTGGATTCAAGCCTTCACAGCCCCTGTTCATCTTATCCTTAGGGCAACTTACAGACTCTGGGGCTGGGATTCATCTGGCTAAACAAAGAGGCTGCTGGCATGCATGTAGTCCATAAGGAGATCAAGCAGTCACCAGGCACCTGCTGCCACTCTGGGAGTTCCAGATCCTGTAGTCCCTGTGTCACATCTGTGTGGACGTCTGGGATATCCCACAGCATCCTAAAAGGGTTGGATGCTTACCTGTGGGCAGCTGACTGGAACTCCAGCTGTCTACTGTGTAGGAGACCCTGCATGAGGGAGTCTGCTCTTGAGTACATGGACAGAGCCACCCATGGATTATTACCCTGCGGCTGCCCCTCATTTTGGGGCAGGGTCACACACATGGTGGTTCAATACAACAAAAGGAGCAAAACCTTCTTCAGCTAAGAGCTGGGGAGAGACAAAAGTTAATTGATGCTAGTTAATGAAGTAAAGCAGTTAGCAATCAATTACCAACTAATAACTCTAGTTTGAACTCTCATCTTAACCAGAGGAAAGGCATAGTTCTTCCATCTGGGAACATATCCCAACTTGGATTATTCTGGCATACAACAGGCCTAGCCTAAGTGCTTACCCCATGTGCATGGACTGAAGCCCCATTATGAGCCTGAGTTCACTTGTGGCTCCCACCATTGAGCAGATTCATTCCTACTCCTCTACTGAATCCAGTATGCCACTGAATAAACTGAGTAACTGCTTGCTGGAGACGCAAACAAAGTCTTTTAAAAAGTCACACAGTGGTGAATGCTCCTCAGTTCACTTTGTGCTTCCTTGTCTACAGCAGAAATCAGACAGAAAAAAAAAAAAAAAAAAGAATAGAAAAAATGGTGATAAGAGAAATAGATTTTGACAAGGATGTAACTGGCATTTTTCTTTATTTACTAACAAAATTATTCATCCCTTACTAGTACAGTTCAGTCACAACTAGTCTTGGTAACAGGCTTGCCAGCTGGTCAGGTAGATTGCTAGCTGTGCAGGGACTGGTGGGATAACAGCAGAAACTGGAGGAGAACTCATTACAGAAGGCAGACAGATGGAAACAGTGGCTACAGTTTGACTGGGATGTGTTGGCATATGAGGGGAGGAGTGAAATCCTCTTCAAATCAATGGCAAAATTTGGTTTAGAGTAGTAGTAGGGGTTTATCCAGAACATTAGTCCCTACATGCATTCTTTGTTTTAACAAAATCTTCTTTTTCCTGAACATAGGCTTCTTCCTAAGCTCTATTTTCTGTGCCTCTTTCAGCCTTATTGTAGCTGAGACAGCCAAACCTACAGGGAGACACATGCCTACTTGTAAAATTTCTCTTAAGAGGTGTCTGAATTTGGCAGAGGAATAAAACCTTACACCTATGGCTCAGAGTAATTATATCTGTGGTAATTTAAATTTCACAGTGATGCCTGGAAATGAGCAGCTACATGTAACCTAATCAGCCAGTCAGGTGCAGTGCCTCACCCAGGAAGCCAGAGCATCTTCTCCTGCAGAAATTCCTGTTCTGCTCTGTTGTATGCTTCACCAGACACTGTCATTGCTATACTTAAGCAGATTCTTTAAAACTAAAGGCAAGAGTTGTGCTGCAATGTGTGAGAGATTTAATCACAGAGCTTATTATATATAAGCGAACAATGCAGAACTGCAAATGAGGCTGTGATCCTTTACTGAAGAAGGTATTTTTCCTTCTCTGTATACAGCCTGCCAGCAATTTTCCAGGAACATCATCTACTGACATTTCTTTATCAGATGAAACTCAGCCTCCATCTCAGTCCAGCTCCAGCTATGGTCTTCCCCCCAATGCTCCAGCCCTCTATACACCGACTTACTTCTTGCCTGGAGAAAAGCCTCCGCCGTATGCACCATAGAAGAAAGAATTCATTTTAGGTAGCTGGTAGGCTTTTATTTTCCTTTTAAGAAACCTCTGGAAACTGTGCTGTGCAAGCACTAGACCTCCCAAGGAAACTACTGCAGAATGTGTTACAGCCACTCTGCTTTTACCTGCATCTCACGGTGAGCAGAGCAGGACCCTGGAAATGTCAGAGCAGGCACATCACCAGCGGGGTGACCATTTACCACCCAGTTTGCCTGCAGTCACATGAGTGTTGCTTTCTGGCTACCATAAGCATGTGATGTTTCCTTCTGGGCACACTGCAGAATGACTTTTCTTCAACAGGAGACATGAAGAAAGCTGGATTTTCACTCTGGATACTTGTTCTGCTTTCATAAACCACTATGGAAGGCTTCTAGTCTGTGTTGTCTGAGTGGGTAGTCAGGATCTCTCCAAGTCAGTCGTTTTGATTGAAAGAGGAAGAGCTCAGATGTTTGTTTGCTTGTAGTATTTACTTAATAACCTTTGTTTTTGGTGGAAGTGTTGTACCAATAAAAGAAGTGTGGCAATTATTTTACAATAAAATTTGCTGTGTATATTTATACAGTACCTAAGGCCGTGTATATGTGTAAGACAGGAAAGCAAAAGAACAGAGGGAAAAGTGCCCCCCTGAATACTCTTCTCTTTCAAGTTTCAAACAGAAAGATTAATTTTCTTAGGACCATTTTACCCAAAACTTTGTGACAGTTTAGTTTGTACATAGTTAAACATCATGTCAGTGTGCCAAAGATGCAATTTCCAGACAGGTATTTAAACTGCACTTCAGTGTTGGTATTAATTTTTTTCTAGTCAAAAGAGGACCATAACAAAACTACTTTATCATAAACCCTAGTTTTTATTTTTAAAAAAGGTCGAGACCTCATCCAGGCGTTTTACAATGACTGAAACAGCATGGATGAAGGGTCAGAATTCCTTCACATATATGTTTTTATTATTTTCTCCTATTTCTTTAACCAAACCAAACCAACCAAAAAAACAAAACAAAAAAACCCCCAACCCAACCAAAAGCATTGACAAGGCTAAGCAGCAATACCTGTAGCAGTGCCATTGATAGGAACAAAGTCTTGTCTCTGTTAGGTGCACCATGCCCCATGGCTGGGCATCACATTAGCTGGGATCCCTTTTAGCATGTCTGTCATATTTCGGGGCAGGAATGAGTGAACCAGAATGAAAACCCATCAGACTGCAGCATCCTTTCACTGCATGTTGCTCATGCAGGGAGGGTGATGGTGCTTCCTCCTCAGTAGATACTACAGTCTAGACAGCAATGAAGTTATAGAAATTTCCTGAAAAGCCTTTAAAGAGCAAAGCAAGGAAAGGAAGGTATTTCTCATTGACATTTTAAGCAGCTGCTTCATATTATGAAAATATTAAAAAACAGTCTACTTGACAGTTTCCCTTGAAAGGAAGTGACACCATCAGACCAGCGGAAAATAGAACAAAGAATGATCAGCCTTTTACATAACATTTTCCACCTTTCAAGGAATTGGTTAATTTATGTGTTGTACCTCTATGTATAAAAAGCACATTCAGTACTAATACACATAGGATCAGGGATGAATTTATACGGGCTGTGAAACCCATGTTTTGTTTCATTCGGAAGGAATTCTGAGATGCAAAGTATTAGGCCAGAAATGTTAATACTGGTGACAAGGTGAAGTATAAGTTATATAAACCTGGTTAAGAGAAACAGAAATCAGAGAGAAGACCATTATTTTTCCTTTAAACATTAATTCAATTCATCCAAAATGCCTTGTTCTTGTACAAATACATGCTGTGAAGAGCATAGTCACACTGATCATGAAATGAGTGGAACTACTTATTTATTTCTTTTACTTACTATGAATACTGCCAGGGGTCTACCAGGGTTTATTCTGGGGACTCAAAGCCCAAGACTCTCACTTTGAGTTGAGCACCTAGACTGTTAATGGAACAAAAATTAAACCAACATTTCTCTTGGGTCAAAGCACAGTCACTGAGAAGGAATGAAGGAATGCTCATCACTTTTTTCTCTTTTCAATAATATGTAGAAGAAGCTTCCTCTTCCTTCAGCTTGATACTGTTGTAGGGTATTAAAAACAGCCTAGTTTGACATAAAAACTTGTCAAACTACAAGTTTGACAAACCCCACTTCCTGAGATTCTCCAGACTTACAAACTTCTGGCCTTTCTTAACCAAATTTTGGGGTTTGAGGCATTGTGGCCCATTTAAAATATTTTTGCATAGATGCACATGTGTGCACAGACTGGGAGAAGGCTTTGCTGTGAATTAGATTGGTTTAGAAAATGGAATTCTGTTTTCTTTTTCACATAATATTGACTCTAAAACTGCAGAGTACCACAGGATTCATATTTCCAGGATCCAGAATAATTCTGACTGCATAAATAGTACCACTTACATGAACACAAAGGTCAGATGTGTTTGTGATTCATTTATGCCACTTGGTAGATTTTTGGGAACTACCGCAGAAATTATACAAAAATGCCAGACATTAGACTATTTTGCTAACGTGCTTCTTTCGAAAAGAATACACTAAACCTGGGTTTGTTTCATCTGCTTGGTTTAAAAAATAGTAGGTGTCTTCCAAGTTTGTACTCTTTTCATTAGAGCTACTCCAAGTAAAAAAGATGAGCCATGCATTTCGGTAAAGGACTAAAATAACCATGAAAAACACACAGAAAACAGAGCACTGCAGTGTGGATGTGCTATTAGCCACAGTATCTTCAGGATTCTTGTCTCTCACTCTAGCAGAACGCACTCAGGAATAACATGGTTTCCTTTACTCAATAAAAAGCAAAAACATAGAGCTACTTCTGGGCTTTCCTGTCCATGCACACTCCACCAATAAGTTATTACTGTCTAGTGAGCAATCACCCTGTCAAACTTGCATCTGGTCACACCTGAGTGTCTTTTTTTGGGTCCTTCTGTATGGGCAAAGAGTAAGTTGGTGTAAAGTGATAAAGCTCATTTCTGTCCTACTGCATTACTGCTGACTGATGTGGCCATGATACAGATGTCATGCTGTCCAATGGCTAAGAGAGTACCTTCCCCCTCTCTGCTAAATAAAGCAGGGATCCTTACTAGGAAGCATGTTTGCTTCCATCCTTGCCTCTGTTATATCTCCATAGTTTAGTCACGGATGTTGTTGTATGTCTTTGTCACGTGTGTTGTCACATGTGTCATCACTGCATTTGACTGGGAAAAATTTGATGTACAATGACCAGGAAAAAATTATAGAAGACCTTGTAGAATCAGACCTTTTCCATTTGACCCTCTGAAGTGTAAGGGAACCTTAGCCAAACGGTATTTGGATTTTCACTGCAGCATACATCTAT
Source organism: Florisuga fusca (assembly GCA_038090715.1). NCBI lineage: Eukaryota > Metazoa > Chordata > Aves > Apodiformes > Trochilidae > Florisuga > Florisuga fusca. Next base: position 21,799,351 of record JAAWXA010000003.1, on the reverse strand, counting down.
CTTTCTCAGTTAATTAATCTGACTCAAAACAAAGACCAAATCAAGCAAGACTGAAGTGCCTGGAAGCAGGCTAGGCAAAGCCCCACCCCGGCTTCGCAAGGATAGCCTAAAAATTGAATGCACTTTATGGCTCTCCAACCTCTCCTGAGGAAACACCCACACATATTCTCACCACACTGCAATTCTGCCTGGCTAACTCTCACAGCCTCCAGCCTCTCTGCTCCCACTAGGCTCTGAGTGAATGAGTCAAGCTAAAAACTGAAGCACCAAAAACATGTCATCACCAGATAATATTCCCCAATTCTTGACACCTCATCATTTGCTTCAGCAGTTATTGACACAAAAGTCATACGGCTTTCAACTTCCTGAGTTGAAACTTCCTTCTAATTGTTTCCTGCTGACCCAACTTTTTCCCATTTTCCATTGAACAGGAGATTTTCTAAAGGTCACTACTGAGTCCTCTGTCTGTGGTAGCAGAAAGAGAAACCCTAGCAATAAGAATGGCAGCAACCATCTACTCTCTAGCCCAGAAGATACACAATACTGACATAACCACATTTTGAAAACCCCTATGTCCAATCAAAAAACCCCAAACTGATCAAACAAAAAATCCCAACCCACCAGTGTAATCTCACATCAGGCACAGCCTGAATCCCTGTCTCCAAATAACAGAATACAAAATAATCTCAGTACAAGTAAATTAAAAACTTGTATGTAAATATTTTATTCTCTTGTATTTTGCAAATCAGAAAGCAGTGTTTGGTAATAAAAAATAATACAGAATTATTATTTTTTTTCCAGTCCACGCTCATATATTACCAGGTTTTCCACATTACAGATAAAACTGTCTCTCGCAGTCTAGAGGTAACATTCACTTTCTGTATATTCTGTACTTTTGGCTTATTTAATATTAGTCTTCTGAACTATTTACAAATATATTACAACCTTTAAACCTCAAAGCAAAGGAGTATTTCAATAATCAATCTGACATAAGGATCAGTAGCTCCTACATAACTTCAGTGTTTAAGAGAGTGCGGTAGGTCTGAATAATTTATATCTTTTTTAAAAAAGAAAAAAAAAAAAAAAAAAAAAAAAAAAAGAAAAGCACTGAAAGTTTCTGAATATAAAACTTTCGCATTGCAGTGGTACCTACTGACCCGCCTCAACTGGAGGACAGGAATGTGAGGTGATGTCACTGTGTTTGTAGAGAGCCTCATCTAAATCCAGTGCCTTGTTGCTCAGCTTGATGGTCATGCAGCCATGGTAGGACGCGGTGACAGGGGTGGAAGTCACAGGAACATCTGTGTAAAAGGGGAGAAAAGCATCTCTGATGGCTGCTTTGAACAAATACCTGCCCTACCTGTGCTCAGTCAGATGAGCATCACTTCAATGAATTCAAGCTCTCCTCCACTTGGGGATTTCTACCTCCCCACTGCTCCTCTCACCATAAGGCAAGAGCACAATCCCAGATATGGGGAAAACATGCACAAAAGCCCTTCTGAAGGGCTGAACCCTTCCTTGGCTGCTCTGTGTCTCTGCAAGTTCTCCAGCACTGATGAAACTATGTGCTGGCCTCTAAAGACATCTGTTTAGTCATTGGTGGAGTTGTGTTATACCTTCCTCTAAAGCTTTCCCTCTCTCTTCAAAATATCTCCCAAAAGATTATCTGAAGAACTTCATGACACGAGGGCTCCTCCTATATGCAGCCTCTAACACTTGCCAGACTTATCTTTACCATGAGCAGCACAGGGAGGTTGCTGCCATTCATCAAGCTTCTGGAATACACCAGTTGAGTCTGTAAAATTAACAAGACTAATGTTTTTTTAATGGACATTCACTGGTGACATGCTTGTAATCAGTTTACCAGAGGCAGAAAACAAATAGCAAGGAAGAAGATACTAAATACAATCCAACAGGCTAGAGGAAATTAGTCAACTTTATGAAGTCAAACTTCATTTTAAACTGAAAAAGTGCAGATTTAGGTTAGATATTACAAAAAAAATTCTTCGCCAGGAGGGCAGTAAGACACTGGAATAGGTTGCCAAGGGAGGTTGTTAATGACCCATCCCTGGAAGTGTTAAAGCCAGGCTGGATGAAGACTCATGTAACCTGGTCTAGTGGGAAGTGTCCCTGTCCATGCAGAGGGACTGGATCTTGATGATCTTTAAGGTCCCTTCCAATCCCAGCTGTTCTATGATTCTATGAGTACTTACTAATTTTTGTAAAATCATATACACACTCACCTTAATAAATAGCTCCCACAGGAACATGGAAATTTACATGAATTGTGTCCTCTACCCTTCCCCAAAGGTTAAATGTTTACTTACAGCCCAAAGCCGACCAAATCAAGGTGGTTGTGCAATGGAAATCAATGAACGTCTCAAAGATTGTTTAAATTTGCAGTAGCTAAACAAACCCCTTATCTTTAAATTGAAGCAAGGACAACCTGAACAATAGGTTGTCCTGTTGGCCAGAGATTATATGCAATTCAAAGGGTTCTGCCTGGAGACATGGGGGCCCAAGTTGAAGCTGATGTGATCAAACAGGTCTAGGACTCTAGGACTGAGTGAGAGAAAGAACCTTTGTGTGGGATCTGTAAGCCACAAAGAGATACTATGAATTTTTCAGCTTCCTGGCTGAAAATGACCATATCTTTGTAGTTGCTTAAACTTATCATTGTGACTGTTTCCCTTTCCCTTCCCATTTACTAAATTTGATTTGTGAAGTCTGCTTAAGAGAAGGTGGCACCTGTGTGTAGAACCTCACATGAATGTAAGATAAATTTTGACTCAAAAGTTGAAGTGTTGGCTTAGAGGCTTGAAAACTCATCCAAGGAACCATGCAAGAATGCTGTTAAATGTACCACAGGGATGACTGAAACACAGTGTGGGCTTTCAAGGTATTTATAAGATACTGCAAAAAATAATAATAGGAAAAATTTCCTTGTGTTATAATTGCAAATTAGGTCAAATATTTGATTTTCTGTTATGACTAGCAATGGATCTGTCTGAAAAGTGATCCGGTAAAGACTCAGAAAATTTGTTTAAAGGTTTCTTTACCTGGTGGCATACATACTGGGTGGAAAAAGACCTATGCATAACATAAATTACATTACTTAGGGTCTACCCTAACTGACAATGCCCTAGAAAAGGTAGTAAAAGCCTGTTGTTAGTAAATGCCTCTTATCTCTTGAAACTCTAAATATTATTTCTTCTGCATCTTCAATATTATCTATGCTTAGGATGGCGCATACATAGGATGTATGACATACTACATATTTGACCCAGAACTCTTTGCAGCAAGTGGAATAAAGATGTTAAGTGTGACCACTATACTTTGTTTTTTTCCAGAGATTATGGAAACAGGGAAAAAACAAAAATGACATAACGTTTTCAAAATTTGAATGATCCAAACCCTCTTGAATGTGACCATTTGGTATAGTTATTTAACCTAGAGGGATGAATCCAGCCAAGTGCTGAAATATTTATTAGTTTGGCAAATGACGAGGTTTCTCAACTCAAGCACTGGGTTCCTCTCAATGGCAAAAGCACACCACAGACAGATATTCCCATTGCTGAGCAGAACTGATCAGATGGGAGAAGCAGTTGAACCTGCAGAAGCCAGCTGAGTCTAAACAACCATGACTATGATATCTCACACTTAGCTCTGGCTAATTGAAAACGCTTCATCCAGCATGCTTATCCTAAGCAAACCACGGAGAAGCCAGGGATGTGACAGAATGGGATTGCTTTCTGAGCTGTAAAAGTTTCTGCTGTGCATTTGAGAGCTCATTGAAGGAAAGCAGGTGACTCCTCTTGCACATGCAACAGACTTTGCAGACAATTCAACCTGACTCTGAAAAATGCATCATTCGGGGATTCAGCCTTGTCCCTGACAGTGTGTGAACGTCCCAGAGTGTGTGGCCTCCCCTTTCAAGCTGTGATTAGGAGTAATTTACATCACTGACACAAATACTCTGCAAACTCTTTGTTCATGGTGGGAGCAGTCACACCATATGTCCTGCTGGCACATGTGGCACATCAGACACCCACTTCCAGCCTGACTGACTTAGTACCTACCAAGAGGCTGACATTGCTGCCCTTCCCTTGCTTGGGCAAGTAAGGGCAAGATTTTGCTTAGCTGCTGGCAATAAAATAGGATGCATTGCTGTGCATCAGAGACATAAAGTATTTCCTTAATTGCATTCCTCAGCAGCAGGGACTGATAAACCAGTTCAGCCAGAAAAGGAAATAAAGCCCCCAAACTTTGCCAAAATTCGTGATGGGGTGAAAGTTTGATCTTCTAGGTTCAGAACAGAGGAGCTAAGTGATCTCCCACAAGAAGCCCTGTTGTTGCTGAAAAGCCAGCAGAACTATAAATGGTGGCAGGCCCTTGGTTGTGTCCTAAGTACTTTCTGCTGGGACGAAATCTGTTGATTGTGTAGTGCTGTGATCCATTCAAAAAGAACATCAGCCAGGGAGAATCACCACACTGGGCTTCAGTCAAAACAATGGGAGGCCCTGAAAGTCACCTCAAGGAGTGCTCACACGTGTTCATTACATTAATGAAGCACTGCAACCAACTCCTATGGTTTTTACCATGTTTAAGAAAATGACCCTGCTTACAGATATCCTTTAGATAAATCATTGCTATGGATGACCAGGCAAAACCTCCTTTCTATTTTTTCCTTCAGCTGTCCTCAGAAGGACACCATCATTCCAGAAAAAAAAAAAAATTGTCAAGAACACTTTCACATACATTAAGATCACATGCCTGCATTACAGACAAAGCCTGCTCAAGCAGAAGCAGAGAAAAAGGCTTTCCTGACTGCCAGCTCAGAAAGGTGAGTTGGGAGTCTGTAGTCTATGTTACAAAACTGGATGCTCACCTGGCAATCCTCCCACATATGTCTTCACTGGTGACCGCAAAGAGCTCTCCAGGATGGACAGACTGCCCTCTAACTCAGAGCTGCTTAGTTCGCTCTCTCCTGCTACCCCATCTACTCTCAGGGATAAGTAATCTTTCTTGAGGAGGATGTCCACAGAGTGTTCCTTCTTATCGCAGAGATTTATTGCCAGTCTGGATACAACTGTGTTCTCCAAGGCCACAATGATGAACTGGACAGTGGGGGAAAGAATTAAAAAAGAGGCAGTGAGCAGAAATATACCTATTCATGCTTATCCAGGACCAGAATGACCCCCCTATGGCCTTGTTTACAAAGATTTTGGAGAGCATCAGAGAATTAGTCTCACAACTATTGCTGATCATGTTCTTAGCTCATTTGAATAGATGAAAACCCAACGGAACTGGTGGGACTAATTGTTGGTCAGAGCCACTGTCTTCTCACAAAGAATTCTTACTGGGTCTTCAAGGGGTTGTTATATTGCACTGGAACAACATAGACTACAGCTGCTGTCCTATAAATGAAAAGTTGGCTTGAAAAAGTTGGTTTTAGTTGAAATCATTCCTGATGTACACTCATGTAATGCCAGAATCTGGTCCTTTATACCATTAAACTGGTTGCTTCGGTGATCCAACATAGGTGTCCTTTCATAGCACCTGAAGTGAAACCTAAGCCTGCCTCTTGATTACCTCAGGACTATTACTGATGAGCTCAGAGAACAGAAATTATTTGCTTCTGGCATTAAACAGCTTCTGTGCCATAAAAACATAACAAAATACATCTGCATTCAACAGACCAGTACCATCTTTTACCCAGACCACATGTGTGAAGAGGTCCCTCTGACATATACTCATAGAAGGCAGAACTTTCCTAACAGCAAAACACCTCAGTCTCAGACCATGTTCTGAACTGGTGGGTGCAAATAGGAGGCAGGCAGCAAACCTGCCAACTCTTTTTTGGGAATGACTCTCAGTTCCCAGGAAATGGCAAGGAGCCTTCTCTAGAAAAATGCTGTACCTGTTGTTTCAGTTTTTTTGTGGAGTGATAGTCAATCAGAGACACTGACAAAGGGACAGATGCTTCTTCTGTAACCAGAGCAAAGAGCACACCAGTATCTGTTGCTGGTTGAATTGCAGCATTTACTTCTATTCCCCAGCTTGTCTTGGTTTCATTTCCAGAAGAGTGTTGAACTACAGAAAAGAAATGCATAGCATGAGAAACATAGGACTAAGAGGTCAAATGGGTAGGCTGTGCAATTCCTGCCTGGAGAAGATAGATGGATGACACATGGAGGAACTGATACATTTCCTTTACTCAAAAAAAATTTCCAAAGCACCTTAACATAAAATCTAAGAAGAAAATGGCATCAGTTTCCTCTTGTCAACCTCTGCATTCTGCTGCCTTTCAGCATGTCAAAGGATAAGGTTAAACTTTTTTATCACAAAGAGAGATTTAGAGTCCTGAAGTTGTTGATCCAACACATTCAAAGAACTGCTGCAAGACAGTGGACACAATTTTTGCAACGTTCCTGATTGTCCACAGATCACTGAGGAATGTAAGTCCAAATCTGACATACAGAAAACATTTCTAGGAAAGCTGGTGTTAAACTGTAAAAGGATATAGGCATACTACACTGGTCACCCAACTAATAACTTCTAGACCACAAGCTTCTCAGAAAAACTGGATCTTTTATATCATCTGTTGAACTCTGAATTAAACTCTCGGGCATCTTACTGACCCCAGTGCCCTTGTAATTTAAAAGGTGATGCTGGCTACAAAGAAAAAAATTCAGTACTGTTTCTGCAACCTCCCTACACAATAGTATTAGCTACACTGGTCTACCACATCTGGAAATATTGTAAGTTCTTCATAAAGCTTATCATTACAAAACAAAACAAAAAAAAGGATGATGATTCTTCGTAGAAAAAAGTATAAAAATGCAGGTGCTGAGGCCTCATCTCTTTCTAGTGTTGTCAGCTGCTCTTTAAATGCTGCATTGTTTACACTTTGCAGATTTTGAATCCATGTGGTAAACAAGGTGACAAGACACCTGACACTCCCTAATTTACAATGGCACAGCAGAAAAATCCACACAGTGATGAACAGAAGGTTTCTGCAGAGGAGGACTTGCACACAAAACTAAAATAGACTGTTTGCACTTGTGCAGGTTTAAAAATATTCACAGTTGATTGCACATCTAAACAAACAGAATAACTGAGAACAGCAAAAAGGTGTCTTTCTGAGACCTAAATTGGTATGGTTACGTTTGGCTTGAAACTTGTTATTACTGTATCTAGGCCAATTTCATTCAGTTTGTATCAGGGACATGTTTACTATTTTTGTCCCAGGTGCAACAAATACCACCCAGGGACTAAAAGTGAATCTCATCTCGGACATTTTGCTACAGACAATAATGATTTTCTGTCCATCATAAACTCAAGATACAACACTGTGGCTTGCAGCTCTCCCTCTTTAGCAGGAAACAGTGGTTCTTGTTGGAATCACCTGCTGATAGAGGGATGTGAAGCCCCTAATGCCAAGGATGAACTGGAACCAACTTGAATGTGAAATACATTACTCCGGCTACACGGAGAGAACCTAATCCATCCTGGTGAGATTCATAATGGCTCTTTAGCCAGCACGGGTTTAGGAAGGGCAGGTCCTGTCTGACCAACCTGATCTCCTTTTATGATCGGGTGACCCGTCTGGTGGATGAGGGGAAGGCTGTGGATGTGGTCTACCTGGACTTCAGCAAGGCCTTTGACACCGTCTCCCACAGCATTCTCCTGAAAAAGCTGTCAGCCCACAGCTTGGACAGGGGCACCCTGTGCTGGGTTAGGAACTGTCTGGAGGGCCGGGCCCAGAGAGTGGTGCTGAACGGGGCTGATCCAGTTGGCGGCCGGTCACTAGTGGTGTCCCCCAGGGATCAGTGTTGGGCCCAGTTCTGTTTAATATCTTTATTGATGATTTAGATGAGGGGATTGAGTCCATCATCAGCAAATTAGCAGATGACACTAAGCTGGGGGGGAGTGTGGATCAGCTGGAAGGCAGGAGGGCTCTGCAGAGGGACCTGGACAGACTGGAGAGTTGGGCTGATTCCAACGGGATGAGGTTCAACACGGCCAAGTGCCGGGTCCTGCACTTTGGCCACAACAACCCCATGGGGAGCTCCAGGCTGGGCACAGAGTGGCTGGAGAGCAGCCAGACAGAGAGGGACCTGGGAGTCTGGATTGACAGGAAGCTGAACATGAGCCAGCAGTGTGCCCAGGTGGCCAAGAAGGCCAATGGCATCCTGGCCTGTATCAGGAACAGCGTGGCCAGCAGGTCCAAGGAGGTGATTCTGCCCCTGTACTCAGCCCTGGTGAGGCCACACCTCGAGTCCTGTGTCCAGTTCTGGGCCCCTCAGGTCAGGAAGGAGATTGAGGTGCTGGAGCAGGTCCAAAGGAGGGCAACCAGGCTGGTGAAGGGACTCGAGCACAGACCCTATGAGGAGAGGCTGAGGGAGCTGGGGCTGTTCAGCCTGGAGAAGAGGAGGCTCAGGGGAGACCTCATCACTCTCTACAACCACCTGAAAGGAGGGTGTAGCCAGGGGGGGGTTGGTCTCTTTTCCCAGGCACCTCTCAGCAAGACAAGAGGACACGGTCTTAAGTTGTGCCGGAAGAAGTTTAGGTTGGATATTAGAAAGAATTTCTTCACCGAGAGGGTGATCAGGCATTGGAATGGGCTGCCCAGGGAAGTAGTGGATTCTCCGTCCCTGGAGATATTTAAAAAGAGACTGGCACTCAGTGCCATGGGCTGGTAACCGCAGCGGTAGTGGATCAAGGGTTGGACTTGATGATCTCTGAGGTCCTTCCAACCCAGGCAATTCTATGATGATTCTAACCATCATACATTAGCCTTCTTTTGCTATGAACCACACATTTAGCTATTCTCTCTCCACCCACATGTGCCAGACTTTTCTGCACTGATCAACACTGAGTCTAGCATTCATGGAAGTCTTAAACTGTTTACTAGCCAAGCATAGTTAATGACAGGACAACAAGTCAGATATAAAAAAAAAATAAAGCGCTTACTGTAAGTAAGATTAAACACAGCAAAACCTCGGCCAGGATAGAAAGATCCTCGTCCTGCTACAGAAAAGCACTGCATCTTTTCATTCATCATTACAGTCTCTTGGATAGTGGTGTCCTCCTCATTCAGCCAGTTCCATGCCCGCATGCAACCATCTAGCCGAGAGTTTATCTGGGAAGATAAAGCAGTATCTCACGCCTCAAAGTACTTTTCAGTGAAGAACAAATGATTTTGGGTGCAGATGAATACTGAATTATATTATCATACTAAACAGAAGAAATCATTTTGATGTCTTATGCACATGAAAACCAACTGGCAGCAACCCAAATCCCACAATTCCAAGCACCTAACTGGTCAGTATTCCCCAGGAAATTCCCCTGAGCTCAGCTTGTCTCCACAGGACAGAAGGGCACCAGTTAATGCAGGTGCTGATTTGGTTGTATTGATTCTGTTCTTGATAGCTGCTTCTACAGGCTGCACAACACATTAGTGTGATTTACTTCTAAAGCTCTATACCCAAAGCTTTGTAACCCCTGCAATTCTAAATTGCAGATGCTGGTAGCTAATTTGGAGTTAAAAACCTCCAGTGCTCTGTGTCACTGCAAACAGCCTTCATGACACACAAGATGTTGGCTCTGATGCTGGTCTAAGTTGTTGGGTTCTGGATTAAGGGAGGGGTGCTTGAGCCACAAGATGAGCACAGCACTCTGCACACACCTTGCTCCTTCCAGCTTCTAGTTGCACTATCCCATACCAAATGTCAGCATTAAAAATGTGAGACAGTACACAAAGAGAAGGCTCCTTGCAAAGCATCTCAATCAGCATCATTATCACCAATTAACTGAAGCAGAGACAGAATTAAGTGTCTGAGCCAGGATAAAATCCTCTGGAGTTTTTGGCTCTCAACCCTATATTCAGACCACACCTCGAGCTTAATGTTTTAAAACAAGCAGTGGCCCTGAATGACTTGTTGTGAGGAACAGGAACTTTCCTCAGCTGCTGCACTTTCAGTCGGAGTGCAGCAAGCTTCTCACCTCATTTAGAAATAAAGAGATGCCAACTGGGGTTGCCAGGTGTCAGTTCTGTGGGTGGTGGACATTTAAACCAGCCTGAGCAGCAGCTGAGAAACAGAGCAATCAACCCATCTCACCCAAACAGTGCCATAACTTTTACTTGTATGTCCTATCAACTTGAATTAGGAGGAAATAAAGAAAAATAAGATGCTATGTTTCCTTGGGCTTCAGTATAAGCAGAAACAGTAAAAGCAAACAGCAAAACTTTAACGCAAGGTACATGAAGCACAAACTTCGGTCACAACACAAAAAGTGCCCCAAATGGTGTTTCCAGACCTCCAGTGCTGTGTCCACTGACCCCCTGCAGCAGCACAAGGTCTCCAAGACAGCATGACCACTGTTAATTTTGTCATGTGCTCCAGGTTTGTTGTGTCCTAATTCTGCAGGCTAAGGGTGTGATAAGTCTCACCCCAACTTACCAATCAAAAGAATAAGGGGTCTCACCTTTGCTACTGCCTTAGGCTCCCTTTATAGTCAGTGAAGAGAAAGCTGTATCCAGGAGGTGCTAATTCCACCTGTTTCAGGGCAGGCTGAACTGCTCTCAGGAAGGACCTACATTACCCCAAGAGAAGATGAAATCAAGCCCTTCGAGCATGCAAACGAACATCAGTGATTGTGCTATACTTACTGGTAGAATAAGGTCCTTTGTTTTGAAAGGAATGCCTCCTACTGTCAAATTCAGCTGATACAGTCCTTTGTCTAGAGTGAACAGATCCCCTGAGACAGCAATTTTCATAACTGCATCCCTGTTGACCTTTATAACCAAACTTCTCTCGACTTCTTCAACAGAGATCTGAAGGAGGAAAATTGTAAATAGCAAAATTCAGTAACTAAAGAACTCAGTACCTGCAGCCTCAACTGCAGATACCAGGACATCCCACCAGTGAAATCCCCAAATGGAGAAATATTTTCTGTCCCCAAGCTTCTTTGTCTAACTTTCAGGTTACATTTTATTTTGGTATGTAAATCTTTCCTCTAAAAGGCAACTTGGGGTGTCCCTAAAGACAGCTCAGCTACACAAGTGAATTGACTACATGACACTTGTAGGTTGCTCTATGCAAAATGTATATGCAATAATGAGTTATCAGTGAGGAACTTCCTACTGCAATGGCACGTGAAAGGAAAAGATGGAAAGACAGAAGATTGCTGGACCAGTGAAAGATAATGCAGAAGCTTTCCAGTCACACTAAGTCCAGTCTTTAAATACTGACCTTTGAAAAAAAAGAACAGTAGAATATGTCATATCAAGGGTAATAAAAATACATAATAGGAACTAATTTTTCTTTCAAAAGCTCTCTGCAAGTTTTCAATTGCAAGTTTTCCATGTCTTGGATTAGCTACTTCTAGGAAGATTCTGTCACCATTAAAATTTCAAAAACAGCTCATAATTTTAATTACAACCAAACTGCACAGAGAAGCACTGTAAAGCAGCCAGCTCTGTGAAGGGAGAAAAGGAGGCAAAGCACAAAGCTGACATGAAGTAGGCTGCTGGACAACAGCCCGGATGCTGTGGGACCTGGGTCCTGCCACCAATGGGGTGTTCTGTAGCTGTCATGGAATCAATGTCAATCCCTTTCTTCCTACAGAGAAGAACACCTCTTTTACTTCATTATCTTTAAGACATCACTCCTTCTCAGTCTATGACACAAATCCCACCTAAACACTTTTCATCCATACAGCTCTCCTTACTAGGATATCCAGATGCTGCCTCCATCAGGGAGCCACTGTATAGAACCAATCATCTATTTCAGTGCCTGCTTAAACTTGCTCTTCCCTCTCTCTGCTAGTAGGTGAGGTCATGAGCATTTTTCTCTTTGCATTTTGAGAGTAGCTGCACCAATTGCTCCCATCAGCCACGCTGAGCTCTCTCTCTGTGTAGCTGTAACGTAAAGGATGAAAGGGTTAAGCAGGTTTATTCCTGGACACTCCCTTTGGGTTGCAGTCTTCAGTAAAGATTAAGGGTTGAAAAGATTACTCACAGAACATCAAATCTTTTCCTTCTCTTGAGGATTCCAGTCCAGTCCAGTTTATACTGATCAAACACTGTTCACACCTGATGTGTTGCACCCTGCTGTATCTTGCAGGACATGAATTTACTTGTCTGAAGCTTGCTTGTTTAGACTAATATCTACACCTCCCCACTAAGGTCCATGGAGACACATAACCCAGTCTCAAATATGGGGTTTTTTGAGCACTGGCAGGCTGTGAAGTCTTCTCATCAGTTGGAAACATTAGCCCACAAGTCCTAGCAGCCACAGTCCAACTGGCTCAGCTCCCCTGGCTATTGAGCTAAATCTCACTCAGATGCCTCTACTCAATGTCACGGACACCGCTGCCCTAATGCACCAGGATGCAGAACCATAGACTCACCTTGGTTGGAAAAGAATTTCAAGATCATCACAGTTGGAATTCATGATCTTAAAGGTCCTTTCCAACCTTCATGATTCTATGAGCACCAGGTCCAATCATCTAGCCAGTACCTGTCTCTTATCCTCCACTAAACCATGTCCCTAAGTACCACATCTACACTTCCATGAAATACCTCCAGGGATGGTGACTCCACCACTTCCCTGAGCAGCTTGTCCTAGTGCCTTAAAACCCCTCAGTGAAGAGATTTTTCCTAATATCTAATCTAGANAAGTTGTGCCAGGGGAGGTTTAGGTTGGATATTAGAAAGAATTTCTTTATGGAGAGGGTGATCAGACATTGGAATGGGCTGCCCAGGGAAGTAGTGGATTCTCTGTCCCTGGAGATATTTAAAAAGAGACTGGATGTGGCACTCAGTGCCAGGGTCTGGTAACTACAGCGATAGTGGATCAAGGGTTGGACTTGATGATCTCTGAGGTCCCTTCCAACCCAGACAATTCTATGATGATTCTATGATGATTCTGACCATCATACATTAGCCTTCTTTTGCTATGAACCACACATTTAGCTATTCTCTCTCCACCCACATGTGCCAGACTTTTCTGCACTGATCAACACTGAGTCTAGCATTCATGGAAGTCTTAAACTGTTTACTAGTCAAGCATAGTTAATGACAGGACAACAAATCAGATATAAAAAAAAATAAAGCGCTTACTGTAAGTAAGATTAAACACAGCAAAACCTCGGCCAGGATAGAAAGATCCTCGTCCTGCTACAGAAAAGCACTGCATCTTTTCATTCATCATTACAGTCTCTTGGATAGTGGTGTCCTCCTCATTCAGCCAGTTCCATGCCCGCATGCAACCATCTAGCCGAGAGTTTATCTGGGAAGATAAAGCAGTATCTNGGGTTTTACTACTGATTAATTGACCTGGCTAGAAGATGATTCAGGTGCCTCTTTATACCTTTACCCCAAGAAAATGCAGACTTCTAAGCAAAAAGAAAATAATTTTGCAAGACAAAAACATTTAATTTGAAATCTGTCATGGTTTATGTGGCACCCCAGGGAATCTGTAACTCGGGTGTTACTGTCCTGTTTCATGGGCTTAGTTATGGACTATGTCATCTGGGGACATCTACACAGAGAAGATCTGTGTGTAAGTTACTTGAACTACAACTGTCACTGAGAAGATGCTTCCAAAATAAAATGTTTCAATTATCAGATAAAGTTTTTCTAGTTCTGAGTCACAGCTTTCCAACTAAAAAAACTTGGAGGCCTTTTCTTAAAATGAACATGTTTTGTGGAAAAGACCCCCTTCTATTAAAAAAATTGCTGTAATTGAGAGATTTCCTAGTCTTTCTGATCAGTAGTACTTTTGATTTAAGCATCTCAGGTAAAACTTGCATTTACTGTGGCCCAGGCAGAAGTAAAGAAATAACTGAGTATTTTAAACCTTTTAAAATTAAGCTGCTTTCCCCATTCCAAACTTTAAGTGTCTGCTCCAATCAATGAAAGAGAGAAATTCAATACCATAATTACAAAAAAAACCTCAAAACCAACCAAACAAAACCAACCCTAACAACAAAACAAACTCTTGAAGCTTGTTTGATATTTTCTGGACAAAAGGTCAAGATTTCAGTGAACGTTCAGTGATCAGATTATATTAATGAATTCTGGTCTTTAAGAAGCAGATTTTGGGAAGTTCCCCATTATTGTTCCTAATTTGGCTAATCCAGAAATGAGAAGCAAATCAAACTCAGAAAACTCCTCTTAATTACACCTGAAAGGAGGGAACATTAAGCATATTTCAGAAATAGAAGAAAAATTATCACTACTGCACCTTGCCAGTTGTAATGTCACTTCCCCAAAACAGTTAAGTGATTCTTAGAAATCTTCCTGTGATTATCCTTTTTTCCAGATCTTTGATAAGTGCAATTCTAGCCTGATAACCCCCTTTTTCTTCACTTGACTCCCCCAGTTTAAAGAAAAGGGGAGAAATCTGGGCTCATGGGCAAAGGCCCCAAGCCCGGCTGAGGAGTATGTTCTTCCCATTTCCTGTTCAAAATCTCTTCTCCAGGCCCTATCCCATTTCCTCTCATCTCTCTCTTCCATGCAAAAGCATTTTGATTGAACACCATCATCCTCAGCATGACCAGGTGGTCCTTCTTTCAAAATCTCCTGATCTTAAACAGGCTCCAAAGTGTCATCTAAGGGATCAGACTAAAGAAAAGCAGAGGCAATTGTTTGGGTGGAGGGTGGTGATAAGCACAGAGATATTCCAGCAACTGCAGGAGCACTTACAGCTTCCTTTTGCACCCTGCTTCAGCAGAGCAAACCCTCCTTACCCCTCCTCTGCTGCTCTTTTGCCTGGGCACCAATGCAGCAACAGGCAGTGCACACCAAAGAGCCACTGCACTCCTCCCTCGCCATCCTCTTCCTTCCCTGATCATTAGCTGAAGTCCCTTCTCAGACACGCTCCCATCTCAGGGTCTTCTGCAACACTATGTCCCAGGAGAGAAACTCCCTTTCCCAGCCTGCCCCCAGCAGCATCTTGCCAATCCTCTCCCCATGGCACCCAGCTCCACAGGGTGCACCCCTGCGTCCAGGGATGGATGCAGAGGCAGCATGGCTACCCCATGAGGAGCACAGAGGAGAACACAGAGGAGTGCCAGGTCCTGCACTTTGGCCACAACAGCCCCATGGGGAGCTCCAGGCTGGGCACAGAGTGGCTGAGAGCAGCCAGACAGAGAGGGACCTGGGGGTTTGGATCTACAAGAAGCTGAACATGAGCCAGCAGTGTGCCCAGGTGGCCAAGAAGGCCAATGGCATCCTGGCCTGTATCAGGAACAGCGTGGCCAGCAGGTCCAGGGAGGTGATTCTGCCCCTGTACTCAGTGCTGGTGAGGCCACACCTCGAGTACTGTGTCCAGTTCTGGGCCCCTCAGTTCAGGAAGGAGATTGAGGTGCTGGAGCAGGTCCAAAGGAGGGCAACCAGGCTGGTGAAGGGACTCCAGCACAGACCCTATGAGGAGAGGCTGAGGGAGCTGGGGCTGTTCAGCCTGGAGAAGAGGAGGCTCAGGGGAGACCTCATCACTCTCTACAACCACCTGAAAGGAGGGTGTAGCCAGGGGGGGGTTGGTCTCTTTTCCCAGGCACCTCTCAGCAAGACAAGAGGACACGGTCTTAAGTTGTGCCGGAAGAAGTTTAGGTTGGATATTAGAAAGAATTTCTTCACCGAGAGGGTGATCAGGCATTGGAATGGGCTGCCCAGGGAAGTAGTGGATTCTCCGTCCCTGGAGATATTTAAAAAGAGACTGGCACTCAGTGCCATGGGCTGGTAACCGCAGCGGTAGTGGATCAAGGGTTGGACTTGATGATCTCTGAGGTCCTTCCAACCCAGGCAATTCTATGATGATTCTAACCATCATACATTAGCCTTCTTTTGCTATGAACCACACATTTAGCTATTCTCTCTCCACCCACATGTGCCAGACTTTTCTGCACTGATCAACACTGAGTCTAGCATTCATGGAAGTCTTAAACTGTTTACTAGCCAAGCATAGTTAATGACAGGACAACAAGTCAGATATAAAAAAAAAATAAAGCGCTTACTGTAAGTAAGATTAAACACAGCAAAACCTCGGCCAGGATAGAAAGATCCTCGTCCTGCTACAGAAAAGCACTGCATCTTTTCATTCATCATTACAGTCTCTTGGATAGTGGTGTCCTCCTCATTCAGCCAGTTCCATGCCCGCATGCAACCATCTAGCCGAGAGTTTATCTGGGAAGATAAAGCAGTATCTCACGCCTCAAAGTACTTTTCAGTGAAGAACAAATGATTTTGGGTGCAGATGAATACTGAATTATATTATCATACTAAACAGAAGAAATCATTTTGATGTCTTATGCACATGAAAACCAACTGGCAGCAACCCAAATCCCACAATTCCAAGCACCTAACTGGTCAGTATTCCCCAGGAAATTCCCCTGAGCTCAGCTTGTCTCCACAGGACAGAAGGGCACCAGTTAATGCAGGTGCTGATTTGGTTGTATTGATTCTGTTCTTGATAGCTGCTTCTACAGGCTGCACAACACATTAGTGTGATTTACTTCTAAAGCTCTATACCCAAAGCTTTGTAACCCCTGCAATTCTAAATTGCAGATGCTGGTAGCTAATTTGGAGTTAAAAACCTCCAGTGCTCTGTGTCACTGCAAACAGCCTTCATGACACACAAGATGTTGGCTCTGATGCTGGTCTAAGTTGTTGGGTTCTGGATTAAGGGAGGGGTGCTTGAGCCACAAGATGAGCACAGCACTCTGCACACACCTTGCTCCTTCCAGCTTCTAGTTGCACTATCCCATACCAAATGTCAGCATTAAAAATGTGAGACAGTACACAAAGAGAAGGCTCCTTGCAAAGCATCTCAATCAGCATCATTATCACCAATTAACTGAAGCAGAGACAGAATTAAGTGTCTGAGCCAGGATAAAATCCTCTGGAGTTTTTGGCTCTCAACCCTATATTCAGACCACACCTCGAGCTTAATGTTTTAAAACAAGCAGTGGCCCTGAATGACTTGTTGTGAGGAACAGGAACTTTCCTCAGCTGCTGCACTTTCAGTCGGAGTGCAGCAAGCTTCTCACCTCATTTAGAAATAAAGAGATGCCAACTGGGGTTGCCAGGTGTCAGTTCTGTGGGTGGTGGACATTTAAACCAGCCTGAGCAGCAGCTGAGAAACAGAGCAATCAACCCATCTCACCCAAACAGTGCCATAACTTTTACTTGTATGTCCTATCAACTTGAATTAGGAGGAAATAAAGAAAAATAAGATGCTATGTTTCCTTGGGCTTCAGTATAAGCTGAAACAGTAAAAGCAAACAGCAAAACTTTAACTCAAGGTACATGAAGCACAAACTTCAGTCACAACACAAAAAGTGCCCCAAATGGTGTTTCCAGACCTCCAGTGCTGTGTCCACTGACCCCCTGCAGCAGCACAAGGTCTCCAAGACAGCATGACCACTGTTAATTTTGTCATGTGCTCCAGGTTTGTTGTGTCCTAATTCTGCAGGCTAAGGGTGTGATAAGTCTCACCCCAACTTACCAATCAAAAGAATAAGGGGTCTCACCTTTGCTACTGCCTTAGGCTCCCTTTATAGTCAGTGAAGAGAAAGCTGTATCCAGGAGGTGCTAATTCCACCTGTTTCAGGGCAGGTTGAACTGCTCTCAGGAAGGACCTACATTACCCCAAGAGAAGATGAAATCAAGCCCTTCGAGCATGCAAACGAACATCAGTGATTGTGCTATACTTACTGGTAGAATAAGGTCCTTTGTTTTGAAAGGAATGCCTCCTACTGTCAAATTCAGCTGATACAGTCCTTTGTCTAGAGTGAACAGATCCCCTGAGACAGCAATTTTCATAACTGCATCCCTGTTGACCTTTATAACCAAACTTCTCTCGACTTCTTCAACAGAGATCTGAAGGAGGAGAATTGTAAATAGCAAAATTTAGTAACTAAAGAACTCAGTATCTGCAGCCTCAACTGCAGATACCAGGACATCCCACCAGTGAAATCCCCAAATGGAGAAATATTTTCTGTCCCCAAACCTCTTTGTCTAAATTTTAGGTTACATTTTATTTTGATATGTAAATCTTTCCTCTAAAAGGCAACTTGGGGTGTCCCTAAAGACAGCCCAGTTACACATGTGAATTGACTACATGACACTTTTAGGTTGCTCTATGCAAAATGTATATGCAATAATGAGTTATCAGCGAGGAACTTCCTACTGCAATGGCACGTGAAAGGAAAAGATGGAAAGACAGAAGATTGCTGGACCAGTGAAAGATAATGCAGAAACTTTCCAGTCACACTAAGTCCAGTCTTTAAATACTGACCTTTGAAAAAAAAGAACAGTAGAATATGTCATATCAAGGGTAATAAAAATATATAATAGGAACTAATTTTTCTTTCAAAAGCTCTCTGCAAGTTTTCAATTGCAAGTTTTCCATGTCTTGGATTAGCTACTTCTAGGAAGATTCTGTCACCATTAAAATTTCAAAAACAGCTCATAATTTTAATTACAACCAAACTGCACAGAGAAGCACTCTAAAGCAGCCAGCTCTGTGAAGGGAGAAAAGGAGGCAAAGCACAAAGCTGACATGAAGTAGGCTGCTGGACAACAGCCCGGATGCTGTGGGACCTGGGTCCTGCCACCAATGGGGTGTTCTGTAGCTGTCATGGAATCAATGTCAATCCCTTTCTTCCTACAGAGAAGAACACCTCTTTTACTTCATTATCTTTAAGACATCACTCCTTCTCAGTCTATGACACAAATCCCACCTAAACACTTTTCATCCATACAGCTCTCCTTACTAGGATATCCAGATGCTGCCTCCATCAGGGAGCCACTGTATAGAACCAATCATCTATTTCAGTGCCTGCTTAAACTTGCTCTTCCCTCTCTCTGCTAGTAGGTGAGGTCATGAGCATTTTTCTCTTTGCATTTTGAGAGTAGCTGCACCAATTGCTCCCATCAGCCACGCTGAGCTCTCTCTCTGTGTAGCTGTAACGTAAAGGATGAAAGGGTTAAGCAGGTTTATTCCTGGACACTCCCTTTGGGTTGCAGTCTTCAGTAAAGATTAAGGGTTGAAAAGATTACTCACAGAACATCAAATCTTTTCCTTCTCTTGAGGATTCCAGTCCAGTCCAGTTTATACTGATCAAACACTGTTCACACCTGATGTGTTGCACCCTGCTGTATCTTGCAGGACATGAATTTACTTGTCTGAAGCTTGCTTGTTTAGACTAATATCTACACCTCCCCACTAAGGTCCATGGAGACACATAACCCAGTCTCAAATATGGGGTTTTTTGAGCACTGGCAGGCTGTGAAGTCTTCTCATCAGTTGGAAACATTAGCCCACAAGTCCTAGCAGCCACAGTCCAACTGGCTCAGCTCCCCTGGCTATTGAGCTAAATCTCACTCAGATGCCTCTACTCAATGTCACGGACACCGCTGCCCTAATGCACCAGGATGCAGAACCATAGACTCACCTTGGTTGGAAAAGAATTTCAAGATCATCACAGTTGGAATTCATGATCTTAAAGGTCCTTTCCAACCTTCATGATTCTATGAGCACCAGGTCCAATCATCTAGCCAGTACACTGCAAAATCCTCCACTAAACCATGTCCCTAAGTACCACATCTACACTTCCATGAAATACCTCCAGGGATGGTGACTCCACCACTTCCCTGAGCAGCTTGTCCTAGTGCCTTAAAACCCCTCAGTGAAGAGATTTTTCCTAATATCTAATCTAGACCCCTCCTGGTGCAACTTGAGGCCATTTCTCCTTGTTCTTTCACTTGTTGCTTAGGAGAAAAGACCAGCCCTCAACTCACTACAACCTCCGTTCAGGTAGTTGAAGGGAGCAATAAGGTCTCTCCTCAGCCCCCTTTTCTTCAGGCTAAACAACCCCAGTTTCCTCAGCCAGTCCTCATAAGACTTGTTCTGTACACCCTTCACCAGCTTCCTTTCTCTTTTCTGAAGTCATTCCAGCACCTCACTTCTTGTAGTGAGGGGCCCTGAACTGAAGACAGTACTTCAGGTGTGGCCTCACCAATGCCAAGTACAGGGGCTCCATCACTTCCCTTCTGCTGGCCACACTATTACTGATAAAAGCCAGGATGCTGTTGGCCTTCTTGCACACCTGGGCAGACTGTTGGCTCATATTCAGTCAAAGCACCATAAGGAGCTGACACAGACCATCTCCCTGCTCCTGGGATGGATTGTGGGCAGCCACGAGCAAATGGAAATTGGAAAAAGCTGGCTGCAGTGTTACCCACCGTGTGCTTCCTCTGTGCAGAAATCCTGCAACTGGCAGGGTCATCAAAATTCAGGGCCTTCTGCAACTTTATTATATTGTATAGAAAATAACAATATAGAAATTTGAAAAAATTAGACTGAGTTCTTAGCTGATTCTGATCATTAACATAAACTAGATGAGTGGACAGTGAGGTGCCATGAGGTGGCTGTGTGACAGGTCTCAGAGGGTGATCAATGGAGCAGTGTCAAGTTGGAGGCCTGTAATCAGCAGTGTCCCCCAGGGGTCAATACTCAGTCTGGTCTCATTCAACATGTTCATCAATGAACTGGACAAGAGAGAAGCTGGAAGGGGTGGCTGACACTCTGGAGAGCTGTGCTGCTGTCTAGCATGATCTGGACAGGCTGGAGAGCTGGGTAGAGAAGAACCTGATGAAGTTCAATATGAGCAAGTAAAGGGTCCTGCACCTGGGAATGAAGAACCCCAAGCATCAATATAGGTTAGGGGTAGACCTGCTGAAAAGCAGTTTGGAGGAGAAGGATCTGGGAGTCCTAATAGATAGAAAATTATCCATGAGCCAGCTGTATGCCCTTGTTGCTAGAAAGGCAAACAGAACCCTGGGCTGCATAAAGAATAATGTGGCCAGTAGGTCAAGGGAGGTCATTCTCCCCCTCTACTCTGCCTTGGTGAGGCCACAGATGGAATACTGCATCCAGTTCTGGGTTCAGGAGAGACTGGGAACTACTGGAGAGAGTCCAGTGGAGAGCAACAGATGACTGGTGGGTTGGAGCATCTTTCTTGTGAGGAAAGGCTGAGAGAGCTGGGACTTGTTAGCCTGGAGAAGAGAAGGCTGAGGGGAGACCTTGTTAATGAGTACAAGTATCTAAAGGGCAGATGCAAGGAAGATGGAGCCAGACCCTTCTCAGTAGTACCCAGTGACAGGATGATGGGCAATGGGCACAAGCTGGAACACAGGAATTTCCATTTAAATGTAAGAAAAAACTTTTTTACTATGAGGGTGACAGGGCACTGGCACAGGCTGGCCAGGGAGGTTGTGGAGTCCCCTTCTCTGGAGATACTCAAAACCCACCTGGAAGCAGTCCTGTGTAAGGTGCTGTAGGTGACCCTGCTTTAGGAGGAGAGCTGGACTAGATGATCTCCAGAGGTCCCTTCCAACTCTGATGATTGTGTGAAACCCATAATCAGTAGAAACATCCAGAGGAGAAATGGTTAAACCCCATGGAAGCTCTTAGCAAATTCCAGAGTAGTTAATTATGTTCAGCCTGCTTCACGCTGCCCTCTGGCAGTTTTGGCTATGGTTCCTTATATTCAAAGCTCAATTGCTGGTGCACCACCATCATCTATCAACCAAAAGGAGAAGCATTTCAGCAGTTAGCAGACTGCTGTAATTCCCTCCTTCTGTTGCAAGGAGTAGGTGGCTGATGCCCTCCTTAGTCTGCCTGGGGATGATCAGACAGGCAGTTCTCACAGTGAAGGGTTCCCATATGGTTAGCCATAAGGGCAGACAGCTTTGTGTTTTGGATCCCTGTCCCAGATAACTCACAGCACACAGCCAGCCTGTCAACTCTGCTGAAAAGCAGGTGGACAAAACTGCAAAGGGATGAGACTAAAGGCAGCCACAGGGTTAAAGCCAAATACAAATCTGCTTGCAATTGTGTAACCTTCAGTTCTGACATTTAACAGTGCAGGTAGGTTGTTATTTTTGCTAATCATACTTTCCGCATTCCAGTACTAAACTAAAACTGAAAATAAGACAAAATGGTGGCTTCGTTTTGTTTTGTTTTTTTTTTAAATGCTAAAGAAACAGAAGGTGAATGCATTCTCTACTATCATTTCATACATGCCACTTCATCCAGCTGGATTGTAACTACATTAGAAGTTTTTCTTGAGGCTTGCTTGTTTGTGTTTTCAGTGCTGGGGAATGGTAATTTAAAAATAGATTAGGAGGGATTAACGTCAGAGAAAATACCTAGGTAGAAATACTGGCCTGAAGTTTTGAAAATGCCTTTGTATCTTCATAAAAGTATGCAACTTTTGCTCGAGAGACCAAAAGACACACTGCTTGTGTTTTTTCTTCTTTTGCTTTTAAATAGCTATTGTTTTTTTCATCTGCTGGAAGTTAAATAGTAAAATTACTACTTTCTCACAACCTTTATAAAGTTCTCCCAAGTATCCAACTCCATGTTCTAGGTCTAAACAAAACTAAAAGCTTGATCCTGTGCACACTGAATTCCAGGGTAAGGCTTCCAAACTGCATTTGAGTCTGGACTGTGAGCTGTGTTGTTGGTGTTGTGCTTCACAGAAGGTCAGATTGAAAAGTAAATTCAAATCCATAAATAAAATGAACTATGTGACTCTATGTTGTATAAAAGGTGACACATCAAAAGAAATAATCCTTCCTCAACAAGATTTCTCAAATCAAAACCCATACTGGACAGACGAAAAACAAGAAATGAGGGAGGGGATAAAAAGGAGTAACATCACTCAGCCATACAAACTAAATAGCATTTAAAGACAAGGGTAACATTGGATGAAGAGAACAGAAGAGAGCAGAAGAGAACACAGTACCTACAGAGTGGAGGCAAGAGAAAAGGAAACAAAGCAGAGAAAGGGGAAATCACCAGCACCCCAGCAAGACAAACAGCGTTTTAAGTCTCAGAGGCAAGTCAACCATGAAATCAAGAGACTAAAGGCTCTTTCCTCTGCTCCCCCCCTTTGAGATGGCTCCAGTCCACCTGCACTGCTCGGGGAAGGTCCTGCTCTCACAACACCCACAGCTCAGTCTGCACTGTCCCAAAAAGCCTTGGGCTTTTCAGGGCATTTATATAATCCCTAAAAAAACACCACAGACTGTGTTGCTGCAGTAACCCAACCAATTTGTTGGTTATGATGGTACCTGGGGATAACAGCCCTAACACTGCTGGCTGGCAGGAGAACAGTAATTCTTCCTAAAAATGACACTTATTTTTATTATACTGGTTTCTCTCTCTGCTGAAAGCAAACACAGCCTTTGTTTATCTCCTCGTAACTCTTACGTGTTTGAGAGCATTTTTGTATTACTTGAAGAAAGAAAATACATTGCAGCTTCTACTGCCCCCAAAACTGACACAGGAAAATTCGTAATTACTTCATAATAAGCTCTGGCACTTAACAAGTATGATACATTCCTGAGTTAAATTGTTTAACATGGTAATGACTGCTTTTTGTGTCAAGTGTCACCAACTCTGCTTTTCATATCTTCCATTGCCATCCTTCCTCTGCAAGCAATTACAAGTTCAGATTTCAAATTAGCAGAACAAATCTTACAACAAATATGGTAAGCACTGGCTTGAGGCTTTTCCTATGTGTAAACATACAGTACAGCACACATTTTGCCTACAGCTTTGCTGAACCTCTACAAGTCTCCATTTGGAATCTAAAATTGTTTCGGTGGCAGTCAGGAACTGAATTAAAACATCACCTCATCTGCTGGAAACATTACCAGATGTCAGTGCTTGACAGTGAGAGCTCTCAAGAACTTCTCTATGCATTCATTAGAAACAAAAGTTTTCCCACCTTGCTTTTTTTTCCTTTAATTTGTAATTCAGGTGTTGCACTAAAAAAATTAAATCATAAAATTATTCAGTTACCAGTATCTGTCTCATATGTTACTTAGTGGAGAACTTCCCACCCCCTCTCCAAGAGACACATCAACTTTAAAGTAAAAAGATCTAATTCAATAAGAAAAAATGAAAGCAGGAAAAAAGGCACAAGTGAGAACATGCATATATAAATTGCTAATCTAGTATAGGTCATACTACAGGGATGCTTTTCCTGATCCTATCACAAGTAGTAAGAACCATGATGCTTCCTGAAGCACCAGCAGGTGTTCTGAGTGGGCAGCAGGAACATGAATCCTTACAAGCTCCAGGATGCAGTGCATCATCTTCTGAGATTGCTGGGATTATCTTATTAGTAAGCAAACATCCATTTAGTTTCTAATGGATATCTTTATGAGGGAAATGGACTATATTGTATATAAACAACTCCGAGGAGTTTAAAAAACAATACTGTAGCATACGGGATTTGTCAAGGGCTCAAACTATCTGAGCCTTGTGACTAAACAAACAGATGAATAAACAAAACCAACCACACACTCTAAACGCCAAACAACCAACCCCTAGAAACTTCCTTAAGACAACAGCTCCTGAGTTCCTTCCCTCTTACTCCCTTAGCCAGAAGACATCTTCTGAACAAACATGAAGAAATCTTAGCACTGCTGCATCCCAGAGGAGCTATGTATTCTCTGGGCAGGCTCGAGTTGTACAATTTAGTAACCCAGCCAATTTTGCAATGGATATAAAAGTATAATTCAGTTTCTTAGGAAAAATATCCTGCTGTGACCTTAGGATGTATAATGTACTGAAAGAGGGAAGATGTAGACTAGATATAAGGAGAGTGGTTAAACACTGGAACAGGTTGCCCAGGGAAGTTGTGGAAGCTCCAGTCCTGGAAGTGTTCAAGGAGAAATTGGGTGGGACCTGGAGCAACCTGGTGTAGTGGGAGGTGTCCCTGCCCATGCAGGGGGTTAGAACTAGATGATCTTTAAGGTCTCTTCCAACCCAAACCATTCTATGATTCTTCTATGATACTGATGTGCATTGAATGGATGGATTTGAAAAAAATCTTCACAAAAATACAACGAACACACAAAGTGCAGCTGTACTTGCTAGACCCCATCACAGAATCACAGATCGTTTTCAGTTGGAAGAGACCTCCAAGGTCCAGCATTTGACCAACACCACAATCTAACTAATAAACCATGTCCTTAAGGACCAGGTCCAAATGCCTTTTAAATACCTCCAGGGATGGCATCTCCACCACTGTCCTGGGCCATTCCAATGCCTGACAACCCCCTCAGTGAAAAAATATTTCCTAACATCCAGCCTAAACCTCCCCTGGTGCAGCTTCCATCCATTCCCTGTGGTCCTATCACAGTTCCCTAAGGAGCAGAGGCTGTTTCCCTCCCCACTCCAACCTCCCTTGAGGTGGTTGAAGAGAGCTCTAAGGTCTCCTCCTCTCAGCCTCCTCTTCTCCAGACCAAACACCCCCAGCTCCCTCAGCTCCTCCTCACAGGACTTGTGTGTGCTCCAGGCCCTTCATGAGCTTTGTTGCCCTTCTCTGGACACGCTCCAGCACTTCTGTGTCCCTCCTACAGTGAGGTGCCCAGAACTGAACACAGTACCCGAGATGCGGCTTCGACAGAGCCGAGTAGAGAGGGACGACATCGGGGCCAAGCCAGGAAAGGGCGAGATCTCAGCAGTGCTGTGGACTCACCGTCTGCCACATGCCATGGTTGATCAGAGGCCCACTGCTGGTGACACGGCCTATCCCGTTGTATTTCAGCTGCAGCTCCAGCCGCCCGTTGCGCAAAGCCAAGACGACCCATGTGCTGTCTCGGTGGCCTCCGGCAAAGAAAAGGATACCTTCAGGATCAAAGGTTCTAAAGTCGAACTCGGCCACAAGTCTGACCGCACAGGTGCCAAGAAATAGATTAGTTATGCAGAGTTCAAAAACCACAGAGTACTTTCCACACAGATAGCATCAATTCTAACAGACATAATGCTCCGTTAAAACATACTAGCTTTTAATGGACTCCTGAAAGACTTAAGCTGTGAAGATGGATTTTAAAATAATTTCAAAAACAGAAAATATATTACGGGGCTTCAGTAATTATCTCAGGAGCTCTGTGGTCATGGCTGCCTTTCTCATTTACTGGTTTGGATAATGTTTTGCCTTACGGGACTCCGTAATCCACACAAATAAGGAATAAATCATAGGAATAATTGCCATTGTAACAAATTAACTCCACTGCATGCACTGATACTGGGCAGTGCATCTGACTGCCATTCCAAATTGTCCTCACCTCGTCAGTTGCTTCCTTTTGAAGCGCAGCCTGATAACAGGAGTGCCACTGAACATCCTCCCCAGGTACAATGATTTAATGCTTTTTCCAACAGCAAAAGGCACGCACGGTATTATGTTCTATAATCAAAACACATTTTTGAGTGCTTATTCTCCTCATACAGCAGAATCAGGGAGTAAACCTTTTTTTCATGTAGTTGCTATACATATAGAATGTTAATGCACTTCAGTGTTTATACTCTCAAAACACTGTTGTTTTGGCACTGAGAACTTTTCTTTTTTTCCTTGTCTCCACCCTCCTATCTGCCTCGGAGGAATGATTTCCTGTTGCAAAATGAAATTATACTCATAACAGTATACATAAGGTTTTGTGCTCCAGCATCATGCCTGCAACAGAAAATGTGCTAAGAACTTGCTGTTGATGGTTGGTTGGTTGGTTGGTTGGTTGGTTTCCACAGAGGCAGCCTGCACCACTGTGCAACCACCTCAAATGCCTGGAAGATGAGAGTGTCAAGTGCTGGTCTGTAACTTACACCTCAGTCCCTGAGATCTCTGCACTGTCCTGCTGGGTCTAACTCAGAAAAACGTGTGCTGCCAGAAGCAACTCACAGGCATATCAAGGGCTGGCAGGGCTATCACTGGCATGCTCTTTTTGGAATGGGGACAGGAGAAGTCTGAGAAGAGGACTTTAAGGGGAACTACTGTTTTCAGGAGAGCTGCCGTCCCCAGCTCATGTGGCCTTGCCAATATGACTCCCTCCTGTTGGTCACTCAGCACAGATGGCTTTGGTTTCATCAGTTATTCTTAACTGCAACATAAAATGAAGGTCTGATCTGCAGCTAGCAATGAAGACTAACAGAGAATCACAGGATCATAGAATGTATACATACCTCACACGTATTCATGTCCTGGGAAAGTTTTACTCCTCCTCTGCCATCACAGTGACAGGTATAACTCCCTGGTGAGTTCACACAGGTCTGTTCACAGAGTTTTTCTTCACATTCATTTATATCTACACAAAACCAGAAAAGAAGAGAGGAGAAAACAGCAAATGAGTTTGTTTAAACATGAATTGGCTGGGGGAAAAATACCCACTCTCAGTGTTGTTTCATAGCACCTTTCACTGGAGCATTCCCAAGTGCTCCCCAGCCAGTACTCACCCTACACCACAACTTCACTGGAGAGAAGAATTAGAATTAGCATCTGCACAGATCTGTTTTCACAGACAGATTCCAGTTGCCCAAAGATACACAGAAAATTAGTGGGAAGGCTGGAAGCTGAGCTCAGCTCCTTGTCTGCTGGTTCAGAGACCTGGGCTTTAACTTCTAGACAAGACTTCCTCCCTTCAGGCCCCTTCTGCTATGCCTGTGCTGTCTACTGCTCCTTCAGCTCATGTTCAACTCAGGGACTGCTTGCTTCATTGCTACTCAGCAGCTGGATCCTCATCAGACAAGTAAAAGCTGACTTTTTCATTCATTATTTTCCCTTTTTTTTTTTTTTTTTTCCCTTTGGCTTGTTTTCATCTGCTTTGCAAACAAATGGAGGAAAACAATTGGCCATGGCCCACAGGGATCTCTTCAGGCAGAGATAAACATTTAAAGCCCAGTAGGGATGGCTGGCATGTGATTGAAATCATTACATTAACTTAAGACAAAAGGCAGGGAACAATGGTAGTCTTGGAATTCTTTCAAAACTTACTCCACCGAGAGAGCTTGCAGGCAGTGTAGCCAGCAGAACTGTGCATGGTTCTGATGTATATTAAGCTGTTCTTTCAGAGTAATACCAGAGGACAGGCTTTGAAAAAATAACAGCTACGGCTTTAACTTTTCTTGACCTACAAAGGGAGACAGAAACATGCACAGACGCTTCTGAGCTTCCACCAGATCTTGTACTTGTCATAAATTCAAGAAATCTCAGTACTCTGGCTCGTACAGCTTGATACAAGTCATCAAAGATGACTGCAAATGCAGTGAGCTCAAACATGACTGCAAACTCACAACTAGAGAAATGGAGCAGAAATCTAGCGTGTAAGTACAATTAAATAAAGGAAAAGGGGGAAAAAAAAAAAAAAAAGCTTTTACTGAAGCCTGAAATTAAACTTCTGGGTTTTGATAGCTTTAAACAATGTAATAAACACCAACATGATGTTTTTTCATGAGCTTACCCTGACAAGTCTTTCTCAAGTTATCATACTTGTAGCCAGCATCACAAACACATTCATAGGAGCTTATTAAATTTTTACAGTGAGCTTCTCCACAGATGTCTGTTGATGCCATGCATTCATCTATGTCTGCAAAACAAGAAATTAAGCAACACTTCTTCAGATGAGAATAATCACTTCACCATTTGAACACAGGAGTGGGCTCAGGGTCAAATGATCCCTCCGTTATTTTTTTAACTGAAAAAACCCATCACCTTTAAGAATTTGCCTTCAAGGTTAGTTATATGCTTTGTGCTTTCAAAACCACATGTTGTTCCTTTCTTTAAGCTGTTAACCACTATCAGAAAAACAATGCAAAGTGAGCCAGGTGAACTACTGCAAGCAAAAAAAGCTCCCACAAAGCCAAAAATTCCCCACTCTGTCATGGGGGCTGAAACTGGGTTAAAAAGCTGCATGATTTCTACCAGAACACAGAAGGAACACAAAGCCTGCAGAGCATCACAGATTTCCATACGCCTTCTTCAGACAAGCAAAATACCCTTTATCACACATTCACAAAACTGAGATCTCAATCTGCTGCTCTGTAGTGGTAAAGTGGCATTTAAGCAGCCCAGTTTGTCCCAGAGAACAAGTCATGCCTGAGAGATGTTGTGGGATTTCACCACAAAGGCAGGCAATGGACTGGAACTAGAGGTCCATAAAAACCAAACAACTGTTTTTCCTAACATGTTAACTAATACCCAGAAAAATCCTGGTGTTGACAAAACATTTGCAGTATCTTCAGAGTTTAATATTTACTTTTGCTTTCTAGTACACGTTACAACTGCAACCACATTACACTTTGTGATTTTCCCAGGTTTGAGTGAACTGGCCTATGCTTATACACTACATTCACATTGCTATTATACGAACACACATAAACAGGAAAACAAATGTAACTGTGAGCCCATTTGCCATCCACCTGACCATGCCAGCTGGCACCAGAGGACAATTCAAGAGAGAAGTTGGCTCTTCTGTGTGGCTGCTCAAATTAGAACGGGATACGGTGTAGTCACTTTAAACAGGGGAAGTGACACAGAAATAAAAACCTGCTCTTTGTGGCTTTGCTGGTAGCACCACTGTTCAGCTCAGGTAAACTGCTTAGAAACATCTTGTGATATCCATCTGTAGGAGGTATTCACAGACTTGCCTATTTTTTCATGAGACGGGCAATATTTTAACATCCACTCGTGATCATTAATGAGTCCATGTCTCAGCATGCAGTTTCTTAACACATTTAAAATCTCAGTTGCTTAAGTTCTGGTTATGTAAATTCTTGCCACGGTTTCAATCAGATACTTCAGATCCTCACATTCTGTTCTCAGCTACTGTGTGGAACAGTTGCCAATCTCCAACAGGGCCTTTCTACAGCTATTAATACTCAGTTGCAGGGAATTTATCTATCTGTATCTGCCTGAATTCATCAGCTGCTGCGCATACCCAAGTTTAGAGAAGGAGATTAAGAAACCCGCAAAAGAAAACCAAAGGGCTCACATACTACCCCACCATGAGCCTGGAAAGAATCAAAACCAGAACCAGCCCACCCTCCCCTCGAAGCCAGGCTGTGAGGACCGACCAGCTGAACCAATTCAGCACAACCCAAGCCACGAACCACCCTGTGAATCAGACCTGTGTGATGGCACCGGAGGGGAGCATGGAGCGAGCCCGGACCTGCAGTGCTGGGCTAGGGCACCCAGGACACCAGTACCGGCTGGGCTGGGGATGCTCAGTGCTGCAAAATACAGCCACAAGCCACTGAGCATCCCCTGAAGCAAACCTGAGGGACCCATCAAAACTTACCCTCACACGTTTTGCTGTCCTTGAGGGCATACCCACTGTAGCAGGCGCAGCGGTAGCTGCCCAGCTTGTTGAGACAGAGGTGGTTGCAGCCGCCGTTCTGCGTCCTGCACTCATCAATATCTACATCAAAAGAAAGCATCAGTACAAGGGTCAGATTTTCACCTCTGGAAGTAATCACAGAGGGTGAGAGTGGGACAGGCCTTGGGAAGGAGAAAGGCTAAACAAGAAACACCATTACAGCTTCAATTCAGTGATTAAAAAAAAAAAAAAAAAAAAAAAAAAAAAAAAAGAAAAAGACAGAGAAAGAACTGTAACTGAGTATCTCCTTCAGAGCTCTGAGAATGCACAAGAGTATCTTTAGTGATGGTGGACACGAAGAAGTTTGTTTCCAGAAGCAATATAATTATAATTAATATATTTTATATCACAACTAATTTTTAGAATTATACTATGACCATTAAGTTCAGGGTGAAAGCTTTAAATAAAACAGTATATCCTTACTACTATAGAACTCGTGAGAATACAAAGTTTTGAGTTCACAGCTCTTGAGCACTGTGAGCTATACAGTGCTCCACTGAAGTTAGCAGCAAAATCCCATCAAATTCAGTAGTGCCTGGATTTCACCCTCCATGTCCCTACCTCCTCATTGTGTCCTGCTTGTACATGGGGCTCTGGAGTGAGCTGATGGGTAGAACAGCACATTTCCTGGTGTAAGCAGAAGAGGGGATATGCTTCAGACTGATCAGCTGATGAGTTCTCAAAGCTGACTGTATACTGCTCAGATGACTGTCTCAAACACCCAAATAATCTGCCTGTGAGTGATCCTATAATCTCCTCACAGTATTTACATCAGAAGAAGAGGCTTTGGATCTCCTGCTGTCTTGATTGCCACAATACTTGATTGGCTGAATGCGATTTCTGGCAAATACTTCTGGCAATTATTTAACATTGGCAGGAAGAAAAGCAATGGCCCTGACATAAAGCCTTGAAGGCAGAAATAAGAAAAGGAACCAAAAAACATGAGGAGGGAAAAATAACTTCACTATTTCTTAAAAGGATAGAGAAAGACCTCTTGAGGCCTGGGAATTCTTGCACAAATAATTTCTGCCTGAATATTGTCTTTGGAGTTGGTGGAAATACACAGTGGGATGTAAGTGGAACAGGCAAGGATGCTTTAGCAGACAAATTTAATCTGCTTGTGCACCATCAGCCATACCCCAATTGCTTGCTGAAGGTTGCTGTTCCCATTGCAGAGGTGCAAGAAAGGAACATGGGGCAAAATCCCAGGCTCTGCAGTCTGTGATCTGTTCCATGGGGCTCACTGCAACAGATGGAGGCAGTTCTGCTGGAAAAGCCCCTGCAGCTGTAATTCTCCTGCCACTTTCAGAGGGGATGGGAGAGAAAGTTGGAGCACAATTTCTTAGATTACTTTGCCAAGACCAAGCTGAGATCCATTCAAGGCATATAAAAAATGCTGATGTTACAATGACCACATTCACAGAAGGGTAAAGACATGAGAGGTGTGTAATCCAGGTTCAATTCTGTGACTTCTGAACTGTGCAGCACAGTATCAGTGACCATTTGAGAATACAGAAAAACCAGATACATCTTTGTTAGAAATATAAAAGATAACGAAACTCAATTACCTTTTTCACAAGTTTTACCCTGCCAGCCACGCTTGCATTCACAATAAAAGTCCCCCTTGAGATCTTCACATTTGATGGTCCCTTCTTTGTGACAAGGATCAGGAGAACACTGGTTTGGCAAATCTGGTTTATGTCAGGAATGAAAAAAAACAAAAACAAACAACAGAACAGTACACTGAAATCACTGACAAACTGGTATTTCACTCACATTAAAAGTCAAGAAACTTAAACAGTAATGGAGAGTCGCTCAGGAATACTCACACCCAGCAACACTGGAAGCTAACTCTTAGTGCTCACATGCCAAACAAGCTGTGCCAAGAATTTTGCACAAGCAGCAGAATTCATTTTATTGCAAAAGGGAGTGAGCTACCCCCTTATCTGAAGGTCAGTCACATCCTGAAAGAAACAAGTCAAAGTAGCTAATTTTTAAATAAAGTTCATTCTACTCGCCCTGGTTTTGGAGAACAGAAAAAGCAGGTACCAACTAAGGTACTCAAGGAAGAACGGATAATCTTTTCAATTACCTTTGGTAGCTCAACTGAGGATCTTGCCAGGGCTGATAGATTTGCTGCTAGCAAAGGTTTATAATTGTAATTTTTGTCAGAGCTATTGAACTTCTATTTTCCCCTACCCAGGATAAGAAACAGTAATGTGTTAGTGGTGTGAGGGTAACAAACCAGTTTGCAGAGGTAGGCAGACAGACAGACACTCTCTGTGTTCCTATGAGACCAATACAGAGCAAAGTCTCCCACTGATTTTAAGCCAAGCTCCAATAGTTAGCAATGAATTTTCTCCACAGGAAAGAAGAGTGACCGCCACACTTTGGGGAGGATGGGAGGAACATACATCAAAATATGATGACTTCTGGACAAATAGAAGCTACCTGTCCAAATTCATCTACTCATTTAGCAAAATATCCAGGGCAACTGCTTTGCAGAGACAGCTAAAGGAAGAATGAGAGAACACCCTTGTTCCTATAAAAAATAGTTGGTAGCTCTCATGTGGTAGTAACCTGTTACCACAGGTGTTCTTATCAGTCATCTTCAGAAAATGTGTTAACTGTTTCCACAACCTTAACCAGAAGGAGCAGCTCCTTCTGTAGACTGCAAAGATCACCTCATCAGAGGGCCTGTCCCCCTTCAGCAGTGAGGTTGGGGAGACACAGAGGACTTCTGCAGACCTTCTACACGTGGATGAACTTTAGACATGGTCTAGTCTGCCATGGATGTCACTTTCTACAGAGCACATTTGAACCTGAGCAGAGCCACAGCAAACCCAAATGAATGTATATTCACAATGGAACTGACTTTCTACCCTGGAGCAGTTACATGGTTAGTCCCATGGTTAGCCCCACTGGTTAGTCCCAGCTCTGTGCTCACCAGCACATGAAAAGCACTGGTAAAGCAAGTCCTATGACATGAAGGTATGATGTTCAGGCTACTCTTGTGGTGAACATATGTGGCAATTGGTTGTGTCTGATCAGCTGTGCCCTCAGCAAGGGGCAGGGGGGCACATCTACAAAGCAATGATTCTGCCCAGTCCTTTTGGTGCATGATACAGGGATTGCTGCAGCTGCTGCAGTTAGCAGAGCTTCTTTAAAGGAAGAACTGATATCACTAACAATGCCTCCTGCAGTCCTACAATCTTAGCAGCACATACTTACAACTCAGCAGGAACCCAGTTCAGTACAGACAAAAGGAATAATTTATGAAAAGTGGACCAGACAAGTATATTAAGTGCACCTGATTAGCAACAGCTCTCTGTAGGCCAAGTTTAGTCTGTGATACTAGATTTGCAGTGCAAGAAGTGCTCAGTGCGTACACACTAAGTGAGCAGAAGCAGCAGCAGCAAAGAGCCCTTTTCATGCACTCGTTCTGCTGACACCGATGTTCAGTAGGAGCAACATGCAGTATGTACTCCTCGTGATACTGGGAAACATGACTTGTGAATTGATGGGCATATGGGGTAGCAGGGAGGCAGGTAGGGAGAGGAAGTGTTTGTAAATTAGCAGCCCAGTTAGACTTCTCATATTGAGTTTATTTAAGAACTGGGTACACTCCTACTTTCATCAGGATTACACTCTTTCTACATGTCTCTTTTTAACTTCCTCTGTGTCACCCTGGAAGTCCCCTTCAGGACAACCTGCTCTGAAGAAACTTCACCATTTCCATGAGAGAAGGCACAAGCAATTCCCAGTGATGTCCAAACAACACTGCTGTTGCACTGACTGCCTTAGATTTGAATCTCAGTAATCACAGACTGGTTGAAGTTGGCAGGCATCTCTAGAAGTCATTTGTCCAACCCCATACTCAAGCAGAATCACCTAGAACTGGTTGCTCAGGACCATGTCCAGACAGTTTTTTAATATTTCCAGGGCCAGGGACTCTACAACCTCCCAGGGCAACCTGTGTCACTGCTGGGTCACCGTCACAGGCAAAAAGTGTTTCAGTTTGTCCCATTCTCTTCTGAACTTTTTGGTTTGCCTTTTGGACAGACGTTAAAACCAGTGTGATGTTAGGCATAAAAATAAGGAAAGAGCATATACTCTAATATTAGATAGCATTTCTATTATGATTATCAATAAAAAATAGGCAGATTCTTGGGCTACACTGCAAGAATTCAATATTCTTTTGAATTACCTGAAGTCTGCAGTTACATGGCCTTTAAATAGTTAAAGAGGGCTTATAATAAAAATGGAGACAAATCTTTTAGCAGAGTCTGTTTTGATAGGACAAGGGATAATGGTCTTAAACTCAAAGAGGGTAGATTTAGACTAGATATAAGGAAGAATTTTTTTGCAGCGAGGATGGTGAGACACTGGAACAGTTTGCCCAGAGAGATGGTAGAAATCCTATCCCTGGAAACATTCAAGGCCAGGCTGGATGTGGCTCTGAGCAGCCTGGTCTAGGTGACTGCTCACTGCAGGGGCATTGGACTAGATGACCTTTAAAGGTCCCTTTTAGCCTAAACCATTTTATAATTCTAAGTTAGCAGCACACACTGTTGCAGTTTATCAAGATTAACACAGAGTACTATACTTTATTTGCTTTACATGTAGCACTTCGTGCAATATAAATGTTTTCACCACTCTTTTCAAACCATCAAAGGTGATTTGCAATGGTTGTCATTAAATATAGTGGTCTGAATCAGCTGGTACAAAATAGCTGAAGTAAAGAAAGGAGCTCTATAAAAAGGTCATAAAGAATTGCAAATCTCTACAACTAAAATAATCTGTATTTCTAATTGTGATTTCATCCACCCCTTTCAGAATACAGCCAAAACGTATTAGATCCAGGCAGTGTCTCACTTTCCTCCTCTGCAACTAGCATAGCTTCAGCCTCTAGCTGGGACTATGCCATTTAGAAGATAAGAGTTTATCCTGAGCCTCAGAAAGGTGTTCCACTGTAGGCAAGGAGCACCCAGGAAAACTCTACAGGAAAATCCTAAGAGCCTCACAGAAATAACCACTCACTCACTAGAAACAAGGCCTAATTATCTTTCCCCATCACCACTCCATCTGTGCAGAGCTGTGTGAAAGCTCCAGCCAAGGCAGATGCCTGGCCACACAAAACAAAACACAGCTCCATGGGCTGTCTGAACATCTACTTGCTAAATATCTCCCAATAAATCACTGCCTAGTGGACACATGGCTGCAGGTAGAGGAGCTGGGGTAGGAGAAGCTGGGCTAAGGTGGAAGAGATGACCCATGACAGAGCAGCTATGATCAGTATGTTTCTTTTCCTAGGCATACCAGAATTTGTACACAGTAAACAGAAATGGATTAGGTATAGCAACCCAAGTCTGTTTGTTTTGTTGTGTTTTGGTTTTTTGTGGGGGTTTGTTTGTTTGTTTGTTTGTTTTTTAAACAGCACAAACTAAGCCTCCCAGTGACATTTTAAAGTCACTTGATAAGCAAAAAAAGTCATCAGGGTAATGCTTGACTTAGACGGTGTATTGTCAAGCTCCTGATTCTTCCCCTCCAGATGGATTCTGATGTGCCTCTCAGAGCAGGATGGAAATCACACTGCCCAGCAGAATACCACCCTATCACAACACATGAGAAATGGCAACCACAAACACTTCTATCACATCAACACTGTGCTGATAATTTGTTCTTCTTGTCCTGAGAACTTGAGAACAGGAGATACAACTTTACACTCTCCTGGTGGCTTCACAGCCGTGCAATTCTGCCAGCTCCCTAGAAGGTGCTCCTGATTTAAGTCAGTGGAGGTATAATCAGTACAATAAATGGATCTCATTAAGTGATTCAGCTCTCCCTAGCATAGGCACAACTTGGTCAGTGGAATCCCTCTAGAACTCCAACTGCAGATTAACTCTCCACTGACTGTGATGGGAATACTGCTCATGTGGGCACCTATGCTGGAAACACCTGCATCTACCTCTCTGAATCCAGAGCTGAATCCTACCTGTAACCCTGATCTAAAGATCTTAGGAAGATTATAATCCTCAAGTACTCTGCTAAGCTGCATAATCACTTCCACAGTTAGAATCTGTACCTTATTTCTTCTGTTAACTCCTATAGCTAATCACTCTCCAGCCCTTAGGTTGTGCTATGTCTTTGTATGTCAGATTAAAAGAACCTTCCAGTACCTTGTTCTAAGAGAAGACAGCCTGTTAAGAAACACAATTTAAATGCATCATCCAGGCACAGCCCCACAGAGCTACACAAGCTTCTGGCAGCATCTGTGAAAAATTAAGAGCCACACTGGAATTGGCCAAGCACAAAGTCTGTCATCCTTCCAAGTGTGTTTCAGGCTCCTTCTCCATTACTTCTGTGAACTGGCAATGCCAAGCCAAAATTCAATCATTTAAAAACATTTTAATGGGGGAAAATATTATGATTTTTTCCCCAAACCACTGCATCTGCAATGGGCAAAAATCCCTGAAAACTATTATTTAGCTTGCATTGTTTCAGATTTTTTCATCACTACCCTTTAGACTTGCACTTCTAACACACTATCAGCTGTTTGGAACAAGTGTTCCCAGTTGATGCCATCACTTTCAGCAGGAACTCACCTCCTGGCCGTGCCACACAGGAGAGCAAAAGCAAGCATTGGGCCTCCTGTCTCACTATGAACCATCTGGTGTGCCAAAGCTGACGTGGGTACCACAGGGCTGAGGGCAGAGTACACTGACATTCACAAGTGCTACTGCTCCACTGGTCAGGGTAGGTCTTGATATACCACTTATTAACCTTGGAATTTACTCATCAAAAAAGGATGCTGCAATGCAGTTCATCAATGTAAAAGCTTGACTAAACTCTGATCCTGCTCTGGTAGCACTGGTGTGAACACATGGCTAATGAAACTTGACCCCAGTAAGAGACTGGACTACAGGGGTAAAAATGGAAAATAAATACACATACATGTGATTTTCTCCCCATATGAACTTATCTGCTCCCAGAAGATATTCTTTACATCCCTAACATTGTTAGGAAGGAACTGGAAAGGTCTTAGAAGAGTTCATTAATTCTGATCTCTGTTAGTGATGAACAAATACTCCTTCCCCTTCTGCAGAGATACCAGTTTGACTTCCAAATTGATCTGAATTTTTACAGATTGTAATATTTAAAGCAGTCGTGCTAGGTGTGAAACTGATCTTCTTACCTAAAGCTGTGAGAAGCCTGACACAAGCCTGGGTTTGAATTTAAGCTTTATTAAAGGTTCCATAACAGGAGTAAGCCAAAGCTAGCATTCAAGAAAAAAATAAAATTAAAGGCCAAGCACAGAGTATAACCTTCTGATCAACCCTATTTCTCCTCCCTCTTCCCTTCACACCTTGGGAAACTGGTGAGAAAGAAGTATGTTGCATGTTAAAACACCAAAGCACTGAAAGATGTCAGTGAGATGGCAATAGATTATAAAAGGGATAAGGCCTTGTTTTGTTGCTTATATAGGACAAGCCATAAGGAGCCTCAAGCCTAGAGAATAGGAAGGTCAGTACTAAAATACTATAACAAATGGAGATGGCTGAGCTGCTCTCCTCCTTCAGATAACAATGAGAGGACATATAACTACAAAATACAAACCAAAAATGCTTACTATGAACGCATGTAAGGAAATCAGGACTCCTTGTATACGGCGACCCATATTTCTGAATACAAGCTGAAGAACAGAAAATGAAAATGTTATTATAATGATGACATGGCAGATGTTCAAAGCATGTAAAATCATACCTGGCCTGATGATTCACTAAGCAATGATTCAAAGCGTGCAAAATTTATGCAATAATATAATCTCCCAGATGCCCTAAGATTTTTAGGTTCATCAAAATTTTTCAGCTCTGATGTACAGTAGAGCTAAAAGGCATCTGAAGAGGATGATCACTCTACCAGATGCTACTGTGGTTCTAAAAGCATGTTAGTAGCTACTCAAATTTGACCTACTAAATCTCTTTTAAAAATTCTGAAAAGCATACAGAGTTTTCTAAAACAGTTGGCATTCGTGATTTTAAGTACTACATATTAAGGACAAACAGACAACAATATGATGCCGTGACTACGCTAAGGTTAGTAGAATAAGCCAGTGGATCAATCATTGTTTTAATCAGAAATTAGGTATGTGATAAGTTAATTAAAGAAGGGAAAAGGTGGAAGACTTCAAAATATTTACTAATGCTGCAAGCTGCAGATATAAATGCAACAGCAACATTTTAACATGAAAAAAACCCATAAACTCTGGATCTAAATCCATAAATAAGTAAAAACTGAAACCACATGAAGGACATACGGTCTGTCATAAAAGTTAGAAATGCATGTTTACTGCAGTCAGATTTCCATCACTTTCCTTAGCAGAGACTTCAGCTGTGACAAGCTCCAGTGTTAGGCACCACATACCAGCACTGCCTCAAAGTGAAAGGTGCAACTCACCCAAGTATTTCGGGTAAAAATATTCCTGTAGGAGGGGAAAAAAAAAGATTTATTGAGTAGTATTTGCTTCTATTTCCTACTATATAAGAGCTGCATTTAGTTTGGTGCTCTTGCATGGCAGTTTTTTTAACAAGGTCCAAATATAAGCATCCTCATTTCTTTTTATTCAGAGTGAAAAGCAGCAAAATATCATACATGCATTTTGTCTTTTGAAAAGGAAGAAACATTAGCTCCAGTCTCAAGGTATTTTTTGACGACAGCTGACTTGGTAAGTAGTAGTGACTGGATGCAAAGCCACTTACCCATAGTAAAGGTGCTGATGGTGGCACGAAATTGAGGAAAGAAGAGGAACCTAGGGACAAAACACTAGAGGGAAAGTACAGCAACATTTTATCACCCCATGCCTCCTCTGGAGGCCACCTCCTGAAGCAGGACATGGGCAGCACCCTAACACCATAACCACTAAAACAAAAGGATACCTTTTTGTCTTACAACAATGAGCACCCTATAACTTACCAGCACCCTCTGCCATACCACCCACTCCATCACATCATGGAGACTGCCCCCTCAAAAAAGGGAATGCTTGCAGAAAGTCTGCAAGTGAGGGAAAAACTGACTTTCATTGACTGGACTGCAAAGGGCATTCCCATTCCCATCATGGTGCACATCCATGTGTTACTGCTCCTTACCCTGTGTCAACAGAGAGTAGCAATACAGCAAGAGTTCCCAGTAAGACAAGAGGGCATGGACTTAAGCTCTGCCAGGGGAGGTTTAGGTTAGATATTAGGAAAAAATTCTGTACAGACAGGTGATCAGGCATTGGAATGGGCTGCCCAGGGAGGTGGTGGATTCTCCATCCCTGGAGGTTTTTAAGAAGAGACTGGATGTGGCACTCAGTGCCATGGGCTGGGAACCACGGTGGTAGTGGATCAAGGGTTGGACTTGATAATCTCTGAGGTTCTTTCCAACCCGGCTGATTCTGTGATTCTGTGAAGAGCAGCAGTTTGCTGATGTGATGTGGATCTAACCTTGCATGTTAGAAAAACACTCAGCCTGGTGAGGTCTTGCCAGTTGCATGCTTGCTTGCACCAGCACAGAGAAACAGCAGGAAAACGCAGCTGTGCTGCACTGAAGGGTGGGAGATTGGCTTAAGCTGCTCATTAAACCACTTTCTTGAAAAAAATTTTTAAAAATCAAGGACAGGAAAAAGTATTTCTTTTTAATTTCACTTCATACTGGATTTCATAATGTGTAAGTCACTACTTCCAGTGCTGCTACAACTGTAACAGGGGTGTGCTATGAGGCAAAACTTGGGAATTATACCATTGTTTAATTTTTTTTTGTGTTAAAATAAACCTTTTCTCAGATAATTATGAAAGCATATGCATAGTATAATTCTCTTTCACACAGCATGAGCAATTTTCATATAACACTATCTGCAGTAAGATTAGGACAGTAAATATCCTGTATTTTACTAAACTCATTTTGCCTATCTTGGAGCAAGATTAAAAACTACTATATTTTCTCTTATTATTATTATAGATGTTTGTATAAACTCATGCATATACACAGACATGTACATATAACAGAGACAGGCATACACTGTGATACAATTTGACCCGGACTACCTAATACAATCAACTGATTAACAAAGCCATATAAAAATGAAGTTTTGCACTGCTGTCATCCTTCAGAAAAATCAATCACTTCTGGCAAATACACTCCAGCTACTGAAGTGCCCCATGTAAATATTCATCCCAAATCATACGAGCATCAATAAAGAAGTAGAAGTAGCTTACACGTACTCTAATTTTCACTTCTGCCCTGAGGATAATAGGCTTGGCAGCTATTGGGGCTGAGCTTTGTCATATCTCTTACGGGTTAAAAAACTGAGTGTTAAACAAACTCAGAACTCAGTGCAATCCTGCAGTCCCTCTTTTCTTTTAAGTTTAGTTTTGGAAAAGACAAGTCAAAAAAAATAGTCAAAATAAAAGAAAACCTAAACAGTCGAAGTATTCAGATGAGTGCCCAGCTGTGTTATAACCACAAACTGAACTTCAGTCAGCACTGCAGGACAAAAAAGATGGTGGCGTGTGATGAAATAGTCCAAACATTTTTTCATTATTTCCCCTTTATTCAATATACATCACAAGAATGTGCAGATGTGTTTAGCAAGCAACAGGATAATCCAGACACTGGCAAGAACACCTTTTTCTGCACTCACATGACAGGAAATAGGAGTTTTCACATTCATAGCTCCAATTCGGTGATGGCAAAGGCATAAAAGTTCTTTTTCTCCTTGACCTCAGATGAATTAGTTGAGTGATAGCAAAGTTGTATAGAGTTTATTTCAGAATGAAAGATTAAGGCAAATATTTATTTTCACTACACAAATAACCTTCCAAATGCAAACTGACTGTATATTGATTCAATGACAGCTGAATACCAGAAGAGTGAATCTCCAAGACACCATACCACCACAAGCTTCATTTCATGAGGTACATGATTCAAACAGGAGGCTATTAATAGAAATCTAATGCATCTTTCCCTATATTTATCATTTGCTTATGTTCTACAAAATTACTTGCTGAACAATAGCACTTCTGCAGGTCTACAGGACTTGCTGACAACATCATTCTAAAATAAAGCAATGTGATGGCAGGTTCTAATATTACTCATTCTTGTATGATTAACTTTCCATTTTTCTCTGTAATCAATTTTCCTTACAACAGGCTTCTGGAAACACAATGACAACATATTTCCATTCAGCCAAAGATTAATCAAGAATGAAGGACAAATGATCTCCACCTCAAGAAAAGGGAATTTGCTTAAACTGCAAGTAGCTAGCAGACCCTTTTCAAAAGACACTGGTGAGAAGTTTTCCCGGTTAAAAATTCAAGTTGTGTCTTGATTCAAGTTATGCTGCACAGAAAGACAGACATGCATTACTTCTTGTGTGAGCACACAACTCTGCAATGCCTTTTCAGTCTTCTGCATCAACTTAGTGACCTGCAGATATCAGGGAAGATGAAAACCCTATACACGCTTAGGTCCTTATTAAAAGTCTGCAAGTCATCTTCTCTCCACCCCAAGTCTTCAACTGTATTTTCAGGATCCAAGAAAAATGCCAAGAAAAATGCTTTGAGGCTTGCTGACAAGGAGCTAGCAAAGATTCTCTGTTACTACTATGCTGATTTCTCAACTAGTCACCTTCAGTTTCAGGCCCATCAAAAATTTCACCACCCAGAAGGAAAAATGGAGGGACTTACTTAACTGTGACCACTGTGGTGACAAGTCACCACAGAATTACATTAAGTGTGTTAAATTTTCAGCCTGGGCTCTGATAAAATAACACAACATTTAAATGTTGCTAGCCCTTCTCCTTTGAAATTCCTTTCCTAATTACTGCTGAAAATAAAAAGCAGGAGCAATGGGCTTTTTAGAATCTAAAACTATACAGAAATGCATATTGGACATAAAGATCCTTTGGATAACCTGGCATGTAGACACTGACCTCTCCAAGCTTTCTAACCTGTCTGTCAGGTAGTGATGTCCTAGTGCATGCAAGAGGCAGACAGTATCTTGCAGCAACCTCCACAAGAGAATAATTTTCACAGATATAGTTTCAGTGATGCCAACCTCTGTGCCTGCTCCTAGCAAGAAAATCTTAATGCATTTTTAACTCTGCTCCTTGTGACCCAACACACTGTCAGGCTTCCCACTTACCAATCAACCGGGGAGTGGGAAGCATCAGTCATCAAGGTCCTGGCACCATGACACCAACAGCCTGCAGACCTGTGTGGAGCATCAGTTACACACCACGTGTCATGTGTCACCAGAACTACAGCTCAGCAGACAGCTTGGGTAAAGCGGGAGAAACAGGAGTGACTGCAAAGTTCCTCACATCTGCAAGTTCTCCCTTTAAACGAGGTGGAAAGCAGGGCATGAAGCCAGTCACTCCAAGCAAGTCCAGACTTGCTTATTTCAGCTCTGTTCAAAAGACCTTTTCCTTGCTATCCAGGAGACAGATCTGTGCCTTAACAGAAAAGTTTTAAATTCTACAGACCTACCCCTCGCACACAAACACACATAGAAGGTAGAATCAGGTCTTTCCATGCATTAAACACAATTAATGGTTTCCAAAATAGCAGCACAAGACCTAAGAGTGCATGCTTTTATTTCAGGGCAGAGTGACACCAAACATTATTTTTATGGGATTTAGAATCACACAATCATCCAGGTTGGAAAGGACCTCTGAGATCATCAAGTCCAACCCTTGATCCACTACCACCGTAGGAATTCACAGCAGGGCTGTGGAATAAAACGGGCAGAAATATCTATGCCAGCTTCCCTCCCAGAGGAAACCTACAGCGTGACTGGGGTCACCATTTATTTTCAACTTTATCATTAAACTCTCTCTGGGTGCCAAAATCCAGAAATTAGTGGATTTATACTGTGCATGCATTAGTCCCACTAGCAGTGCTTTAGAGAAGAACACCAAATCAGAGCAAGCATTAACATGAGTCACTGTATAAAAATAGACCTTCTGAAAACATAACAATGATCCTGTCGACACCAGGAAAATGCTCTCACTGTTGCTTAAAGTAATTGGAGACCCTGGAAAGCTCAGCCAAAAGGGCCTGCCAGCTGCTTCTGTTGGTTTTGCTTGAGTTCTAGGTCAGGTAAGCCTGATCAACACTGAATCTAATCAAAATTATATTTGAGCTGTAGTGGCAGCAGATAAAAGACATAGCCTACAGAGAGACTGCTCATGTTCCTAAGCAACTGGCTGAAGGTGGCCCTGCCTGAGCAGGGGGCTGGACCAGATGACCTCCAAAGGTGCCTGCCAGTCCCAGGGATTCTTCAGTTTCGTGGCTGCAGCGTTGCCAGCCCTGGAGGATCTCACAGATTTGTGTTAGCAATGGTGCTTTCTAGAAAGCACCTTCTTAGTTACCTAGTTACCTCTTAAAAAAACTCCCACATTATGCCCTTTTCTCATTTCCATATGACTCTCTCTTTTCCTCTTTCCTTCAAGACTGAACGTTTGTCTTGGGCATGGGCTGAGCTCCTTGTTTACAAGTGCTCTTCATGTTTCCACACCACAGGCATGCATTATCCTTACAAAGAAATGGCAACTAACAACCACATTTGGCTGTAACTTAGTGCATGACAGTTGTTTAACTGTTATAACATGAGAATGCAAAGCTCATTAATGCTCAAGAGTTCCTTGCATTTTTTGAAACTCAGCCCTTGGCTTTTGATGCATAGCAAATCTTATGCTGAATGATTAAGTCTTCCTCCTGTATAATGTAATTAAACAGCCCTACAATTCAAAATTTTAAATCTCAGGAAGATATAGTTGTAGAACTTATCCTCAAAAAAATGTCACATTGCTTGCACAAGCTTTCCTTCTCACTGTGAGGAACCCTACACTCAGGTTAGTTTGCTTCCTATTTTGCTTTGGGGCAGTCTGCATTCTCCATGCAAGGAGCAAAAATAAGTCCTCAGCAAAATTTGGCAAGGGAAACTTTAAAGAAGCAAGAAGGTCATGTTGCATCCAAAAGCTTGAAATCCCATCTACCACCA
Organism: Florisuga fusca; assembly: GCA_038090715.1. NCBI lineage: Eukaryota > Metazoa > Chordata > Aves > Apodiformes > Trochilidae > Florisuga > Florisuga fusca. The sequence continues at coordinate 21,755,070 of JAAWXA010000003.1, read as the reverse complement.
GAGTTACTGTTGTTTATGGTAGCTTTTAGATTTTGCATCCATTTGCAAAGTACCCATTTCACTGTTCAGCTATTCTGGTATATAAAGACTATATGCCTGCCCCTTCCATCAAGCTGCTGATCTTTCCAAACAGAACCACCCTTTCCAGCTTCACCCCTTTCATAAAGACCAGGCAATTCTGCAGAATCCTAAAGACAGAAAATTAAAACCTTTCTATTGTTGCAGCTTCCCTTGCCCTCTTCTGAGATGCAGGACTATTTCCCCACTGCATACTGAGGTGCCACTTCAGTAAAAGATGCTGCTCTGCAATGAGGAAAACCCCACTAATTATTAGAAATCACAATTACAAGAAACAAACTAATCAAAAGAAGGGGGGGAAAAAAAAGTTCCTGTATGTCACAGCCAAGAAGAACAGATACTTTACATTTGTGGTGATGTACAGGGCACAGAGATTATTTCCACATGTGGCCTGAGGCAGGATTTGATTGGACAATAACAGTGTGAAATGGATGCAACTACTGCCAAGGGCCAAATATTCCAAGAAAAATCATCTGTAGAGTGATTCCAATGAGTTGGTTTCACATGCTTTTAGTTTATTCTTAACTCAGTCCAAACACAAATTCCCTGTGTTTTCCTCCACAACTTCAGGACTGAAAGGCTATGTTCCCTCCAGCCATATCAATCTACAATTTGAAAAGAGGATCCCAATTCGATAACAGCTCTCCACTCAGTGCTGTTTGTTTGAATCCTTACTTGTTGCAGTAGTTACAATATTTCATAGAATCATAGAATTGTCTGGGTTGGAAGGGACCTCAGAGATCATCAAGTCCAACCCTTGATCCACCACCGCTGCGGTTACCAGCCCATGGCACTGAGTGCCACATCCAGTCTCTTTTTAAATATCTCCAGGGACAGAGAATCCACTACTTCCCTGGGCAGCCCATTCCAATGCCTGAATTTGTACCCACGGTTAAACTAATCTCACTAAGAGTGGTTACATGGTTAAACTAAATCTCACTTAGAAACTTCAGTCAAAGAAAGCAAACCAGGATCTTACTCCAGCTGCTTACTCCAACCAGATCAGCTTAGCTTCCAAATGTGAGACCAAAGCCTGAAAATAATTATTGTGTGAATGGAGAAATAACCTGAATGGATCCCTTCCCCCTGCCACTTTTCACTGGTTCTGTTTTCAAATTGCCATGGTGTTAGTCATTTAACACTTGCTAAATTCCTTCACTGGGAGCTAAAGTATGAGATAATGAACATTTTTGCTGCTTCTTTAGTAAGTCTCCTGCCTCAAAGTTCTCCCTTACCCCAGCTCTGTGTCCCACAGTCTCCAGAGCAGTCGTGCTGCCTGGAGAAAGCTCCCTTGCTGTGTCCATTCACAGTTTCTTCTAAACCTCTGATGTTGAATCCATTCTTGTTGTTCACAATTACTGAAAAGTAACTGCTTGGAATTAATTGACTTGGAGCTTGGAGCACACATGAGCCACAACTACCAATTCATGCAGATTCAATGTTTCTCTTACCTGATTCTCCTGTAGTTGTACTAACAAACTGTGTATTAATTCTCCATAGGCTACTCTTCTTTTTTTTGTTTGTTTTAATTTAGAAAGAAAATTACATTATCTCTTTGCCACAAAAAAACTTTTCTTCATCCTTAATTGGCTGTTATCCCCCCTCTCACATATTTATTAAAACCTACTGTATTCCTCTAAAAAACTCACTTAATAACTTTCTGGTTTTTTCCATTATCTTCCTTCTTGACCTAAAATCTGTATAATCCCTGTGCTTCAATTTACCATTCTTAGCATCTTTATCCATCCTATCTTCAAACACTGGAATATTCACCACTTTTGTTCTCTCTTCTTCCCTCCCTCACACTGCACTGGAGGTTTAGTGTATAGTACTTTTGTGATGTGATGTTTCAGTATTTCCAGCTCTGTTCTGAACTCCTGGGCTAAACTCACACAAGTGGAAACAGATAAAGATCAGGTAGGCATGAGTCCAGTGGAGTTGGTGGAGCTGTGCCTGCTTCCAACAGCAAACTGCTCACCCTTCTCAATAACTTCTGGTAAAGAAGCATTTAGCTTTCTTGGGCAGACAGAAATATTTTTGTTACCCTCCTGAACTCTGCCACCACAAACAAATGCTGTGTCTGTACCACCAAGCAGACAGATGCATCCTGCCCCACGGTCCTAATCTGCTTGCTTTTCCAACCAGTTAGATCTACTGGAGTCTGGTATGACTCTCTCCCATCCTGTTTCCTTTATGAGAAACTACAGGCAGAAGGGAGAAAGGGATAGAACAACCAATGCTTATCCAGATCTCATCACAGCAGAAAGCTGGGAAGATGCTACGGCATGCATCTGGGCACTCAAACTTTTCTATCCTTCACCCATTACTGGAGAAAAGTCTACATCTCCCCTTACTTTCTTTCTCAAAATCTATTCAGAAGGTACCACTGTGCCTGGGAATTCATCTTTCCATATATTGAGTCCATGCAGGTTAAATCATCATCTCAGAATTCTTCAGTAACCCCTTCCCTGTCTCAGATGAATTCTGCACCAACTAGAAGAGACATAAACATTGACACCAGCTATAGTTCTAGCCCTTCCTTCACACTCTGCAAAAATGTCATAACCAATTGGAATACTGAGAATTGTCACACCAAGTAAATCCATATTTTTGCCTGGATCTAGAAAAGAATATTTTTTTACAGGGCTGATGACATCTGTATTTAAAGATAGTGTCAGTATTTTTCATGTCTAGACTACACAACATTCACTAAATTACTCAAAGAAATTTTATACTGCTTAACTCTCCCACTAACTCCTCTCCTCCCCCTACATGCCTTCATACTTTTCTGATTAGTATTTACAAATGTGTACCTACCTTGCTATTCTTAGAAATAAGACCTAAATATTGTCTGCCAAGCACCCCTCTTAAAAGATCACCATAAAGTTTTAATTACTCTACTCCATGCATGCAGCTCATCTGTGTTATCATGACTGTATCACATAATGGAACAAATAAAGAAATGAAACCAGTGAGTCAGCAACACTACAAAACACAAGCAGAGTGACCATTATCACACCCTATATATTGCTTCATCTGCTTTTCAGCTTCTCGATAAACCCAGCCTAGCAGAAGGAATGCTGACATTACTGGATGCTTTTTTAGGAGCAGTTATTTTCAAGACATGACTGCAAAAAGCCTCAAAAAAGCCTGGTCTGGTCTCATTGCTGTGAGTGGGAGACTGGACTAGAGCAGAGGACCAGAGACCTCCTGAGTCCCTTCCAGCCTGAGTTTCTCTGTAATTCTCTGCCAGTTTCTCTGACAAGCCATTGATTTTAATAGGACCCTGGATGCAAGCCCGTCCAGAAGGAAGGGCTCATGTGGATGCCTGTGAATCAGATGTTCAGTCTGCACACGTATGAAAACCAGCTGTCTTTCCACAGTACTCTGTTGAGGGACTAATCCATAAGCAGTAAACACAGGCAGCCAGGCTGACCTACATCAGTGCTTCTGGTGGGCCAAACAGCTTTCAAAGTGCTCAGCAACAGCAATTTCAGTGGTGACCTGCACCAAGACCTCTGCAATTCTTCAACAGTAACAACAGCAATCGTGCAGTGACAGATGCTGCACTGATGAACTATGGTACCAAATGATAAGCAGCAACATTCAAACACCTTCCCTATGCTGAGCCTTTCAAAACAGAGAAACGCCTTGCACAAGGGCATGTTTTTCCTGGATTTATTGTTTAGTGAAATCCAGCGTTTCCAAGAACAACAGCAACTACTCTCCCTCCTGCCCTTCATTTTACACGCTTGGATGACCACATTTTTAGAACAGGTCAACCAAATGCCTGAGCAGTTTATCAGTCAGTTAACAAGCTGTAATACCTTGACTGCACACCAAGGTCAAATATTTCTGCAGTACTGCTTTTTATAAGGCCTCATCAACATTTTAAATAACATTCTTATCTATATATCCAAGATATTTTGCAACTTCAGCCTATCTATCACACTTAGCATATCTTTTTAATAGATCCCATTTAGAAACAGTTTTCATACCTCCCATGAACACGTTTTCCACCCTTCATTTTTCCTACACTATTAAATTTTTTGTTGTTGTTGTTGTTTGGCACCTCTAGCATAAATGGAATTATGAAGCAGGAGCTATCCCACAATTCTGCAGTAATATCTAAGGATGTTATAATCGGCCTCATGGAAAAGATAGGCTGCCAGACTCATTAACCTAGGCTCACACTTGTTTTTACCATGTATAGTCATACAACTAGCACAGAATGAGCTTTGTTCTGCCTCCTATAAAGCAAAACAAAACAAAACCAACAGCAAAAAAAGCAAAACCAAAAAACCAATCTAAAAATGCTTCAATTGATCTTCCTTCCTCCAGTCTGGGTGAGCTGATATTTATATTTTCCGCAACTTGAAAGACAAAAGCTGCACTGGCCTGCAAGTGAATGGCTATTTAGCCCTGCATAATACACTATTCTTAGCAGCTGATGTAAGTAATCACACATGTGGCAACACACGCATTCAGGTTTCAGAAAACATGTATCTTCTGCTGACAGCTTGCAGATGTTGCTTGGGAAAGATGATCACTGAAGCAATGAAAGGCATGGAAAAGGGTGCTCTGGTGTAGGTAGACAATGTTTTATTCCTATTTACTGATCTAACCAGTAGGTATCTTTCCATAAAATGTTATTCTTGGCTAGATGTTATTATTTCCTGTGATTCTGTGTGATGTTATAATTGGACGGATCAAGCTAAGGTTTTACCCAGGGAAGCGCCACGCAAGCTACTCTACTGCCTTGCTGTATCTTACCTAAACTTCTGGTGCTGTCATATCACACCTTTATGTCACAGGTCTGGAAATTAGGCCTTGAAATTCTCTTCACACAATCATAGAACAGTTAAGAATTTCAAGGTCTGTTAGGAAGACTTGTACATTTCATTAGATCATCTGATGGGAGAAGATGGGGAGGAAAGACAACACCTTTGTGCCCACATCATACGCCTTTTTTGAGATAAATTAGAAGCAGCAAGCTATTAACTATTCTTAAACAAACCTTCAGTTTTGCCTTCAGGCTGCAAGACCATTGCTCCCACGGGACAGCAAACAGTCAGATGCCTTCATTTGTGCCAATCTGGTGCTTTAAAGCATAAAATCTGGGAGAAGCAACAGTATGGATGAGCAGTGCACTGATGCATTCCCCACAGCTTGCCTTCTACAAGGTTAGCCACGGTGCTCAGCTCAGGGCAAAAAGTGCTATAGCTGTTTCTTTCTGTCATGACTGAAGTAGCTCATTTATGTGACCATGTTCAGCAGGCAGAGACAAAAATGTCAGCCAGCCTGAAATGCAAGGAACCATCATCTATCGAGTCATCTGTACTGTTTCCCTGACTGATAAAATGTCCTCACCTTACCAGCACAGACCACCTGCAGCCTGACAACATGCTGAAGCACAACTGCAGTTACTGTAATTCCTCAACCAGGCACTGTTTGTCAACAGTTTTCATCATTCCTGAGTCAACTCTGTCTCAGCTAGCTTCCTTCTTCTGTCAGCTACCAGGAGAGAATGCACAAGGCAGCATCAGGGAAATGACAGCACAATCTTCCTAGTGCTTAAGAAACGCTTCCATTACCTTAGCTGCACAATAAAGAGATGTGAAAAAAAGAGATTAAGTCAGGTGAAAATGCAGATGAGGAAAATACCCTGCCCATCAAATACACAAATACTGCTGGAGAAGTAGTCACCTATGCATTACAAAGCACTGAAGGCTTCCAGGGTTTATAGTAATGACACCCTGCATACATGACCCCTGTCACCATGCATTAGAAAACTGCTCCTGAACAGCAGCTGCTGCCTTTATGTCACATGCTGATTGCAAAATGGATAGCAAGGGCCATAAATCCCCCTGATAGGCAGTGGCACACTGGCTTCCCCATCAAACTGAAGCAAAGTCACAACAAGGAGTAGAACATACTGCACATAACAAGCACACTCACAGCTATTAGGAGGCTTGTGTCTCAGAAAAGGTATGATCTTATGTCACTCCAGACCTAAGTATTGTAAAATACAGTACTTCAGCACAGAAGCACGTGTAAAATAAACAAGGGGGTACAGACACTAGAAGTTTATTTAGTCTTAGTGAAATTTTTTAGAGGTTTTCAGAATTAGGGAGAGACCTAGCAGCACTGAAAAAGGAAATGGACAAGAAAAAAAAAATCATAATCATTTGCAATGACAGAAAGTTTGCACTATCCTGCAAAACACACTTAAATGAAATAAATGGATCTTAGAGAATTTATATAACACATGAAGAGATTTTAAACCAAAATTATTTGGCTGTTTTCATTACAGCGGGAGAACTGTATATTTTTTCCAGTATACAAAACAAATAATGAATATTGTTGAAAAATCCTGACACATTTACACAGAGTAACACACTATAAACTCACCTATCAATGCATTGCCCTTGGCTACTTTCTTGGCCAGAAGCCCGTCAGCCAAACTGGTGACCTCAAATCACCTTTATTCCAGAACGCTACAAAATCACATTTGGGCTATTTTTTTTCCCTGCATGTGCTGCTCTGTGGTGAATGTTTATACTGAGCTTAAAGTTATGTTACTCATCATAAATGTGGAAACATTTGTTCCAGCCATGCTCACCACATTACCAGGAAGTTATCTATATATCCGTATTAGCTCAGTTTTACAGGACAGCAGCAAACACGGCTGCATACAGATGGGACTTGCATACACTCAGAAGAGCTGTACTACTGAACACTGCCTTGACAAATGCTCCATATTAAGTTCTAAACTGTTATAAAAAAAATAAAAATAAAAATTCAACATCACAATGTTTTTGCCATACGTACTACTGCCTTGTGACAACAAGCCAATGCACTGTGTATCCAGCACTAAGCTTGATAATCAAGCACACATGTCAGGGCTTGTTTGGCTGAAGCATAAAACATCTCCTCAGATGAATCCCTCCCTTGCCCGTATCGCATGTGTCTCTGTGTATACACACACACACTCTTCTATCTTCTTCCTAGAGCATCGTACTATTAACAGGAACATGCTGTGCAGTATCAAGCTTCAGCTGAACACCAAGAAAATTCACTTCCCACTGCTAAATCAATGCCAAATAATCTCTGCCATGAACACAGCCTATCCGCAACAGCACAGGGAGTAATGTAACTGGAAAATTAAGACAAGCTTAGCAAAGCAACACGACTGCATCCACATGCTGTCCAAAGTGACATGAAGACTGAAGTGAAAGTCAGGCTTTTAGAAGACTGGGAAAGTCAGCTCTGCATGTGATGTGCAGGCTGTAACTGTGCGAATCCATGCATAGTGTCAGAAGTGCAGCATTAACACATTGCCATACATGTGCTCTCCTGCTGTTGCAGTGACAGGACCTGAACTCGCTGATTCAAAAAATGCTGACCAAGCTGAGTGTGGCTGAAAAAGGTGACTGTGTTTACGACACACTTCTGAGAAACCCCTATGAGAAACATATGCCACAACATTATGAAGATTCCAAATACAGCTGGGATGAGGGCAAAAGAAAGAGGGATGGTGATGTCCAGCCAGGGAAGCCACAGCATCATGTCACACTGCTCTTGCTGCATGGATTTACACCACGGGTGGAGAAGGCCCTTACACTCTCAGGATACAGCACCCATGCCAGCTGGTGCCAGGCTGGACCACTCACCCAGACCATTCTCAGCAGCATTTCTGGCCAGACAGTGCTGACACAGTCCTTGCACAGGCTGAGGGGCTAGTTACACTGTGTGGCTTCCAGTCATTCATCTAATGGCTCTGGTTCCTCCTCCCAGGAGCTTCCCCAGCTGTGCAGGCACCGGGCTCCCATCCACAAATGGATGAAGAACAGGGCAGGAGGGCAGAGCTGGACAACCCACCCGAATCTCCACGCTGGCTTTGCTCCCTTACCGTCTCGGGGTCGTTCTCAAAGACTTCCCGGGCCTCCTCCTTGCTGCAGTGCTCCTCCACGCACTCCCTCTCCAGGTGCCCTTGCTTGGTCTCCTCGAATATTTGGTAGGCTCTCTTCTGCCTCTGCCGCAGGAACTGAGCAGCCTCCGAGGCGCGGAGCAGCACGGCTGGGACGCCGATGGCCGAGGCCAGAGGGTCGCAGGGGAGGTCGGGGGAGAGAGGAGACGAGGAGGAGAGGAGCAGGAGGAAGGGAAGGCAGCGGTGAACAGCCGAGCCCGCCTTGCCGCCCTTCACACGCACCCCAAACCTCCCCACC
>JAAWXA010000003.1:21636910-21746747 GCA_038090715.1 Florisuga fusca | reverse complement strand
GGGGGGGGGGGGGGTGTGGATTTAGGGGTAGCCGCGGTGATGGGCGGACTTGAGGACGCAATACATATTATCTTGCACAAGTAAATTTTCAGTTTGTTCCAGCGTTTTGGGATAAAATCCTCAGGAAAGAGATGGATGTGGTTTGTGGCTTTAGGTTGCAAATCATCCTTTATTGTCACTTGTCCGTCCATAGTTACACAGGATGTGTCCGACGTGGGGAACCCCGTTAGCCAAAACGAAGAGCTGTAGGGTAAGAGCATGGAGCTACACTTACCTTTCCCATTGCCACCATTTTTAAAGCTACCCCTGTTTCCTGTCCTGCAAACACATCAGTGAGACAGATAGCTCAAGTAACACCAAATCATAGAATCATAATCACAGAATCATCCAATGGTTTGGGGTGGAAGAGACATTAAAGATCATCTGCTTCCACCCCCATGGTGTGGGCAGGGACACCTCCCTCTAAACCAGGGTTCTCAAAGCCCAAATCTGTACATTCTTCAAGATACTTTTAACAGTACAGCTTGCATGCAAAAAAGAAACTGTCCAATGTAATTTTAGCATTTAGATCTGTCAAAGAGTTATCTATTATTGTGTCTCCACAATAAACAACTGCAGATATAATGTAACTAATGTAAACAATACATTTATTCTACATATAGGTGAAGTAAAGTACATGAAAATGGAAGAGCCAGCCTACAGGTTCAATGCAATCATTCTTATGCTGCTATCTTCTGCCTGGCAATGACCAATGGCAATGACCTGCAGACTTGCAGGTAAGAGGTATAAAAACATAAAAACCATCACGGAGTGTTAGTTTCTTTCTGTTTTCAGCTTCTGAGGTGCAGAGGAAGAATTCTCTAAAGTAAAAATTCTGTCCACTGTTGTGCTACCAGGCACAAATATAACCCTTCTCCATGAATTTGTCAAATACTTTTTTGATACTACTGGCTTCCAGAAGTAGTAGAAAGGTCCAATATGTTCACAAAGGCCAGACAGGACCTTTTCCCCACCGATTTTAAATCCAATGCTTAATAATTTTATAGGGTAACTTGAATTTCTGTTTTCTAAGAAATCCTGAATCATCATGTCCTATTTGTTTTTACCATGTCATTTTGAAGACCTCTTTTATATGCTTTCAGAACCATCCCTTTTCCTAAGCTATGGAGCTTTAGTCTATTATTTCTTTCCACACCCCTTTGAGCTGGCATTGCTCAAAGAAGCAGTCCCACCAGTCCCCATTGCTTGTTCCTGTCCTTTGCTCACGTCTGCATCTTGTGCTGGCATGCAGTGAGTCTGATCAGAGCAAACCAAGAAAAATGATTAATTTTAATTTGGTTTAGAGCAGTTCTTCTGCTGAGCTGCTGCACACCTGCACAAACACCAAAAGGGAGAGGCTTTCAGGGGTGGCATTGAGTATCTGCAAGAGAGAGGAACGTGACCCTGTTCCTTTCATCAGCAGACCTGGCTCAAATGGCTTGTGAAACTATGCCTGCAGGCAGAGGTTTTGTAGGAACATCTGCCACATTCCTCCCTCCACCTTGTCCCCCCATGTCCACATCTGGAGATGTGGCTGTGCCACTTCAGTTCACTCACTTCATGGGAAACTCTTCCCCTTTGTTAGTGCTTCTCTGTTTTGTACCAGGTTACCACTCTGAACCAGCACAGTGACAGGACAAACAAGGGTGGAATGGGATTGCAGCAGTAAATCCATAGGCTGTTGTGGGACTGCAGCCTGTGTCCCTTGCACAGAAGCCATTCCCCATCTCTGTTTTCATCCTTCTCTGTATCTTTTCTATTTATGCTTCTTTCCAGATGAAATGGATGAAGATGAATGTAATATTCAAGATGTGGGTTTACAGCAGCACTGTCCTGCTTTGGTTTTTGTTTTGTTTTGTTTTTTTCTTACTATTTCCAGACATTGTGTGAGTTCATTTTTATTTTCTGAGATGTTATTTTCAAAGATCAGTTTTGTGTTATCTGCAAATGGACCTCATGGTATTAAACTTTTCCATAAAATCCCTGGAGATGTTGAACAGCAGAGATTTTTGTGGGTTCTGGAAACTCCTTTATATTGTGCAATCCAATGGTGAGATTCTTTTCTTTTAGACAGTTTTTTATCCTACTGCTTTTATTCCATACAACTGCACTGAGAGCCTATGGTGAAGGATCAGGTCAAAAAATTTTTGAAAATCCAGGGATGTAATATTATCTGAACCATCAGATATGGTTCCTGTATAAAAATCACTCCTTGAACCTAGAGTGGGTTTGCAAAGCATGACCTCCTACTTGATATGCAATGCTGATTCTTCTCCAGCATGTCATTCAGTCTATGAATTCTATTCTTTATTATAGTTTCCAGTAAGCTCCTGGCACAGACATCAAACACTGCTTTGGGTGAGCCCTGAAGTCCTGTTGGCAGTCACATTTTCCACCTTCCATTCTTCTGGCACTGCAGCATTTAAGAGAGATTTAAACAATGAGTTGCATGAAGCAGCAGTTTTTTCTTCAAAATTCATGGCTTTATACTATCTTATCTCAGTTATCTCAGTGAGTTCTTAGGGAACATAAAAAACAGGAGAGAAAAATAATGCAGAAAATATTGAAATAACATTGTATAAACTCCTTGTATTCTCACCATGTCCTATTTTAGACTCCCTTTTTGACAATAAGTCCAGGCACAGAGATTTCCAGACATAAATCTGAACTTGCAGAATTAAGTTCCATTGGTTACTAGGTGCCAATCAGAAATAAATATGAGCCAGATCTAACAGATTTTGAGGACCATGATTAAAAATACCCACGGGAAGTATTTGTTAAAGGCAAAAAACTGAAAAATTATTTGCCAGGCAACAGAACTTGAGTCAGTTATTCCAAATTCTGAAAAGTATAAATGGGTCCATCTTCCTTAGCTAGTCCCGCCCCAGAAAAAACAAGGTAGCATTTGTCCTTCAGGGCAATACAGGTCCTTAGTTTCCTGAGGTACAAAACTAGCTGGTAGGTTTCTGTAGGTACCAAACAGCAGAATGAAACTAAAATGTCCTAAAAAGTGTAAATTGGCCTCAGTGAAAGAAAATGACTTATGGAAAAGAGGAAAGGATTCCCAAACATTTGCTTCCTTCCTTCTATTCATCATCACTTCAACCAAGGGCACTACAAGAGGTGCTTCTTGTTGTCTTCTGAAGAACCAGCTTCTCCATGTAAAGTACTTGTTTGAATTCAAGGAAAAATTGGTTTGACTTACATCCAGTGAGTTGTCTCACACTGACAGAGTATCTCAGATTTTAGAGACAAGCGACTGTTTCACATTCTCATTCCACATTCATGTCTTAAACTTCTTCCTTCAATATAGCTCCAAAGATTAAATTTTTTTTAATTTTATTTTTAATTTTTTCTCTTTTTTTCTTTTCTTTTTTTCTTTTTTTTTTTTCTTCTTTTTTTTTTCTATTCTACAAGGAGCAAGGAATAAATGGATGTGAGATTAAATAAGAACATTAAAAAACCCTGAATTATTGTAGAATGCAGCGTACTTAACCTGCAAATCCTTATGAGACTAAGCAAGCTGATTTCATGGTCCTTGACCTAAATGCACTTCAGGGTGGGCACATGCCAAATATGCTCAGCACATTAAGATCTGGAACTTGCTGCTTAGTTGTGTGAACTACAATTCACAGCGTGATGCCAGGAAATCAACCGGAGGTTTTAAGGACAGGAATTTCTGAACTGTCATTGTCTCCTCCGTGCCTGTCTTGGTTCCAGGCCAATGGGGTTTCCTTTGACTAGAGCTCAAAATGGTGACTGAAAATGGCTTTAGGCACGAGCAAAACCAACCTGCTAATTTGGGCAGTGACACTACCTCTGCAGCAAGTGAGGCAATGTGAAAAACCCTGGGTAGAACATGCCACCACCTTCCACGGGTGAGTTCTCAGTGGCACTGACCCAAAGCAACAGATCCCCTGCCCCAGCCTGTATACAGCACATCCCAGCTCCCTCTTCATTAAATGTGGCTGCAGGTCACGAAAAAGGGGAGGTGGGGATGCAGGCACAGAAGTTCTGTTTTCTGTGCAGTCTGAACCACCACAATACGTTTAGCACGAAGCACCTGGGAGGCAGGAAGCCCAGTGGGACTTGTTGTATTTGTCATGGCAAGAGGAGGTGGCAGAGAAGAAGGAGAAACTGGAGGAGGTCGTTATATAACTGACTCTGCTTTTAAATTCTTCCTTCCTTTGCAAAGAATACCTTTGCTTTCCTCTGTTTGGAAAAGTCATCCTGCCAGGCTGGACAGGACTTTGAGAAACTTGCTCTGGTGGATGGTACACCTGTCCATGGCAGGGTGTTGGAACAAGATGATTTTTAAGGTCTCTTCCAATCCAAACCATTCTCTGATTTTGTAATCCCTGTCATAAAACACTAGACTGGGGAATTAACTGCTTTGTTAAAGAAGCCCAGATCCTTTACATTGTGCCTGCCTTTACATGTCTATTAGCCAGTTAAGAATATTAAGTTAAAGTGTAGCAGATTTCTTGCTTGAGAATAAAGCACCCATCATACTGCCACTAAATGATTCTGTCGTATCACCTTATGTTGCTATTTGGAATTAAAATTCGGTAGAAGATGAAAAACTCCTACGTGTGAGTAGGTAGAGAAGGGAGCTCACACACAGGAACCACTTTGGGCAGACAGACTATGACCAGTTCTAGTGGGTCCCTGAGAGGTAATTTGCATTAAAAAAAACACAGCACCCCAAATATCCTACTGTCTTGCACACACAAAGAAAATAAAAATCTTTGATTGTCTGGAACAGTCATGCACAAAATCCTGAAACAGTGGTGTTTTGAAGAAGAGCTGAGGATTTGCATTTCTGCTTCACCCAGAGATGAAAGAGCTCCTGCAGCAGTGCATGGAGCTTCTGCAGGCAGAGTTATGTTAATGAGAAAAAGGATGGGTTCCCAGTCTCAAAGTGTAACTTTCTTCATGTCATCAGCACAACTGAGACCAGAGTGCAAGACAGGAACCTCTCATGGTACCACTGCAACCCCTGCTGCTTGGGAAACCCCTGCAATGGGTCAGGCTGGACCTTTCCCTCAAGTGCTGCTGGTGTGGATGAGCTGGAGCTTCTTGCACAGTGCACACTTTGCTTTTTAAGAACAACAAAACCATGTCAGCTTCACGTCTGGCTGTAAAACAAAGAGAAATAAATCAAATTGTAAAGTGTTCACCTTTAGGAGAAAAGAAAGCTGGAAGGGTTTTTTTAATTGGGGGGAAGCCTTCTCAGAGGATTTCAAGGCACTCAGTGTAGTGATGGGTGGTCGTGCAGCTCTGCTGAAAGGTCTTACTAACGCATGTGTGAAACCTTGTTCAAAGACACAGATGGATGTAAAATGAGAATGGTGATGAAAAAGCATCTGCCAGAAAAACTGCAGCTAAAAATTACTAGATGCCACATTTTCATTCGGGCTCTTTTCAGGTCCCTGTGTAAAAATGAAAAATTACTTTCCCCTCTTCCAAACAGAAATCATTCCTGGAGCCACAGAAACATGTATCTTTGTTTGGATCAGGTTGACTTTTTTATGGGAGGATGCAAAATTCAATCAAGAGCTCTCCAATAATGCTGATGTCATAAAATTCCTCTTATCCAATCTGGTCAAAGTAAACATTTTCTATTACAACAAACATAGAAAAGATCTCATTATGCTGCTTAACTGTTTTGAGCCGTTACCATATATTACCTCAGGAAGAGAAGGCTTAACTTTCAAAAGATGCTTAATTTTAGTGAAAGAAGAAACGAATGAAGAGAATCAGCAAATGTAGATTAGTGAGAGAGAAAAAAAAAGATTTTTATCAAGAAACAGAGCTCGATGCATGGCAAGAGATGGAGAAGTTATTAATCTTTCACACATTGTGTACTCAAGAAGAAATTTCATTAAACACTCCATAACTTGTATCTCTCTCCAATAAAGGATCAAAACCTCATTTCTGACAGTGAGGCATTGTGATTTGAGGAGGGAGAAAAAGAGAAAGGCTCCTTTTTCTGAAGGTATTACTCATGCCCAGGTCCATATGCTGGACTAAATAACCAGAGGAATAACCTCTGCAAGGTTCCAAGTTCTCTTCATAGCTCTTGGTTTGCCTCCTGAATGCTCCTCTGCAACTGAGACAGCTGAATCTTGTGTTGAAGCATTGCACCAACATGGAAGGATCTGTTTCTTCTCATGTCTTTGCTGTCCTCATCCAACTGGAAGCAGGCTGAGTTAAAACATGGGGCATCCCTGGTAGTGAAGGAACTATTGCAAACTGTCTGATGGTTGAGAAAGAGTCAAGACAAAACTCAGCCCATTTCTTATATACACCCAGGACAAGAATACAAAAATCCTGAATTCTGAAGCAGGCTCTCTGAACATAAATGGACTTTTGAGTGATGCAAGGTATTTCATAAATATTGCTAGTGGATGTGATTTTTGTTTTATTAGACCAGCTGTATATTAATATACTATGTATGAGGTCATCATGGTTTCTATTCCTATGCATTCCACATGTGCTTGTTCTCTAGGACATTATTAGTTGCTTGAATAAAGCCTAAAATAAAGATAAATAGATTCAAGAGTGACATGAGGAGTAAAAGAACATGGCAGTAAAACAGTAGGAACAAATATAATGCATACAGTGTGCTAGACCCTACAAAACTGTATAGTAAATTCATTGGTCTGCTTGCTAAGTCAAAGCAACAAGCAGGTAACTTAAAAATTGCTTGTACATGAAAAAAAGTCACCTTATTGGAAGGCAGTGGCTGATAACACAACACAGTAGAAAGGTGAGAGACAAAGGCATGGTCTTCAGCTCCTGTAAATCCTCTAAACTCTGTGAGGGAACCCAATACTGGAGCAGCCTCCATGGATTGATCTGGGTTTGGAGGAAGGTAGAACTGTCACTGCACAGCAGCCCCTAAAGTCTGGTCCCTGGGATAACTTCTGGTGGCTGGGGAGAGTTGCCTGGTAACACAGAGCTGCTGCCTTCTCCTTTCCACCTGTTAAATTGCATTGAAGGGAGTTGAATAATCCCAAATGGGAACCTGGTTTATAATTTAATATAATAAAATAGGAGCCATTTAAACTGTTTATGTGGGTAACATTGTTCCTGACTGGCAAAGGCAGCAAAACTGTTTCAGCCTTTTGCCACAAGGACCATTTCTCCTTTGTATGGTTTTTATTTTAAGTGGGTGGAAAATCTGGGAAGTGATCAATAAGTGCCTGTGCTGATCATCCCAGAGATGCTTTGGTTTTGTCACCCACCTCTTTCCTATTAGCAGAAGGGACCACTGAGCTCCTTGCCAAAGCCACACACATCCATTCTTGTTTGGCCCCTAATTAAAAGGCAAACAGAAGGGGTCACTCAAGTAAAAATTCCACAAATTTGAAGAGCCCTAATCAGAAGCCAGTTGCTATTTTCATGTTACGTACACACACACTCCTGGCCTCCTGCTTGTGTATATGCATAAATATATAGATTCAGTGGCTGAAAATACATTTACTTATTATAGCAAAGATGAGATTTTGCCCTCTGGACTACACCATTATTAATTTGCCTTTAAACAAGTCAAGTCTTTGCAGCTGAGTTGTAGTGGGTCCCTTCTGCAAAATGAGAACAGGGTTCTGTGATCTTTTTTTCTGTAATCTTCTTGTTTCAACAACGTTTGTCAGTGGGATGCTGTAGCCCCTGGAATGAGTGAGGGACAGGGAAAAGGTAATAACAGAGAGGGTTGTATGAGAGCAGGACAAGAAGCAGACATAACTGAGAAACTGAAAAGGCATTTTTGGAAAGTTCATGCAAAGATATGTATTAAAATATCAAAATACAGGTGTAGAAATTCTTGTATGGAAAATAAAATAGCTGGTGTGTTGGTTTCTCCATCCAAATGGAAATTTGTATGCTTATATTTTGATGATGAGGATGACAATGATGATGATGATATTAATAATAATAGAAGTCTTCTACAGTCTAAGTAAACCCTGAGTTTAATTCTAGACCAGAATTTATTCTCTTTTGGATTTTGTTTTGGTTTTGGTTTGAATTTTGTTATGTTTTGTTTTGCATTGGTTGGTTGGGTTTTTTTCTGGAACTGAAATTCTGCCTGTCCAGTTTGAGAGGGACTGAAAAGTGGATCAGGCCTTTTAACAACTTTCTGGGAGACAAAGTAAAGCTGGAGCTGTGGTCAGGCCAGAGCAGATGGTTATCCTGCTGTGAGCTTGCCATCATCGAGGGAAGGAATTTCCAGATGTCGTATTTATGATCAACCTGTGACTGACTGCCAGGAGACTTCCATCTCCCAAGGCTGTAGGAAAGGAGAATGCCACAAACCAAAAGGGAGGTGTGAGGTACAGAGGACAGCTCATGAATCCTGGGAAAAATAGTGACATTGATGTGGGCTTGGGTGTAGGAGGCAGCCCAATGAAGAGCTGCTCACCGAGCATGCATCTGCTCTCACAGGAGGCACTGGCAACAGCAAGAAAAGAAGACCCACCTTGGTTTAAATTAAAAAAAAATATAGTTCAGCAACATGTTATTTCACCCAGGAAAATTAGGGAGGGAGAGGGATATCTAGGTGAAGTTTCACTATCCTTTTAAATTATAAATTACTCTGAAAGACATGGGAATGTGACAATACATTAACAGGGAGAGCTGGTTTTGAGCCCTTTTTGTGCTGGATTTATCAAATACCAAAACCTTCTAACATTGGTACTTAAAATAGGCAAGAAATATATGTCAAAATAAATGCTTTATTTGTGTGCAGGCTGGCCTTCAGGTAAAAATATCAATACTCTCTCATCTGTAAGAAATCTTTGTGTTTTAGGAAACTAGTGATATTGTAAAAAGAAAAAAACAGGAGGCACACAAAAATAAAAAGTCTGTAATTCCATCTATAGTATGCATGTATATGTGTCTCCATATCCATTGCATATGCACTATCATGTCCCAGCACACTACAAACATGAATCAGTTAAGCTTCTTACAACACTTCTCTAAGACAGGAAGGTATTATTCCTGTTTACAGACTAAAAATCTGGAGCCTCAAGGTGAGGAAGTTCAAATGTAAAACCCAGGAAGAGATGGAATTTACTTGACTTTTTTTAAGTCCAAGGTGGTTTTTTTATGTCCAAGGTTTACAATACCATCTTTTCTTTTCAGTGTTTGACTTGATTTCAAAATTTCTATGGCAAAGGGACAAAAACCACGAGATAGAATAACATTCAAATAAAAAGAGAGAATTATTGTTTCCTTTTAAGCTGAGAGACATAAAGCCTTTTCCCTGTTTTAGCTGGTATCAGAACAGCAATCAAAAAAAAAAGATCTGATTCTTCAAAAAGCCAGGTATTTTTGCTGTCACTGATGCCAGCTGAGTCTGTTATGCTCCACCTCAGAAAGAGGTGAACAAACAGTTGAGAAAACTTCTGGATTAATCACACTTCTATCATTATAATTAAAGCCCTTCTTGGATGTCAAGGACTGGGACCAGGAAACAATGGTCTGAAAGACCTAGTTCAGCACCACTGAATTTTAGTGTGGGCAGACCAATGCACCATACGAAACACATATTTAAAAAAAATAAATGGGGGAAAGCAGTTCTGGGTAGACAGCAACCCATTTTACAGACTGGAGCAAAGGGGAGATTAATTCATCTCAATCTTGAGACATGGGCTGAGGCTTTCTTCAGTGTGTGGTGCTGTCACTCTGTCCCTGAGGAGTCCTTCTCCTATCTTAGCCTCTTTCAGTACTTCATCCAGTGACTGTATGTTGTATACAGCATCCAGCCTAACTCTGGATACTGGGCTCTGTTGCAGATTCCTCACTAGGTTTACTCATTAATGACTTGTATTGACTCTTTCCAATGGAAACCAGGTCACCCAGTAGTTACCCTTTGTCTATAATAACTTTTCTTTTATCTTTGGTTTGGCACCAGCTGCGCCAGGCAAAGCCACATAATTACAGTTTACTTCTAAATTATTTAACCATAAATTCAAATTTTAAGTCGCAGAAATTACATGTTGGTTATAACTAAGAAAAATATTCAAGTAGCCTTTGAAGGAGCCAGTATTAAGCAGACTACTCCTGAGTAAGACAAATCAATCACAACAAAACCCTTCAGTATCTGAAAAAAACCTTCAGTTGTAATCTGGCTAGAAAATTAAGTTCAGCTGTTTTCTTACTAATGTTCCAGTTCTTATTTTTATTAAGTGTGCATTGTTTATACATTGTCTTTTAGAAATATTTTATGACATAAATGTTTGTACTGAGGGAGGGAGGAAAGGGTGGGAAAAAACCCCAGGAAATAAATCCAACATATTTAAGGCTTTCAGTCTGCACATATGCTGCAAGGAAGATCCTCACAGAATGTGCCAGGTGCAGTTGCAGCCTGGAAATGGAGCTCAGCTTTCCACAGCACCAGCAACTCTACCAAAACCACAGATCTTTGATACATCCCAGTATCAAATCGGACGGACACCAGCTCTTAGGGCCAGTGCAGTATCTGCGCAGTCGATGCACAGTTTGGGGGTGAAGCCTGCTAAACCCCACGTGCAATGTCCTGCAAGCAGAGCACTTGCTGCAGGAGATGCCCCCTGTCAGCAGAGGAGCTGCCCTCTCCATGCACTGGGGAGGGGGTTGCAGCAATTCCCACCAGAGCTTTGCAAGGTGTTTTGTGGGAGAGGAGGGTGAAAGACGCTGTATCTGCTGCACTGCTGCTGTCCCCTGTCTCCCACGGGCGGTGCCATTCTTTAGCCTGCAGGCAGAAAAGGGCTCCTGAGGTCCAAGGTTTGTGTTTGGTGCAAAGCATGAAGTTAAGGGGCTGTGGCCAATGGCACTGGCGTGATTCCTGCACACTGGTTAACCCATAACACAGATGGGTTTGTATAGGGTCCCATGTGCTTACATCCTGCATAGCTGTTTGTACTCATCTCACGTGGTAAAGACACCTGCCCACAGTGGTGCTGCAGGATTCTCAACTCAAGATGCTCAGCTCTGGCTGCATCCAGAGCACTGTGCAGGGAGATGATAAAACCTTACCCCAGAACCAGCAGCATATTCTAACCCAGGAGGCATCCAACCTCCAGCAGCGATCTCCTTCCCTCTCTCCCTATGTACCAAGGTACCACCTGAGTGACCTCCACAGCCTGATACCCACTGATGGCAGCCACAGAGAAGCTGTGAGACAATCTCTGCACTTGAACTTCTCTCCTCATCCTGTGCCAGGGCAGTGGTGCCCCTGTCAATTCTCCTGGGGGGGCACAGGGAGCTCCTCTGATGTCTGAGGGCTGCAAGGGGGATGTTGAGCTCCTCCTGCTGCACCTGGGAAGGCTGCCTCCACCTTGAGAGCGTTCCCTCAGGGTGCCCGTGCTCAACTTCAAATATGTAAAACTGTAGTGTTGTGCAGCTTTCAACCAGGGCTGACAATCAGATTGCAAAGGCTCATTTTTTTTTTTCTGGAAAAGCAGAAAAACAGTGCAAATGACATTCACCATGGCTTTTGATATGTGCAGCTTGATGCTTATCATCCAGGTTGATGTCAGTTATTAATTGAAATAAGTTAAATTTTGAGGGGGAAATCACATAAAAGAGAAGAAAGAGAGACACAGAATAGAAAGAGAGCTTACATAACACTGAAACACCAAGAATTAGAGAAAAACACACACAAAGTAGCCAACAGCCTGTCCTTGAGACAGGCCTGCAAAAGAAAAGGGATGGAAGGGAGTGCTTCCCTCAACTTATATTGATTACAGCCTTGTGCACTAGGTAGAAAACACTGGATAATAGCATTCACTGTATTAACATCTCATCAGCATACTCATGTACTATTATCCTGCTAAAATTCCCACCTGTTTGCTAGAGGGACCCCTACTGAGCCTCCTTCTCTTTTAGTATGCACAGTGAAATCTTTCAGCATTGTAGATTGAAAGCAATTGTAGATTGAAGCAAAGAACCAGCTAACCAATCAGGTATGTGAATGATAGCATATAGTTAGAGATAATGTAGTTTTACATGTTTCTGTGTATAAAACTGACCCTTGTTTTTTGGGAAGCTGAGCTTGTTTTGTGGAATACCAGCTGGCTCCCTTTTCTGCACAGAACTGGAAATCAAAGCAAATATCCACAGTCTGTGTGTGGATTGGCTTTCTGCAGAATGGGTGACAGGTCCTGTTTGAAGACAACACAATTGTACAAAAAGGGAAAGCAATAACAGGGTTGTTCTCCCTGCCCTCCGTGGAGTATAAAAAGAAAAAAAAAAAAAAGTGAAACTTTTCGTGTTAATAGTCAAGCATAACTGGGGCCTTCCCATTTCCAGAAGTAAAGAGGGTTCACTGGCCAAATTAAAGAAAGTGGAGAATTGCCAAAGAAAACATTTTTGTCCAGCTCAGCTTATCTGATGTTACCAGCATGCAGTGATACTTTATCGTAGGGAGTTATTTCCTCTGTTAAACATAGAAGCAGCAGCAAGTATGGATAAACAATGCATGCAACCAAACCCCAAAAGTTTGACTATTCTAGCTAACTGTGGCAGGAAGCAGGGGAGGAGGGGGGAGAGACAAAATTAAGAATTCCTCAAAAAGCCCAACTCCTGTTTTCTGTGCTGGAATTGTCTCAATCAGAGAAGAAAGCCTGGAGCACAGAGCAATTGGCTGGCTGGCAGCCCAAAGCTCTTGCTGAGCCCAGGTCTGTTGGGAAAGTCAGGGCTGGGATGGGTGACTGGGGAAGACATACCTCAGATCTCCTGGTTTGGAAAATGCACAGGGGGAAGAAAACATCTCACCTGCCTTTAGACATGCCTGGAGCAAATATTTGTGTCCGATCCTCTCACCTCAGGCTTTCTTCATGAAAGCAAAGGGATGCATACACCTTCGGGGTCAGGGTTTGTCTGAGCTGTGTCAAGCATCTGCTTTGGGATTAAATGATTCACACCCTGAGTGCACACCCATTGGTTGCAAAGAGATTACTCCATAGTGGGTGTCTGAGTAACAAACATCAGTATTTCATCCAAAAAGCCCAGAGGCCAGCACAAGATGTCAGTTGCCATCCACCATCAGCTTTGGCCACTGAGAGCTGTATGGCTTTGCCCACCTGAGTGGCAAAGGGAGGAATAGGACACCACAAACTTTCCTTCCTACCAGTAAGATCCCAACCCTCCAAAGCAGACGTGTCAAGATGCACTGTGACAAGGAGCAGTGGCAAAGATTATTTGGTCAGATAATGTAGTTTCACAGTTAAGTTATCCCTCCATCCTTGCATCTTACATGGAACTATCTAGAAAATTCAAATGCAACCCAGGCCAAGAGCCTCTGGGGGGAAAAACAAAAGCAGTACCTATAGAAAAATTAAAAGAGAAAGCATATGGCACAGTAAGTGCTACTCATTACCATTATAAACCAGTGTTTAGCAGAAGAGTTTTGCTACAAAGCTGTTTGTTAGGAGCATAAAATTTTATGCAGCCAAGATAATATACAAAGAGCCGAAGAGATTTTCCAGGGTGAAGGGCTGAAATATGTTTGTGTGGCTGGGACATGGTTTTTGTGCAGCAGTAGGATCTCTGAGGCTGGAAGATGGGGAGCAGGTGAGGACACCAGAAGGTGACAGAATGGTGTGAGGAGGTAAGGCAGAGACTGATCATCCCCACAAGGGAGGTGATGACCAGTCTCATTTAGTTTACAATTGCTTGAAATTCTTGTTGGTTAATTATGATTTAGTGTGATGCATCCATGGTGAGCTGCGTGGGGTTATAAAAGGAAAACTTTGGCTCCACATCCCAAACAAGGTCTGGGTTGTGAAACCTCTGTGTGGTGGCTCAGCCAGCTGCCAGTTCTGGCTCAGGTAAGACTATGTCAGCACCTTGCCACCCATCTCATTGCCTGAGAGTAAGCTGTGATCCTGGATGTTGTTTCCTCCCTGAATATCCCTATGCCAATGGGTCTTTTTTTTTTTTTTTTTTCTTTCCTCATGAAAATGTACTTTGACATGTCCAGCTCTTGCCTATAGCTTTTCAGTTAAATTGGGCAGGGTGAGACACAACCTCTTCCATAGTATATTCTCATTCATAAATTCAGACAGTCATTGGAATTGCAGCAAACCCTGTGTTTGTGAAACCTTGTGGACATCGAGGAGGTGCTGATGGTAAAAACATATTCTGAAGAAGGTCCCATCCTCAAGACTGAACAGACTGCCCTAGAGTCATCTCATTCTCTGTCAGCAATCCTTGAATGTCCTGTGGCTTCTTGAGCTTAGGTCAGTTGGAACTAAGAATTAGCAAGAAAAATGTGTTAATATCTATGTATGTAGATGTAAAAATATCAACGTACAGAAGACAGTGTCTTGGTAGCCTACATGTAAGTCTAAGGGAACACTATAAAGACAATAGCTATGTAAACATTTATATATTTTCCAGTAGACGCTTAAGAGCCAGTTTAAATTCATGATGCTGAATAAGAATAAGATAAATCACCACTGACTCTCTGGCAGGAGCCTGTGCTTTGTTCTTCATTACACTGTCACACAGTGGTGTTGAGCTATATCTTATCAGACTTTCTGAGTGGGATCCAGTCCAGAAAACCTCTCAAATGTACATGACCTCAAGTGTGCAAAAAGACCCTTTCACATCTGTGTTTTGAGCCAGGCTAATTCTCTGGTGTGCCTATTCATGAGCAGGATCCAGATCACAGAATCACAGGATGACAGGATGTTAGGGGCTGGAAGGGACCTCAAGAGATCAGCAAATCCACCCCCCCTGCCACAGTAGGATCACGTTGTGGAGGTCACACAGGAACACATGCAGGTGGGTTTTGAATGTCTTCAGAGGAGGAGAGTCCACGACCTCACAGATCCCAAACAAGACTTCAGAATGTCAATGCCTTTGTAAAATGAAACCTCAAGTCCTGCATATTTTCCTCTAGACAGTCCTCAAAACTTAACATTAAAAAGAGAGAGACCAAACAGATCATGAATCTAGATGCAGTATAATGAGATTCAAGCCTACAACAAATACTCTTACCAAGAAATGGAGAGTAGGGTAAAATCTGCAGAAAGTACTTACAATCCTATTTTACTTTAAACTCATTAAAAAATAAACTCAGCAACATAAAAGCCTATTCTAATCAATCTCTGCTTCTCTTTTGGAGAATTTCTCTAACTAGTCTATAAAAATTAAGCTAGTATAAACCCCTGCAGTAAAGAAGGCTCCAAATCTTGCAGAAATTTGTTAGTGGTTTGTAGTAGGCTGTGATGGGACTCATCTAAATAGGGGAAGGTAAGATAAACTGTACATGGATATCCAACTGCACAATCATTTTCTTAGTGAGCTTGCAGGCTTGTCCATGTAACATCTAAAACTGAGTCTTGTGGACACCAACAGTTCTGTGGGTGTGAGCAGAAGAGAAATAAAACTGTAGCAAACCAGCCAACAGACTGCACTGTACAGGAGAAGCTATTCCCCATTTCTGTGGGGACAGAGTATCCTCACTCACACTGAAATGGTTCATCCTCACTTACTTTGGTCCTCCTGTCCAGTACAGTGTCCTCAGTGGCACATCAGTTCAGAGCATGAGTTCAGAGCTCATACAGAGCTAAAAGGCATGGAGAATCCTCTGCTTTAAATGTATTTTAAGATCAACACGGTCAACATCAGTAGGTTGTCTTATGGATCCGCTCACAGTACCTGCAGGAAATATCAGGACCAGGGCACCTGGACTTGGTCAGCCAGCACTGCCATGCCCAGCAGCTTGACTCCTCTCATCCATTGGCCTAACTCTAACATAGGAAGTGAGAGTAGAAAACCCAAATTTGAGCAGTCTTTGCTTTTATTTCTTCATCTGTGAGAAGTGCCCAGAGGACTGTGATTGTGATCAAAGGGTTTGCAGTGAGGGAAATAAGAAAGCCCAAGGGATGTCGAGTGCTTTGAAACACTTCAAGTTTGTTTATGTCCACTCATTTTTTCTATTCCCTCATTATCTGGGACTTTGGGAATATGGTAGCACAGATAAATCTTAAAGTCTGGGACACTCATGGAAAGATACACAGTGAGGTCCCAGTATCAAATGAAGATCTTCTGACAAGCAGCAACAGTGTCCTGCTCAGGGTTACTTTCATGGGTGGTCTCCAGACTTACACAGACTATTTGACTCAAAGGACCTTGCGGCTCCTAGCAATTTTAAGTGGGACTGACTGAACTTTTCAGTGGCCCTGTTTATACTTATACATTCTTGTCTAGTTAAAAAATCATTTGGGTTTTTTTTCTGGTTTTGTAAATCCTTTGTGTTTTATCTCTGTGACAGAAACATATTAAAAACAAACAAACAGATAAACAAAAAACCTGAACTATCAACTATCTTCAGAGGAGAAAACAGTAACTGTCTGAGACTACTCTGAGCACTTTCATTCCTACAAGAGAAGGATGATAAATTTATCTGCTTTTATACATAAAGGAATTTCTTAAGTCTTCCAGGAATTCTTTACTGTTTAGACAATTTTCCTTGTCAGTGGGGAAAACAGAAAATTTTGGTACCCTGCCAAGAGGTGCTCATATCTTCAGAATCTTCTGAAGATTCACATGCTGTAACTCATCTCCCAGCTTCTCCTTCCATCACAGCTACGTGCACCTTCACTACAAGGCTTTCCTTTGGCATGGAAGTTGTTTGTCAGTGCAGTGGTCACACACCTCAGTTTGAGAGTTCTCTATTTTCCAGATACCCTGTCACAGCTCTTCATCTTCTATTGCCTCTGTGGCAGAACTCAGGGATATCTTGACACATTTTAAGAGCAGTCACAAAATTTAGATCTACCTCTTCTTTGTGAATAGTTGAGGGGGTATTTTTTTTTCTTTTTTTCTTTTTTTTTTTTTCTCCTTGTTTTAAAGTGTATTTACTTTCCAAAAAAACAATGTGACAGAAACATGACTTCTCCAGTTATAAAAATGTGTTCTCATGTAATTAAAAAAAAAAAACCCACAACAAAACTATCTCTTAAAGAATTGAATGTGTTTCTTCTAAACCTATGTTAATTTGAGAAGCTAGCAAAGTTGAGATAACTGCTTAAAATGCTGGGGTTTCCTCTGACAACTTTTTCACCATTATTCCATCAAAGTCAATAATCTGGGTCAGAGCATAATAATTGAAATTTTTCTGATATCTCTTCAGTGCAAGCGAAGATCTAAAAATGAAACATTTTTCAAGCCTTTGCTGAAAAACCTATCCATTGCCACAAATCTTCCTGCTTTTGTCTTTTCTACAAGGAACACTGTTTCCATCCTTACTAAACTCTCTTCTGAAATTTGTTTTACTGTTTTATCTTCCTTCTTCCCCTTACCCATCTGTACTAAGCAAAAAACACTTTCATTTCCCCTTCTGCCTCTATTTCTCTTCTCTTCTCTTCTCTTCTCTTCTCTTCTCTTCTCTTCTCTTATCTTCTCTTCTCTTCTCTTCTATTCTCTTCTATTCCCTTCCCTTCCCTTCCCTTCCCTTCCCTTCTCTTCTCTTCTCTCACAAAGCATCTCCAGTGGCTCATGAGGAAAGGAGGATTCTGTCATCTGTTGTGCAGAAGAGACATGCATAGATCAAGCACACTCTTCACTATTTTTTTGTAACAACCTGACGATACTGAGTCATCGCATCCTACAAGCTGCTGAAAGTTGCAAACCTAACTGTGAAACTTCACATTCCTCTTACTGAATAATTTTTCTTCAAACTATAATGCTAATTTGTCAAGATCTTTTGGAATCCCCGTCCTGTTCACCAAAGTGCTTGCCATCCTTCCAAATATAGTGGTCTACAAAATGAGAAGTGTGAAATATTAAGCACGCTTTTAAGTGAATTATTTGAGTTATCCATTAAAATATTGAATAGCAGAAGGCTCGTGCCCTTGTAAATGTCTATTTCACACACCCTTCTATTCTGATAATATATCCAACTTTCTTAATACAGTTCTCAAACCACTTTTTTATTTCTCTTGATTTACTGTATGTATGTAATGTGCATGAGGACACTATGTGAGCTCGTTGCAATATATTGCCTAACTGAAGAGATATTTTACCTCCCCTATCTACAAATAATATATTGAAATAGATAAAAAAGTCCATTTCTTTCTCTTAGACATTGCCTTATTTCAGCATGACTTGTCCTTGAAAAAATTGTGCCAAGTTATACTTTGTCCTAGTTTTGTTTCTTTTTTCCACATAAATTGCTGGATTCTGTTTGGCTGTAAAGTCTGTGAGTAGTAAATGAAATTGCAGATTCAAAGCCCGATAGAAATAAATGGAAAGTTTTAAATAGTGGAATAGAGCAAATTTTGCAAACAAAAAAGGAAGATGGTCTCAATCCACTTTCCAGTAGGCAAGTGTACAATGATGTTCAATGGGGATGGAGAAGAAGTGCTGATGCCAGTAGGCATCCTTTCACCTCTAGTTCCTCAGAGCTAACATCTTTGTCAAAGCACACTCTATATAATCATTCAGTTTTTACCAAAACACCTACATTCCTAATGACAAGATTGTTTATATTTGGCTTCAAAATTGCATCCTGTGGTAGGCAGATTGGGAGGGCACACCGTACGGGAAGGATTTTCAAGTCTTACAGTATTTACATCCCTCTGCTCCAGTAAAGTCAGGGCCAAACTCTTGCTGACTTT
The DNA here is from genome assembly GCA_038090715.1 of Florisuga fusca. Taxonomy (NCBI): domain Eukaryota; kingdom Metazoa; phylum Chordata; class Aves; order Apodiformes; family Trochilidae; genus Florisuga; species Florisuga fusca. Next base: position 21,728,094 of record JAAWXA010000003.1, on the reverse strand, counting down.
GGTGAAAGCAAAACTGGGTGATCTCTCAGTGTGTTTGAAAACTGTTATGTATTTGATCCACCCAGCTAATTGGCTGATACATATATTAGATAAGAACCTACACTGGAAAGCTCTTCCCTCTCACACACCAAAGCTGTCCTGCTGGGAGATGCAAAGTCCTCCACCTGCCTCTACAAAGGATGGCAGAAGATGTGAGAGGCACTGGGGTTCCTGATGACTGGACCCCATCCCATCCCTCTGGCCCACTGTGCCATTCCCACCAGGGCTCCAGGGGCTGCAGGGCTGTTTCTGGAGGGAGCAGTGGGAAGCGCAGGGGTCTCTCATCCCAAGATGAGATTGACTTCTAGAGTAAAATGGTCTAAAAATTCAGAGAGTGTGGCTGCATGTCCGTAAACCACCCCTGACAGCCACAACTTTATGATTTACTGTCCCCTCCAAACCAGTCCTGTCATGGGTCACATCCCAGCAGGCAATTTTCAGGGGCCCTGTGGCAAATTGCAGCCAGTTTAACTTGTGTTTTGTACCCCTGAAAAGGGACATTGCCTGCTCATGTCTATCAGAGCTGGCAGGATTAATACATTTTACTGTACATCAAAGTGCTCCATTCTGCAGGTCACTCCAAGCCTATTTCTGATTTTAGTGGGACTAATGTAATGCTAAATACTAAGTACTAAATATTCCTCTGCTAGCTAGGGAGTCCAGCCCACTCATTTGTCTTAACAAAAGTAAAATAAACATAATCTTTTCCTTCTGAAAATAAATGGAAATAATAGCTTAAAAAATGAACCTAAAATAGATATTTAAGTCATGAAAAAGACCTTTCCTTTTTTGTTATTTCAAACCATAATAGGTTGCATTCATTCTGGCTCCTTCAACAGCAGCCAGTGGTGATTAAGTAACTGAAAAAGATCTTAAATCACTGAATCAGAGCTTAGTAAGCCATGTAATATTGTGACCTATATATTCCAACTAGGTGACTTGCTATACTCACATGGTTCCAAGTTGAAAAGAATGTGTGTTTCTTTAGGACTATATAGGATGGTTGGGAAAAAAAGCAAATACAGGATAATAATAAAAAAAATACAGCTGAACATGGAAAGACAAGGCTGTGAGTTACTGCTGTTGTACTTTTTCTCAAAATCCATCTGTTTATCATAAATTTTCATGTCTGTGCAAGCATATTAAGAGATATTCGGTGATGTGGTAGATTTTGGAACTGTTACAAAAACAACAGACCTGAGAAGCAAGCCAGTTTTTCAGCATTTTATTTACTATAGAGGACAAGCCATAAAATGAACTTGTAAAATTTTGAAATGTTACTGTTACCCTGAGCAAGCATTCTGTAAGAAAAGCCCAGTTTTACATCAGGTTTCAATTACATCTATAGTAGATTTCAGGGCAGTTACATCAGCTTTGATAGCCTGGGCAAATCAAGAGGATGATAAGTGTGGATGAATTGTGCAAATAGGCAGCTTGTGATTCTTCTCTTGGTTTTGTCATCTCCATTTTCTTTTTCTAACACACAGCTTTCTCAAGAAGCAGTCAGTGTTTTCAGAAGAGGCCTATAATGAACTGTAGGCAGGATTTTGCCTTTTCAGAGATCAGGCTGCTGCTGCTACTGCCTTTCCTAAGAACCCAGAAGTGCATGAACATGGTAGCTGTAAATTTGGGTCCTCCGTTTATTCTAAATCCTTACATTACACAGGCACAATTTCTATTCCACTATTTAACAGGAAAAAAAGCCAAAACATTAGCAACATGAACATTTTCCCTATTTGATCATTAAGAAGCACATGATGGTGTTCGAAGTTTTAAATGGGAGGAGAGGGATGTTTCAAAAAAAAAGATTAAATGGCTTCTTATTAGCTGATGTTTTAAAAGCAAACCGAGCCTTGGAAAAAAAGAGTGGTAAGCTAAATATGACTTCTATGAGCTTCAAAAAAAAAGCCAGTAGAGAGTCTTGCTAAGCCTTTAGGAAGACAATTGCAAAATCCGTAAGCCAAACACCATCATCAAGTGCTTGTCTAGACATAGTCCTCCCACCTCCTTTCCAGTCTTTCTCCACAGCCATTCCTCAAATACCTCGGCATCAACTGCCTGCTCATCCTTGCAGACAAGCAAGAAATCACCACATTACAGAATTTTAGAGGTTGCAAGGCACCTCCAGAGACCATCTAGTCCAACCCCCCTTGCCAGAGCAGGTTCACTTAGAGTAGATTGAACAGCATGGTATCCAGGCTGGTTTTGAATGTCTCCAGAGATGGAGACTCTACCACCTCTCTGGGAAGCCCATTCCAGTTCTCTGCTAACCTCAAAGTAAAGAAGTTCTTCCTCATGTTTAGACAGAACTTCCCGTCTTCAAGTTCGTGCCTCTTACCTCTTGTCCTGTCACTGGGCACCACTGAAAAAAAGCTGACTCCATCCTCCTGACACCCAACCTTTTAGTATTTATGAGCTTGATAAGATCCCCCTCAGTCTTCTCCAGACTAAAAAGACCCGAGTCCTCAGCCTTTCCTCATAAGAGAGCTGTTCTATTGCTGTAATTATTTTTGTAGGGCTTTGCTGTAGCCTCTCCAGCAGTTCTCTGGGCTTCTTGAACCAGGGAGCCCAGAACTGGACACAGTACTCCAGGTGTGGCCTCACTGGGGAAGAGTAGGGAAGGATAACCTCCCTTGACCCACTTGCCATACTCTTCTTGTTACACCCCAGTATATCCTTGGCCTTCTTGGCCTTGCTATCATCCAAACATCCTGGCTATTTATTTCTTCTTGCTGTTATTCTTGGGAAATAAGTTTCCTCAGAGGAAACTGAGGAGGAAGCATAGGTCTGAAATGGTGTCCTGCCAGTAGGAAAAGGTGACTGTAATGCAGGAGATGTTTTACATAGACACATGCTGTGTGTGTGGCTGTGGTGGAGGCTGCCCATAAAGATGGTGAGCTTGCAAAGTTCTCCAAAGAGGGAATCATTGTTGCCTCCACCAATGCTCCCAAGTGCAGCAGTGAGGACTCATTTGGGTGCAAGAGCTGTGAAATGTCTTCTAGGAGATAATGCAAGTTGCAAAGGAGGACTCTTTGGCTGTACCTCCTTTTTTTTTTTTTTTCCTTCCCCATCTCCTCTCAGCAAACTTGAAGGTGAGGAGAAGACTGTAGGAGCTGCAACAAATGATGCAGCTGAGATGGAGACACGTGGAATGGCTCTCCCTGCCCACAGGAGTGTTTGGCTCTGGCCATGAACCACACAGGCTCTGGGGTTCACAGTGGCAGCTGCAGATCCCAGCTGTAGGGAGGAGGTGTGTTGGAGGAGGGCTGGTTCCTCAAGGCATCTCAGAGCTGGGGGAGAGCATGGTCCTTGTGCAGGCACTGGGATGGTGGGACAAGAGGATGGTGGAGGTACAGGGTGTTTCAGTCAAGAAGGCTGTGAAAAGGTGTTTGCTGGAGTGAGGGTAGAGGAATGGCTTTGATGGAGTGGAGAGAGAGGAATGCTGTAGCCCACAGAGCCATTGAAGAGGAGCCTGCTAAAAGGGATTCAGTTGGTTCAGGACTGCAGAGAACTGGTGAAAAACAGGCCAAACTCTCGTTCTGTTGTTGTATGGGTGGCCAATGACTTAAGAAGAGGTTCAGTGCAATTTTCTTTCCAAAATAATATGTTGTTTTGAAGTACACATGTACATTTTGCAAATGTGCCAATATACTGTCTGGCCCAACACCTATGCCAGAAGAAGAATATATTATTTTTTCTTGATAAGAGATCAAATAAAGAAGAGCATGGACTGAAACCGCATTCCTGTATATTTGTTATTTCCAAGCTCCTAATTGAGAAAAACAGAGTTACACAATGGTTTTTTATATTTCATCTATGATTGTTCTCTGAGGGATCAAGCACTACAAGAGACAGTCATTGTGGACAGCCTGGGCAAATATCTCCTTAAAAATTCCAGCAGCAAAAGAACAACAATTTCTGGAAATCACTCTGTGCAAAAACTCTTCAAATTCCATTTCAGTAAAAAGGCACATTCACAAATGAAACACACAGACAGCTTTCAGGATTCAACAGCAAGTCCTGTTTAGCTCAACCTCCTCTGTCAGGTGGAAGGATTCCTGCACTCTTAAAAACACTGTGAGCACCAACACTTTGTTGGTTTTTTTTTTCCCCTGGTGGGGTCTTCTGGTTTTTAGCTTCTCACTTTTGGAGTCTTCAGCATGAGATGCTATGGGAATAACACCTATTCTGTTTGAGAGAAAAGCACTGGGGAATCAGCTAGAGCCCTGGACATCTCGTTGCCTACCTACTTCATAGTTAGCCGTCTTTTTCACTGCTCTTCACAGATCTCTGCATCATGAGCCTGACCTGGAAGAGCCCTAAGCACCACAAGCATGACATGAGCCCCTCAGTGCTCCTTGGCCTCGGTACATGTCCCTTGTTAACGTAGCTGTGAAGAGCTGTCCTCCAGTTCCTCCTCCTCTGGAAGATCTGAGCATCCACGGTTTCCACAGCATCTGTTTTTATGGTATATTTATGAAGGTTCCAAACCCCTCCATTTCTGTTGAATGCTTTCATTTGGCTTTTTAAAGAAAACAGTGTCATGTGCATGGAGGACGTTGGGCTAATGCCCATGTTTTCTTTTCATCCTGCAGTTGTGCCCTGCAGAAACATACAGCATTTAAGTTTTGGGAATCCAAGATAGCTCACTGATCTGTATTACAATATTTGGCAAGACAGTGATTTGCCTGTGAGCCATGCATGGCTGTGAAAGGCTGGATGAGTGATTTCATTATTATTTGCTCTACAAAACAGAGGAAGAGGAGCACACACATACCTCACCAGAGGGAAAGAAGTTAAAGCACTGATCCCAGACCAACATGGCTCAGGATGACTTAACTGGATATGTCAGCAGAAATCACCTCCAGCCCTGGTGACAATGCTGTGATGGAAGAGGAATTTATAAGCAGAAGTTGTTGCATACATCCAAAGGAGTGGGACATGCAACATATATTTTGGCTGAAACTAGCACAATAAAACTCGTATTGTGGGATTACTCCTTCCACATAATGTCAGGACAATAATTACAGGCTGCAAAGGTTACTCAGGCTCTCCCTCTGCCCATCTTTCAGGCTAACACAGGATGTTGTTCTGCACTCAATTTCTTCAGCTGTGATGTTGCTGGAACAGTGTCCCACCACCTGAAGGGCTGCACTGAGAGGAGTTTCACTCAATCCCTCTGGCTCTAGGTGTCAGATTCCATTTCAGAAGCACAGTTGTATCTCATCATCAGACAGGGGACATGAGGAGTCATTGCTTTTCTTCACAAGCATTTTCAGTGTCTGAACAGCAGTTGCTCCTCCCACTGCTACCATTTGTTCACATTGCATACTATGATCATGGAATCATGGGATGATTTGAGTTCTGAGGCACCTTAAAGCTCATCTAGTTCCACCCTCCCACCAGACCAGGTTGCTCCAAGCCCCATCCAACCTAGCCTGGAACACTTCCAGGGAGGGAGCAGCCACAGCTTCCCTGGGATACCTGTTTCAGTGTCTCACCACCCTCACAGTAAAGAATTTCTTCCTAATACCTAACCTCTTGTAAAAAAGTTCCCCCCCAGCTTTTCTGTTGGCCCCTTCAGGTATTGGAAGGCCGCTATAAGGTCTCCCTGAAGCCTTCTCTTCTCTGGGCTCATCAGCCCCAGAAGTCATACTGGTGAGCCCTGACACCAAAGGAATGACTCTTAGCTTTTCCCAATCAGCCCAGTCTAATCATGAAATGCCTCAACTGGACCTGTTGCTGTAGAACCATTTCACAGGGAAGCTACATTCCGGTTCTTGGACAAGCATGTTTCAAAGGGCACCAATGCCTGCATCAGATTCCTGATGCAGCAGCATTTTAAAAATGTGATTCCAAGTCACTTGTTTCTGCATGGTGACTGATGCCACTTGGCTTTGCTGCTTTCCAAGACCTCACAGCTCTCTCTCCAGCTTCCTGAGAAGGGGAAGTGGAGAGGGAGGTGCCAAGTTCTTCTCCCTGGGATTCAGTGATAGGACATGTGGGAATGGTTCAAAGCTGTGCCAGAGGAGTTTTAGACTAAACATTAGGAATAATTTCTTTACAGAGAGGGTGATCAAACACTGGAACAGGCTTTCTAGAGAGGTGGTGAGTGCCCCAAGACTGTCCGTGTTTAAAAGGTGTTTGGACTGTGGGGATCATGTCTCTAAGACTTTGCCTTGTGTTAGCTTTTTTTCAGCTAACAATTCATAAGGTTGACTGCAGTTTTTGATCTCACCATCTGGTTATTTCTTTCATGGCAGGTAAAGGGGAGACCTTTCCTCTCAGTCTGCAACAGCCTTGGTGATGCCTCTGTGTTGGTGCATCCACAGCACAGAATGTGATGTTTATATTTTTTACTTCTCTGTGAAGAAAATAAGTAGGTCCTGGCCTCTCATCAGTCACCATTCTCTAGTTCAGATCAGACTTCATTCATTTTGCAGGTACCACTCAATTTACATGGAAGCAGACATGGTTTGAATTGGCTTGTTGCATTTTCTGCATGTGGGGTCAGATGCATAGCCCTGTACTCAGGAGCTCTAAAGAGAAATCTTCTTTCCCAGAGTAAAACTGCAGCAGTCCAACTCTGCAGGTATCCTAGAGCTTGTCCCTTAATGATGAGATGAGTTTACAGATGAAGGGCCATTGATCATTCAATAGACAGTAATTCTGCAGCCAACACAATCCTGCATGCTTGAGGAAATCCATCAAAATATAGTAAGCAAAGAAGTCATACAAGGGGAAGAAAAATCTGCAATGCTATAATTAGAGCAGCCAAAGAAAACCGAGTTCTGGAACAGCAGTTATTTAAAGACAAAAACTCTTATACACAAAAATATTAAAGCATGTGTTAGCCTGATTTCCAGATGTGGTGTGACCTGTGTAGCCAGATACCTGTCTCTGTCTTCAATCTCTTTTTAAACAAATTTTGAGACATATGTCCCCCTGAAAATTTTGGGCAGGCAAGACTGCAGAGAGCCATTTTGAAGATAGCACATACTTACAAAATCTGTATCCATGCAGTGGAGGAAAATCCAAATAAAAGCTATTGTAAAAGGGAAATCAGAGAGAGTTCTGTCCTTATCATCCCCGTGTTATGTCAGCCAGGATGTGCACAGCTGGCAGGGTGACACAAGCAGGTGGAGGTGACATAGGAAGGAACCAGGAAGAGACTGAGAGTCTTGGGAAAAACACAGGGGTATTCCTTTGGCTGTTTTAATTTTAGAGTGACTGTCCTCTTCCATCTCCTTGGGAATTGTGATTTTATTCTTTTAAAAATAATGTTATATTAATTTGGTTGTATATGGGTTAGGCAGTAAGCATAGACATAAAAAATAAAACAAAATCAAAGAAAAAGCAAGTGCAGAGCTGGGACAGTGGCTGAAGTTGATGCAGTAGGACGCAGAAGGCCACCAAACAGAAAAAAATGCTACAAGAAGCTGGACTTTGTTGGCTCTCCTGCTCCTAGGATTGGTTTGGGATGTTTCTTGGATTTTTTTCCCATCTTACTACTTTCCAGGCTGGCTAAATTTCTCAGTAACTCCTTAAATTCAAAAGCAAACTATAGCTAGAGCAATCACAGAACTGCACATTCATCTTTTCTCTTTCACCACCACCAAGTAGTCCTAAGTCACAAATTTAGGTGACCACTTGAAATTTTTGCACAGTTCAGCTTATGCAAGCCTGGGGCTTTGTGATGTGAGGATCTCAGCTGCCAAAGAATACCAAAAACCAAAGTGGCTCTGGGCATCACTGCCTTCCATTCTGGGCAGTGAGTTGCATTCCACAGACTGAGGATAAAAATGTTACTAAACCAGAACATCACTCCTAAGCCCCAGGTGATGGGGAAGCTGGCAGCCTCACCAGTGTGAGGCAGCAGAGAAGAAATCTCCAGAGATGCTGGGTCAGGACCTGCAGTTCTGCTGAGCAGCAGCTTTCTATTGTTGCCACAAACTGTCCTGAACTCACCTACTTTTAAAACTACTCCAGAAATTATCCTTAAATGACAGCGTTTATGGGGCAGCGTTTACAGGGAGTATTCACAAAAGTTTTAGAGAAAAAAATATGTAAAGGAAGACAGCTTTTGCTGCCAGCTGTGCATAGCTGAATGTGGAAGAGTTCATCTTTGCTCTGCTTTGTCCTGAGATTCCCAACCCTTATCTTTTAGTAAAAAGCTTGTTCAGTTTTACCTCAGGCTGCCTTGCTGGGTAATCTCAAGCATCTTTATTCCCTCTGGCACAGACCATTACAGCAGACCCATTTTACAGGAACTATCATCTCACTGTGCTGGAGACTGCATCATGCTGGGTGTCTCTGGTCCCCACATTTCCACCCCTGCCAAGGCCACTGATATTTCTGTTTCTGTGGTACCTCTGGTGGGGTGAAGCCTACTCTAGGTGTGCACTGATTGTTCAGTAGCTACAGCAGCCTGCCCTGACTCCCCACACCTTTGTGTCACCCCAGGATCAAGTTTGCCTCATCCCAACAAGCAGAAGGAACAGTTATTTATCTCCAAGACATACACTAAAAGACTCCTAATACACAATTCCCCTCAATAGAAGGAAAAAACTGAACAATTACAATATTAGGTGTGCCATCTCAGGGCAACTTCAGCTTCTCCTGGGAGAGGGCAGGCCTGTGTGAGAGGTGGCATGTGCCTGGAGATCAGCAGAGAAGCAGGGGCCCCATCTCAACTGATTGCTGCTCCAGTAGCTGCCCATTCTTGTAGATGTGGATGTGGCCTCATTTATAGGAATAAAAGTTATAAATGTTTACTGTGCAACAAAGCCTAATGAGACCTTCTTCTCTCAGCATTTTCAAGGTGCTCAGCAGGCAAAAGATACTGCTGCCCAACCTCTCCTATCTGTCAGGCTGCTCTCAGATAATGCAGAAGTCAGTGATTTCTGCTTCTTTGCAGAGAAAATAATGATTATTGTTTCTGACTCAGCCCACAAGATTTTGTCATGTCTGATTTTGCTGGAGGCTCCAGCCCTTCACGCCAAGTTATGGTATCACACAGCAGGAACAGCTAAGCAGCCCCAGATGGCCTGGTTGCTTTGCATTAGCCTCCTAGGTTTTTAGCAGCACTGTCATATACCCTATTACTCTTGGACAGCTTAGAGGTTGCTTTTCTGAGCCAGGTTTGTCAGCAGTCCAGGTGGACTCTCCAGGGCTCCGTTCTGGGACTCAGTGCGCTTTGCCTTGGCACGTGTTTAAAGTACACTCTGGTTTTGAATAAATCATATCCCCATGTACTACCATAAAGGAATGTGGATGATACTCTTGTGGTTATCCACAACATCTTTGCGGAGATTTTGGGAAGAAAAACAAATAGCACCCTTCCAGATATTTTGAAATGCTACTTCTGACTGCAAAGGAGAAAAAGTTTAAAGAAAAATTAAGCTGTCATGAGTTGTTTGGACTGATAACCACTGGTAGAAGAATAAGGTAGCTTCTAAAAATATTGTTCAGCTGAAACCTCTGTGGCTGAATTTTATTACTGATCCATGCAGTAATGCATACACTATAAAGAAAGGCTAAATATTCAGTGGCTTGCTAAGTAGCCAGTGAGCTCTAAAATGGAATTTTATCACACAAATGTTGGCCTCTGTAAACTGAAAGACGTGGCAAAGCTGTTACTGGGTGCTGTGGAGAAGCATCATCAACCATCATCTTGTAAGGTGGCTCATTTGATTGGCAGTAGCTCCAGCTGCGGTCTCAGTCAAGATACTTTACCTGTAGAGGCTGAAAGATCTGCTGGGATCTGCAGAGACTTCTCAGTGTGGTATAGTATAACACATTTGCTATATTTCTCAAAGCGTTAGGTTTGGGTTTCACAGCCAATCACTCCTTTGTTGGGATTCAACAGATACTTTGACAACTTTTTCAGAAGAAAAATCTCGTCTCCATTATGTGCAAGTGCTATGTCAGATGAAGCTGAAATAGGAAGACACCATTCTTTTAGCTCAGTTTGGATCATTGTGACTGTATCCTGCCATTGATCTATATCTGTGTCTCTAATCTATGCCCATGGAGAGGCCTGAAGAAGTATCAATGGCAGGATGCAGCCCTTTGTTGCTTCACGTTACAATTGCAATGAATCAGAGTGGGTTCTAGCTCCCAGGACTCTGATCTGGCCTGCAGCTTTATGAGAATGGCTTGTCTCCCTCTGTGGGAAAAGGCTTTGGAAAATCAGTCTGTCATCTGACAGCCTGCAAGCTCTGATACTGCCAAGCAGCAACTACTTTCTCTTCGTATGAGCATATCAGCCATTGCAAAAGCTCTGGTGGTCGTTTGTATTTAATAAGTGTGTCCTTAGTTCCTTTTGGCAGCAGTTCTCAGCCTACCTCTTTTTATTATGTTTTGATCCTTCATTAAGCAGACATTTGTTTTTCCCAAATGCTCTTGCATGCTGCATTAGCCCTGTAGATGCAAGCTGGGCTGAAGAGAAGCAGGGAAGAGGGAGAGCTCAAAGCGTGTCTCTCTTTGAGTGTCCAAAGCTGCCTGGCTACTGAGGGCTCCTCGGGGTCCTTAAATCCCCAATATCCTTGCCAAAAAACCCATAAACTTGCATCTTCTGTGGCTCTACACAGTGCAAAGGAGAGTGCTGGACATGTGCCATTGGTGGTGGCAAGGAAAGCTCTTTCTCTCCATGGTCAGGTCCAGCCCCTTTCAGTGCCTGGACAGGGTAAGTCTAGAAAGACTGAAACCCCCAAACATGTGAAATATGATTGTTATAGCTAGATGACATAGTGTCAGATGACTAAAGCAAGATTTTGTCTGCTTTCATGTATGGCTTTGTAAAAGTAAACCAATAATAAGTCAAAGAAAGGAAGAAGTCTTGCAGTCAATGATCAAAACCTGTTCCACCCACTTCCATTTACAACCCATTTGTTCTTTTGCATTTAATGCCAACTACAAACCCATCAAAGCTCTTACAGTACTTGAGTAGGAATACTAGTTTGGAATTTAAGCCAAATAACTCAGACTAATTAATTTGTTAAAGAGTTTTCCTTGTGGGAAATTAATTTTCAGCCAGACCACTCTTGTGAAAATTATCTAGGCATCATATCTGTTCTGACAAAAAAAAAAAAAAAATCTCCTTTATAAATTTTCAGTCTTTAGGGATAATTTAATATTGAATATTATTAACAGATCAGGTTAAAAAACACTTCACCCTTTTTAAAACTAGCTCTTGCCACTAATGGAAGGATTTTAAATGAAGTCTTTTATTCACAGAGGACACATACAGGAATTTGAAACTGTAATGCTTATGCATATTATTTTGTTAAAAGATTCACAATATCCTTCTGACCCATTCCACAAGTCAGTCATACAATGCAATGCCTGCTAGCAAAAATATAATTTTGATGATGACTTTATGGACAAATATTTTCTGAATACAGAAAATTTGCAACTTATTTCTGAATTGTTAATTGAAACCTCTTTTTTTCATGTATGTATGACATGAACAGATGTGAAGAACAATGCAGTAAAGAGGTATCTAGAGCAAAATGTCTTTATGCATCACATTATGCAATGCTCTAAGTGATCTAAAGGAGAAGGGTATTATTATCGTACTGTTGCAGTGATTTCTCACGTGGACTTTGACTCCAGAGGGTGTATGTCTGAACACTGTACCAGCTCCCAGTAAACCAGTACTAATATATTGGTCATGTCCAACTGTTAATGTACCCATTTTTAAACATTTTGTAGTTTAAAGCATCATTAAAAGGAAAGGATCTTGAAGTAAACTTTAAAAAATAAAGTCTGTTTCACTATTAGTCAGAGCGCTTGGATGTTAGAGTCACCTTAACTGTCAGGGTGTCAGCGGTGATGTGCTGTCTGTAACGTGTTGGAAGCAACTTCAGAGCTGTTTTGTAGGCCCAAAATTTGTGGAAAGGGCAATAAGAAGGGTTGGAGCTCAGATAGGTTCACCCCTTGCCTTATCTCTCGACCCTTGCACATTCCTTTCTGCCAGCCCCAGATCTCTGGTTACTGCACAGTTCACGGAGTGTCCTTGTGTTTTTTATTTCGATCAGCTTGGAAGGGAAAACGTCCTCAAGATGTGAAGGCAGTGAGTCCTGAGCAGTGCAGGCTGTAGGCTGCCTGTTGCTTGCCAGCTCTAAGGCTCAGCAGAGATCCCATAGCATGTCCTTTACCTCACAACTATTCCAAACCTTTCCCTTCTGGCTCGTTGAAGGAACTTCAGAGGACAGCAGGAACACTTTGAAATTTGAACACTAAAAAGCAGTTGAGGAGTTCAGCAGAGGGCACAGAACTGGTCAGTAAAACACCATCACGCTGAGTTTCTTCCCCTTGCAAATCTCCTCAAGCACATAAAGATGCAAAATGATGTCTCCTGCTGGCTCCAGCCATCCCTGCGTAGGACCATGGCTCTGAATTTCTGTTTCCACAAGGGAGATCTCTTTTTATTTTACTTGAATTGTGGTTAAACACAATATTTGGGGTTTGTTTCTGTCCTGCCTGAAGCAACACCTCCCCTGCATGTCCCAGACTGCTGCTGCTGTGTGATCGAGCTTTTGTTTTGGACTACTCATGGGTTTCATACCTCATCACAGCCAACGTTGCTACTCAAAGCTCTCCTATGTTGTGCACGCTATTAACCAGGCAGTAATTTCCAAAATATTTTTATTGCTGATAATTACCCTTCAGGGAGACTGTAAAAGTGAGTTTTTATGGGAATCTCTGGGCTGCCTGTGCCTGGAGGAAAAATGTAAGAGTGATAAGCCACGTTTGCTAACCAGAGCATAACAGTGGTTGCCTCTCTGTCCCTGTGCTCAGCTTGTGCCAGGATGCTTGGGGGATGTTTACAGCTCTCCTTCTCACAGCTGCTCCAAACACTGATACTCACTTGGGAGGGGAAAATCGTTATAATTTGTTAAATATCATCCTGTTTCTGAAATTAGCACTCCTGCTAATTTCCCTTAGCTACTTCTGCTAATGCACTCTAGTTTGCAGCCCAGAAAGCCAACTGTGTCCTTGGCGGCTTCAAAAGAAGCGTCAGACCAGCAGGTCGAGGGAGGAGATTCTCTCCCTCCACTTTGCACTCATGAAACCCCCACCTGGAGTGTTGTGTCCAGATATGGGGTACCCAACACAAGAAGGACATGGAGGTCCTGAAGCAAGTCCAGAGAAGGGCCATCAAGAAAATCAGAGGCTGAAGTGCCTCTCCTATGAAGACAGGCTGAGAGAGTTGGGGTTGTTCAGCCTGGAGAAGGCTCCAGGGAGACTTTATGATGGTACTTCCAGTACCTGAAGAGGCCTACAGGAAAGCTGGGGAGGGACTTTTTACAAGGGCACGAAGCAGTTGGACAAGGGGTAATGGCTTTAAGCTGGAAGAGGGTTGATTTAGGTTAGACATTAGGAAGAAATTCTTTCCTGTGAAGGTGATGAGACACTGGCAGGGGTTGCCCAGGGAAGCTGTGGCTGCCCCCTCTCTGTAAGTGTTCCAGGCCAGGCTGGATGGGGCTCTGAGCAACCTGGTCTGGTGGGAGGTGTCCCTGCCCATGTCAAAGAAGTTGGAACTAGATAATCCTTAAGGTGTCTTCCAACCCAAACTATTCTATGATTCTATGACCCAACCTTCCGCCACTGGACTGCAGATGCCCCAGTTTAAAGTAGCTACACAGTAATGGTTTGGTCTAAGGCAGACAAGGGTGGTGGCGGGGTGCTATGGGGAGAGGATACCCATGTAATGCTGAGGCTACAGCCAGATTTGCTCCTGGAGTCCATTACTGTCACGTTACTCATGACACCAGTGGGATTTGGGTGCTGGAGAAGGAGGTCCCGTGGTTATCTGGGCCACTGCAGAGCTGTGGCTCTTGCCCTGCCCTGTGCTGCCCTAACAGGGCTGCCTCAGGCCAGCCTGAGAACACACACAGACAAAACACAGTCCCCTGCCTGCTCCTGCACCTCTGACCATACAGGGGTTTGCCTTTTCTTTAGTGCAAGCACCAGTGCTTTTAACACCACCGCTGAGGTGTGGCAGGAGATGAGTGAAAGAAGGGTGTTCAAATGGTTGGGGCTTTAAGGTGCCTCCTTTGGTGACCAGATAAATTCTATACATATATATATATATGTAAATATATATATATATATAAAGATAGGGAGTTTATATCTTCAGTGCATCATGGAGTTGCACCAAGTTGTCCCTGAGCCACACACCTGGTTCTACATCTGCAGAATGGGTGCAGTCACCTGTCCCCTGGGGCTGGTGTGACACCATGCTGGAGTGCAGGAAAAAGCCAGCACTGAAATCTGCTGCATCGGAAGGAGGGTTAATTTGTGTTTGAGTGGAGAGGAAAAGAGGATAAAAAATAGAAGGAGAAGTTATGCTGAAAAGGAAAAAAAAAAAAAAAAAAAAGGAAAAAAGTAAGGGGAAGTGGATAAAGATATTAGCACAATTAATTCTAACCTACAGAGAGGTGAAAAGTAAAGCTCATGGAGAGTAAAGTCCATGGAGAGCCTTGCAGGAGAGGGCTGCCCAGTGTCCCTGGAGGTGGTGGGCAGCAGGAGACTGAGGAACATTCCTCATCCATGCCATGATGCCCTCCCTGCCCCTCCCTGCCCTCAGCAGCCCTTAAATGTAGATACAGCCACAGATTGCTCCCTTCATGCTTCCCCTTGACCTCCATGCAAACACTGAAGAGATGAAATGCTGGGCCCTGCCTCCACCCATGGAAACTTGGATCTGCTTCTGCACCCAGCAGAAGAGTCACACCAAGCTGGTAAAGCAAATAGCACCTCATGTTGTGGATTTGAAGGTTATAGGGCAAATCAAGGAATTGTGCTTGTGCTGGATTTGAGTCACATTTCAGTTATTTTAAATCTCTTAGAATGCTTAGTTTTATTTTTCAAGAGTAATTAGTGAAGATCAAAAGCCGCAGACTAAACAGTGCTGAGCCTGGGTGGGAATCAACAGAAAACTAGATGGACATTTTCCAGTTTGGTTTATCCTCTTGTAGGAAACTTTTGGAAACTGCCATGTACTTGAATGCTCTTTGTGCTCAAGGTTTTCCTTTCACAACTTCTTTTGCAGTTCATCAAAGTTTGAATGAGCATTTGCCTGACTGTGGTGAGCTCAATTTTTAAAGGAACAAGGCTCAAAAGCCTGAAGATCTGGTAGATCCCTTCCAGACTGAACTGCAAAGTGGAGTGGAAGGCAACAATTTTGATTTGAAATCCCATGTACAAAATCCTTTCTCTCCTGGGGAGCTTTCTCTTTGAAAGAGCCAAAAATGTCAGCATGAATCCCTTCCTGGAAAGACTTGCATGCTTGAGCTGATGTGATTTTATGAAGAAACTTCGCCTGTAATCACAGCAACTGAAAAATCAGAACATATTTGCCAAGCCTGAGAGGAAACATTCTCTTTTTCTAGGTCTGGATGCCTGTTCCTTCTCCACTTATGCCTTCCTTGATGCTGTGAACACTGATCCACCAGGAAAGAAATATCCAGCAAGTGCTGCTTTTGTCCATGACAATTAGGGACCAATGCCCACCTGGTTCTAATGTCACCCACTGCCCTTGATGCCTGGTGCTTCTTGAGATTAGGGGAAGCAACTTCTGAGGTCCCTAGCAGCGAGCAGCATTGTTTCCAGTTGCAAAGTCAGACTGCTGGCATCTATCCTTAAACTGCACATGTGGATGAGTGGTGATGTCTCCCACAAATCCTGTCACTGCTGTCAGATAGAAGTGGGTGAGACGCATTGGGTTGGTAGGATGCTCTCAGGGTTTGCATGTTTCCAAGCTGGCCACTGAAACCTGCTGCCTGGAGCCCAGGCAGCAAGGTGTGTAAGGGGGAGTGAAAAGATGGAAGGACTTTAATCAGGGCATCTTGGTGAGGTTGGAAGGACATAAAGCACAAAAACTTACACACATCTATTGCCTGCACCACTCTGAAAGACACTGGGCCTTCAGATCATGGAATACGAGAGGCTTTGTGGGCCAGAGATATACGAGCAGGGAATCAGGTGAGGAAATCACAGCCCAACACCCCTGATGAAGTCACTTCGATCCATGTTCCTACGTGCCCTTCTCCCTGAGTAGGAGTTTCATAAATAACCCATTCTGAGGGTTATCTTTCTCTCGACAGTCTTCCAGACCTTACCTTTGAAGCCACAAAATGCTTCCAAATGATTCCAAGCACAAGGGAAGCAGGTACAACTGCTGGGTCTTGACTTTTTGTGAAAAGCTTTCCTGAAACACCGAGGTAACGTAGGGCGCAAAGTTGCTGAAGGCAGCACCTTCTTCTGTTCATGTGCTTTTTTTTCCTGGACTCAGAAAAGGTCAGTGACAAAAGCGTTAAAAGAAGTCAATTTAAATGATTGACAGGAGGCAGTTGTGGGCAAGCCCTGCTCATGACGAGTCTCAACTTACATTATTGATTTATTCTTTATGCAGTACACACCTTCATGTTTCAAAGGCCAGGGAAGTTTTTGAAGAAATGCCAAAATATGAGCAAATAACTCATATAACTCAAATTAAATATCCACAAACAGAGGTACTGTATGGGAGATTTGCAATTTCTGGAGGTGCTCTGGTTTTGGGTCCTGCCCAGCGTGGGCCACTAGCCCAGGGAGCTCTGTGGGATAACCTCATTCAGATAAAATGATGGATTGCTACACAGTCTTTCCAAGGAGGTTACATGCTTGCTGGGAGCCTCTTTGAAAGTGAGGTCCCCCTGAATCATCCCAATGAGGTTTTTGGATCAGGCCCTTCAATGCCAGAGGTTAAAGAAACATGGATGAGATAATTTTCAGCAGAGCACATAAGTGGAGTAAATGCCTGTGTATCATTTTCCATGGCATTTTTCTATAAAGGGATTGGAAATCCCAGGCATGAGGCCTCCCAAGTTATTATGCTTCATTTCTGGAAAACAAGGAAGATGAGACAAATGCCAAGCTTCAAAGTCAGGCCACAAGCCAGTCAGGTACCTTCTCCACAAGTAGCATCTTTCCCATGTCATTCCCACTTCAGTATCAGCCAGTGGGCTTTGTACAAAAATCACTGTTTTATTTGAGTCGACAAGATCCAGGATGACAGAGTCTTAAATGCTAAGCCTTGAACTGCAATTTTTGATTGTCCTTCCCATCCTCAGTACTAAAATATGGCTGAAATCCTGACTTCATTGTAATAAGTGGACACAAGTCATGAGATGTCAGGTTGTAGTTTTAAAAGCCAATAATAAGCAGAATAGAAATATGACTGCTGTCCTTCCAGCACAGGGTAATAAACTCTTTACGAACACAGTTAATGCGATCCCAGAATGATGCAATAATTTAGACAATAATTCACAACAGCCTGCAAAATCAGACAAACTTCCCATTGACTTCAGCAAGGGCAGGATCAGTCCCAGTGGACACTCTGGCTGGCTTTGGCCAAGAGCTTACAGGATTTAACCTCAAGTTTTCCAGTGGAGAGGGTCACGCAAGCCATCTCTTTCCTCACTCAGTCTCAGTGCTCTGAGACTGCCGTAAGGAAACATCTGCTGAAGAAAGCACAGGAGGAAAGGATGGGACCTGATGGGGCTGATGGAGGTACCAAGCTCATGTGTGTGTTTCAGGTGCCAACTAAGACTGTGTCCCAGCAGCAAGTGCCAAAGTTCCCTGTATGGTTAAAGACGGCTTCGCAACTGGGTCCACACAGAGGACCTGCTGGCCAAGAAGCGTGGGGGCACGAAGTGAAGCCATGGGTGTTTGCACTGATGTGCAGCTGTTGCATCCCCTGGTCCTGGGCATGGACAGTCCCCTTTTCCTAAATAAACTCTTTTGTGATGAAGTCCCAGAATGTTTACCACAGAGGGTGAAGTTTCATGGTTGCTCTAAATTGTTCTAAGTGTGGGCTGCTGCCGATGGGAGAGCTCTCATTCTCCCCTTTGCCTCTGGGGCCAGTTCCTGCCCTCTCCTCTGCTGCTGGGATTACCCATCTTTTCTTGGTTTTGGTAGACTTACCTTTCAGCCATCTCCTGCCTGACTTCAATGTTCAATCTCTTAAGCTCCAGGTCCAGGAGAGGAAAAAGTGTTTTGAGAGGACTGAGCCTTCAGTATCATTGCAAAAATACAGCCTGTTTGTGAGCTCAGTGCCACAAGTAAGGGTGAAGTCCTGACTTTAGCACAGAGATCAATAAATTCTGCAACAGATGGAATGTCTGGAGCTGCATAATGCAAGGATACACAGAAGAGAAAATTTAAGTGCTGTCATTTGGGGTAGTAAACTTTATGGATGTGGTGGATGCAATTCCAGTGTACCACAGTATTTTGATACTTTACACCTTCAGCAGCCATGTAAACTTGCTCAAGCTGATCATGAAACCGTATCCTATGAGATGGTGACCAGCTATAATCTTACCAAAAGTACTAAAATATCCTACAAGACAGGGTATCATCTCTCTCAACAGTCCTTTGATTTATGTTCACACAAACTGTTCCAGGTGAAGGGTTGGGATGCTGAAGACTTGCGTATCGCGTTCCATGCTGGGAGCTGTGCCCAGCAGCTCAGACCTAACCCACAGCAGACCTGAGCTGAGCTGGATCACGTGCATGTAGCCCAGCTCATGGGGATGTGCAGAGGATCAGGGATGCTGGCAAAGGTTTGACACCATCTCCAGGTATGACAGGTTTAGTTTAACCAGGCTGCCAGACATGAGAAGGACTGAAGAGTTTGGCAGGCAAGAGAATCTCAGGACAACATAAAGTGCAAAAGCAGCTTGGGGTGAGACACTGGAAGGGGTTGCCCAGGGAGGCTGTGGCTGCCCCCTCCTTGGAAATGCTCAAGGCCAGGTTGGATGGGGCCTGAGTAAACTGATATAGCCCGAAGTGTTCCTCCCCATGCAGAGGGGTTGGAACTCAATGGTCTTTAAGGTCCCTTCCAATCCCAACCATTCTATGAGTCCATGAACTTAGGGAACAAATCTCTGCACTAGAACCCTCCTGACCGCACATGCAGCAAGGTGGCCCAAAAAATGAGCAGGCTGGTTTGCAGGCCTGGTTCCATGCCCATGGCCAGACAGCAGATCCAGGTGATGCCATGGTCCCTCTCCACAACCAAAAGCAGGTACAGGCACCCTCCTCCCAGTCTAAGCAACGCAAGCCTAGCTTTGTTAGCATCCCTGTTGGTATAATAAATCAGGGGGCAAAGAGAAGCAAAAGCAACAGATGAGGTTTTAAAC
Source organism: Florisuga fusca (assembly GCA_038090715.1). NCBI lineage: Eukaryota > Metazoa > Chordata > Aves > Apodiformes > Trochilidae > Florisuga > Florisuga fusca. The sequence goes on along the minus strand of JAAWXA010000003.1, from coordinate 21,708,865 downwards.
AGAGGAGCAGTCTGGCACTTCTTTTTCCCTTCTTTTGGGGCCAGGCAGAGGCAGCAGCTGACAGGCATTTCTGCAGACTCCTGGTTTAGCAGCAAGGCAGGGAGTTAAAAGAGAGTGCAGAGATTTAGTTCCCCAGGCACCCCGGGGTGAAATTCTGGCCATAGTGAAGCTTGTGGGAACACTGCCATTGCCTTCCACAGAGCCATGATTTCACCCCATAGGTATTAGTTTTTCCTCTCCTCCCAAGACCAACACAGATATTAGAAAACCACAGCTATCAGGGTGCTGCAAAAAAAACTTCAGGTCACAAATATAGTTTATGTGTTAAAAGGGAGAAAATAAACCTAAGAGGACAGGCCAGAGAGCAGCAAGGATGCAACACAGCAAAGTGCAGCTAACATGAGGTGGAAGAAGAAGAGAAAAAAATCAAACTTCTGTCCTTAGTAGGAAAGAATATTATGTTCTGCAAAAATAATCAGCTGACACACACAGCTTAAAGCACATTAGGAACCTTATTTTCCTACAGTTATAAACAGCTTCTTCCAGCAGTACTCTGCACAATGCCTTCAGCTTCATTTCTGCCCTAGAAGCCCGTGCCAGCCAAGCTGATTTATGACCAGCATGACAGACAGAACAGCCTTTACTGACAGAAGATAATTTATTGCTGAACTAAGTCTAAATACAAACCTATCTCTCTGCTTTTATCACTGAAGGGTAGTGCATGGCATGGGACCAGAGAGACGGTGATGCTTCTCTTACCGTTGGGCTTTCTCCAGCCTAGGTCAGTAGATGCACCTCATAGAGTTTTCTTGTAGGAAGAGGGAAAATACTTACATTGACCAAATCTTTTCCCTGTTTTCACATTCACATGGCACCATTTCACCTGGTGACTGAGAGGACTGGTTCCAGCATCCATTCAAGTGGCTCTCCAAAGCACCCATGATGGTGCCACGCATGATAGTGGCATGAAACATACAATCAGGAGGGTGTTTTCCATGACTGATCCTCACAGGCTGCTTTTTTGAACTTTATCTGAGAATTAACTAAGTGCTTTCAGTCAGGCTAGTTATTAATGTCTGATGCTGAGGAAGTGTGTAGTTCATGTGGATGCTTTGTGGAAGTATCTGATTGTAACCTCAACCACTGCCTGTTTCTGTTGAACATGATAAGGAGTAGAGCTGCTCTAGTGAGTATAAATTAATCTAAATAAGAAAACAAAACTGATGGTAACATCAAAAGTGTGAACTTGGAGGGATGGGGTATTTTTTAGACACTTATTGTAACCCAGAGGAAATCAGCTGTGTTGCTTTTTTTTTTAAAAAAAAGTAGTGTTCAGACTTGAAATCTGCCAAACGACCCAAAACCCATGGAGATGGAGGAGGACAGAGTCCACCATGGTTGCCAACCCACAGGTATGGAGAGAATTTACTAAGTATTGTATCTGCTAACAGAACTGGGGAAAGAAAAACAAAATTTTTTACAATAGACATCTTGCTCCTGATGAAATCTGCTGATTTGATTAATGACCTTTCTCAAGATAACTGTTGAAGATATAAATGATTTTACATGCTGCAATCAAACGTCCTTATTTTTAGTGTTCCTTTCATACTTGATGTGCATATGGAGATACCCAGCTATGCTGAGGGCTCCTGTCTGACCTTCCTTCAGGAGCTCACACAGTCAAAAGCCCAGCACTGAGTCCCTGGCAGAGCTGCTGCCTCCTGCCCTGACCCTGAAGGGAACCAGCCTCAAAACAAAGCAACAAAATGGGATGAGGGTAATGTAGAGTCCTTGCTCCTGTGACCACTCACTTTCCACTCCATATGGGACTTCCTCTTCTACATGAAAACCATTCAGATCTTTGAAATGGTTTGAACCTGTGTACCCCCACCTCTGCTGGGAACAAGGCAACCTCAGGGGAACCCTTGCTTCTCTCCCCCAGTAGAACAGGGAGTTTGAAAAGAAAGAAAGTGGTCTCAGCTCTGATTGAGTGTTTTAAACTTCAGGGAACACCAGCACTGATGCTAGGGCAGCTGGCCAGCCTCCAGCACAGGGAAATAATTTTCCCAGATGCTTTCACAGAAACCCCCTCTGTTAAGGGATGTCCCAATCTGCCCTGGAGGCACCCTAGGAGAGGACACTCAACCAGAAACATGTCCATAGCCAGATACCCACAAACCAAGGAGCAAACCTCATGCACAGTATGAACCACAGCACTGAGTAGGAAGAGCAGAGCCAGATGTGCCCAGATGGACATTAGACAACCCTTGAGATGTCTTACAGCAGTGAGGCACAACAAAGCAGAGGAGAGGTTTGCTAAGAGTGTTTATCTCCCTCAGACCTGCTGATTTTGAGCTTTGTCTATAACTGAAGTGCCTCTGGTTCAGAAACTCCTTTGCATCAACAGCATTCCCTTAATCATCACGGTATTTCAAATAATGAGTGGAGCAATAGCTTTCAATCTAGGCAGTCATTCAAAAATATTCTAACAAAAAATACTGGAGTTTGAAACTCCAGTGAGATCAGCAAGCTGAAGAACAGATCAGATGATCTACATGAGTCTCCCTCATGTGAAAGCTGACAAAAATCCTTGTCAACAGTATCTCCTCATCCAAGGACAAAAAGGCTGCAGGAATTATTTCTTACTGGGGTCTCTGGGAAAGACATACTGGAGGTGGCATAAAGACAAGCAGGGTTGGATATCAGCTGTTCTTGGGCACAGGAAGGTTAGAACTGTTGAAAACATAGCAAAGCAAGGTCCAACCAGCCCAACACTATTTCTGAGTCAGTCATGAGCAGAGGAACCACCCCTTCTGTCTTGAACCTCCCATCCACTTTGGGTGCCCCCAATTCACACAAACATACATGCCAAAAACCAAGGGCCTCCCAGATCCTGAGACATCTGCTGAGGGACACAACAAGACACCACACCAGCAGGGCCAGAGGAAAGAACCTGAACCTTCTAGAAGTTTGAAACCAGTTAGGTTGCAGAGGTAGGAGGGAGGTGCACCAGGACAGTGTGATGAGGCAGCTCACAGTACCATGGGCATTATGAGCAAGGTATGCAGTGAACATCTGGTAGAAGGGTAAAATATAAAGCAGAGATGGATGATGAATAGAAGAACAGTGAAAGAGAGGCTAGGCACTTGATCTGATGAAACTGCCACTGGAAGAAGCTGTTGAGTCAATAGGTTTTGTACTTTTTACACTCCGAAAAATACAGTGCTCTTCAAATATAATCCTTCTTGGGTGCAGTGATGTGCCTGGACAAAAGCTAACTGATGGGCTTTCTTTATACTGTGTACACTGTTTAAGGTACCAGTCCTGCTCACTTCTTGTGTTTTTGTGGCTGAAACAACTCTGGATGTTCAACTTTTCATCATAATGTGGATCCCTCAATCTTTGCTGTATTTTCTAGGCTATTTTCTCTTTCTGTCATTCCTGCTCAGTTCTGTTCCATTTTGGCTCAAGTTCATACACCCCATCACGTTTTCTTTTGGTGTGGTCTCTCTGAGCTTCCCACAGAGGTATCCACAAAAGTTGGAAGGTATAATTACAGACCTAATGTAAGACTACTACCTGACAGAAGGGCAGCATTTCAGAGAGTCAGGCTGTGGTATCTGCTCTGAATTTGAATATCTACAATGAACTGGGAAGCTGAGCCATGAGCTGGGTCACACACATGAAGTGCAGTGCCCTGGGGAGAAAGCTCAGACCCAGAGCAGCATGTCCAGTCTGATGCTAACATCTTGAACATGAAGACATCAGAACAGGTCTTGATCCCAGCTGATGTGTGAGGGATGCTGCTGCAGAGCAAGCTGGAGGCTCCCAAAGGATTTTTCCTCATTCAGCATTGCAGGAGCATCCTAGCAGCAGGAGCTTAGAGAGGGAATTTCTCTGATGTAAAAGCCCAAAGTAGGACTGTCATCCACTGATCTGCAACCAAAACACCAAAGACCCTCACTGGTGCAGCATGATGCAAGAAAATCACCCCACTGCAACATGGGCTTGAAGATGTGGGGTCCAGCCAGGGGTGTCCTGGGGACCATCATACACAAACTCATCACAGCAGTGATGGGTAATACAATATAATGAAAGGAATCTGTAATTGCCAGGGACTCACTCAGGCAGCCTGGCTGCATGGGTCATGCCCCTACATCAGCTTTTTCTGATTTACAAAAGAAACCAGGAAAAGTATTTAAAAGTTTGTTTGTTGGTTTGTTTGTTTCTTCTCTGGAGGTTGTTGCTACCTGTGACAGCTGGAACATTCTTTAAAAATGGGCTTCCCAGCTCCCATGGATGACACCCCCTTATTCTGCAGCATTGCAGCCTGGGTCCCATGCACCATGGCTTGCATCACAACAGGTCCCTTCCAGAAGGGGATGGTGTCCAGAGGGTGACTGTCTTTAAAAGGTTGCTGAAAGATAAGTAAGAAAAGGCAGGTTATTGTTTATGGAATTTAAACAAATACAGGGAACCCAAGATGCCACAGGGAAATGGTTAGGAGTCAGAGACACGTGAAACATTGGCAAGCAGAAGAAGAGAATGTGGTTTGTGTTTTTGGCTGCTTATCCTGTGTGCTTTATTTCGTGGCCTTTTCTTTCTTTTTGTGGTTTTTGTTTTTGTTTTTGTTTTTTTGGGGGTTTTTGTGTGGGTTTTTTTGTTTTTTTTTGTTTTTTTTTTTTCTCCTACAATACCACACCTGGTTTGTTTAGACTCTCACCTGGTATAGGAATGTATTAGGGAGCAGCTACAGAAGAATATTTGCACATTTGCTTTCACCCACAAAGTTGTGGTAAATGCTCCCTACATGTGTTCTGCAGACTCACATGGGGTCAGTGCAGACTCAGATTTACTACAAAGCACAGTGGCACTGGAGAAATATCATAACTGCCAATTGATCTACACTTCCTTCTACAGTTAATCACTTTTATTATTGCTTACTCCATTGCTTCACTAGCTTTGATCACATAGAAATAGATAAATAGGAGAAAACAGGAAAGCTTGGTTCTCAACTTGAGTAATCTTCAGTAATTTTTTTATACCAAGAGCAACCAGATAACCTTTGGCAATATAAACTTTCATGTTTATGTTCTTAAGCTGAGGCTCCCAGAATTTTGCACTTGTTCAAAAGCAGTATTACCGTGTCTCTCTTTGCATCAACACCACAAAAAATAAAGTCAAGCTAACATTAAACCCGTTCTCTCACAAGACTGAAACTTTTGACCACGTCAGCCAAGAGAAGCCACATGAGCAATACCGAGCCTCTTCTATGGGGATCTCTTGTGACTTAAACTTGTCCATTTAAATTTGTATTTCTGAATGTTTTCTGAAAGAAGAACAAGCCAAAAAAGTACTTTGGCTGGGCTCCCCCCTCTCACTGGCTGTGTGGATGAGCAGAGCCAGCACCTCTCCTGCCGGGCAGTGTCTCGGTGCCTCTCACGAGAGCTCGTGGGATTCTTGGAAACCCTGTGTCCTCAAGGCCAGGAAGCAAGCAGCACTGGGACATTGTGTAAACCTTCCTGTAAGTCACTGAACACTTCCTCCAGGTCCCAAAACAGGGAGGGGAGGAGCCTTCCTCAGCTGAATAAGCCTCCATTCATGAGTAGCTGAGAGGTGATCCTTCCTTAGGCTTCACTGGTCCTTCCTCCAACAGCTTGGGAAGACCATCTCCAAGGCTGCCTGCTGTTTTTGGGATACACCATGAAGCTCTTGTTAAACAGATGTGCTCTCTTACTGCTTGCAAAAAGCAATGAATTTCAAAGAAGCTGGCACCTTGTCTCCAGGTCTGCTTCTATTCATAACATCTCTTGTACTGTGTCATTGTTGGGAGGGATGCTTAGGAAGGCAGAGTGCTGCTAAGCACTGGTGAGAGGCCTGAACTACTACATATTGCTGACACAGATCAGAAGCTTTCTGACATAGGTCAGAGTCCATCAGAGGAGGAATAGTTTTCCAGCTTAACTCCAAGAACAACAGTACTACTGACATGCAGTTGTAGCTTACCTATCTAACTACTCTATGGTGGAAAGCAAAACCTTATGAAAGATAAAGAGTTTAAAGCACTTTTGTTATAGATGCTCTGGTCCTTGGACTAAGCTGGCATTCTAGGTCAATTCAACTAACAAGGTGCCTGCCACACCTCTGCAGGAAAGCAGAAGGAAGAGGCCAGTACAGAAGATTGGTCATAGAGTAATAGAATGGGTTTGGTTGGAAAAGACCTCTAAGATTACTAGGTCCAACTATTAACATAACTTTACCAAGTCTGGTACTAAACCACATCCCTAAGCACCACATCTACATCTTTTAAACACCTCCAGGGGTGGTGATTGCACCCTGAGTGGCCTGTCCAAGTGCTTGATAAGTCTTTCAGTGAAGAAGTTTCTATGAATATCCAGTCTAAACACAATCTCAACAAAACCTTCCCCCAAAGGGTGAGTATTTTTCTCTTATAAATACCTGACAGGGCTCAATCACTGGGACCCCCAAATCTTGCATTTTACCAGATCCAATGTGGTGTGCATGGGCTTTGTTTTGCAGTATGCTGCTCTACTCTTTTACAGAACCACTGGAGGAGCTTCTGGCAATCTGAGCTCATTTCTTGTGCATGAACTGGACAACTGTTACCCTGTCTGCAACCCTCCAGAGAAGCTTTTTTGACAGGGATCTCATAATGGCTGATTTGATGAAGAAGGAGCCCCAGCCAGCCTCAGTCAGTGGGGAACCACATCAGGCTTCACTCTGCAGACTTCCACTCTCCAGCTGCCACAGGTTTTGCATCTCTTTGCAGCAATTGCAGTTCTGCAGCAGGGCTGGGAACAAGTTGGTGAATGAGAAGTTTTTTCTGGGACAGATCAATTTTCCAAATTTCTAATGCATTTTGAAATGATTTTTTTTTTTCTTTTTTCTTTTTTTTTTTTTTGCAGGTAGTGTTGAAGGGAAGACAGGTGGCATCAAATGGACGCAAGAACAAAATAATCAGTCCTCTGCTGGCAATTTATTGAGGGGTCTTTTTGGCTTGGTCTCTCTATGGCTTGGTCTTTGACTCCACCTTCCCCAGGGTAGTGCATGGTGTTTGCAGGGGTCAGTTGCAGTGGCAGACATCTGTGGTGGCTGCAGCACTGTGACCTCTCCTTCAGGGAGCTGGGTAACAACGCTCAGAAGTGGTCCCCGAGCCAAAGAGCTCCCTGCCTGAGATAGGTACAGCACTGTGCCCAAATAACAGTAGAAGGAGAAACAGAAACTTTATGTTTGACAAAAGTACTTTGTGAATCTTCCTCTTTTTAAGTCTCCCTGCACCCTCCCACCAAAGAAAAAAAAAAAAAAAATCTCAGTGTATGCAGCTGCTTACACTGGATGTACTTGGATTAGAAGCACAGAATCACCATCAGTGGGAGGACATCTCCAAAGCCAGAGTACCTCATGCCAGTAATAAGAGAAAACCTACCCCTGGGAGAAGAATTAAAAAATTAAAAAGAAACTGGAGGACAAAGTGGTTTTCTGTCTATGAGGTAGCACTATTGAGCTATTCACAGCAAACCCCAAAGGTAATCTGCAGCTCTTCTGGAGGCACAACCACTTGTCATTTTACAAAATATTAAGTTAACCACTGTACTAACTAAGTTTTGGTGATGAATCAAGTTATGCCTACCTTTATAAGCCATTCCCCCCCACCACCCTCTTTCTATGATGTTTCCAATTTCTTACATGAAAATCAGAATTGTATCGATCATGCTTATAACCAGCTCCTTCCCAGGGTGTTTCTGGGCACCTGGCAAGTGCTGGTGAATGCTCCACCTGCTCTGCCAGGCTCTGAGTAGAACAGTGCTGTCTACAGCCAGCCCCATCACAAAGCTCTCCAAGGGACAGAGGATAAAAAGAGGAATCTGGACAGGCCCAGAGGGTGAGGTGGTGGAAATCAGGAGCTCTAAAAAAAAAATAATTAAAAATTAAAGATTCGAATAACAGTCTGAGAGGGGAACTGAGTTTGAGCTCCTATTTTCAGGCTGTAGCCCAAACAGGTTTTTGGTTGAGTACATGAAGAAATAGAAACAGGGAAGAACTAACAAACTTATTCCTGGATAACTGGGTCTGATTAAATTATCTGCCTTTTGAAGATGTGGAGAATTGAAGAAGAGTGCAGTCTTTTGCCAGACAGAGACATTGTCTGGAAAACATCAGATCATGGCCCACAGGATGTCCACTTTCCTGCAAGGCAGCTTCTCTGCATTGTTTTTGTATGTTGTTGCCAAGCAGATCAGTTTGTCAGAAAAGGGTGAAGAAATCCGGCCTGCAGAGACTCCTTGCTGGCCTCTTGCAAGCCCATTGCTGTAAATGACATATTCCCTCCAGTAAAAATGATCTCAGTGAAAAGAATAGAAAGACTCTCTGATGAAAAGCTATTTCCATCTACAGCTGCAAGGGGATGAGGTCCATTCAAAGGCAATTAAAAAGAGCTTCAAGGAGGCTGCATGAATGTCAGATGAAATTCTTCAGCCCTGGAAGACATTTACATCAGGAGAAGAAAATGATGCTCTCCAGAGCTCCTAAGGACCCTGGTTGTGCTGCTGAAGCCTGATGAGATTTACTTCCCTGTGCAGCACTGCCAGGGCCACTGTACTCACTGCCCAATATTTGTTGCTGATGTATCTGAAGCACAACTGGTTTGACAACAACAGCGACAGATTTGGTTGCAGCAAGGGATAGTGTTGTGCTTTTGAGGAACACAGCAAGGTTTCCCATGAGCATGGGAAACTGGTGGCAGCTGTACACTGGTAACCTGGAAGAAAATATCTCAGTGGCACTGATGGAGGCAGGGCAGAGAGTAGAAAATGTTACTACAGAATGATGGGAACAGGGGATTTTAGCCAGCTCAACAACCACACAGCAGCAAGGCTCGAGCTTTGTAGGATGGAAAACTGCTTGTAGATCCAACAAACACCATAAGGCTGCTGACATGGAAACAATCCCTACAGAAAAGACAGCTGTGCTGACCTTGGAATATTTTTTGATGCCTCAGTCTGAGTTGGAATAGCTGTGTTGCAGATAGCCCAACAGCACTGAGGACTAAGAGGCAGGCCTCAGGGGTCAGCACTGCTCAGGCTCTTCATTCCTTGATAGGCTGTTTGCATGGAACAGGCTCCCAGGTTTGCTCGGTGGCTTTGGAGGAAGAGAGATTTCCCATTTCTTTTGTAATGCTTACACTCAACAGAAATGATGCCTTCACACCCCCCTCGCTGAAGGGCCAGCTGACAGACAAAAGCTTCACATTCTAATTCCTTCTAATCCTCCGTATATTTCAGTGAAAACCAGTCCTCTAGTTCAAATACTCCAACAGCTCCATTTGATGCTGATGATACACACCAAGAGCAGAGAGCAGTGGCAATGAGCAATCCTTGTTGAATGCACGTGTGATGAGGGTGTATAAATGTCCTCCATTGAGCAATTGTCCTGCAGCTGGTTCCACTGAAATTAGGCTAACAGTGGCAGCAATAGAGTCCATTGCCAATTTTTGTATCTTCCAAAATGAGGGTTTCCAAGCACAACTTCACATTGCCCAGAGGGTTTGTAGGATCAGTGCTTCTCAACAGGAGATGGAGCAGGCAACAGAGAAGTTTGTGAAGTGCTATTCCATGCTGAACAGGGTTTTGGGATGTTAGTTTTAAGTTAAAGGTATCAGCTTTTCATTTTGGTAGGATTTGAAAGGATTTAAGACCACAGGGGCCTTCCTCTCATCAAGGAAAGCTAAGCAGGATGCTGTTCCCTCTCTATTCCAAGGGAATTAAATGATGACTTTCCTCACCTGACTCCGCCAGGACACTGAAGTCGTGTCTCCTAGGTGCTGGAGGGATTACTAGGCACCAAGTATCATCCAATAAGTCCTCTAAACTGAATTAAACCTCATTTTGTTTGCTGATTGTTCAAAACCCTGAGGGTCAAGATTTTAAACCCATTTAACAAGAGAAAGTGGGGGTAACACAGGAGGATGTATGTTCCATACACTCATTGTAAGAAAAACATCTCTCAGAGCCACTTTTCAGATTCCTACTTCTGAGTGAGGTAAGAAAGCCCCCTGTTAGTGAGTCCTAGACTGCTGCACATCCTAGCTAACAAAGTGGGGTAAAGTGTACCTGGATGGTGAGCATTTGACCATGAGGCTCTCATTGCCTGAGGAAGAGGTGGTTTATCTCACACATTATACTGAACATTTAAAGCAAAAATTAACCCACTTCTAGAGAAAGCAATTCAGCTCTCACTTATCCATGACAGCAGAATGCTCCAGAGAGCAGCAGTGGCAAAGATTTAACCTCCAGCAGGTTCCTCACAGCTGAATTTGACCCCATACTTCTCATTTTTTTCAAATTCCAACTTTCTGTTCATAGAAAAAATTTCTGCTAAGCTTTTAGCCCACTGGTGCTTTCCTCAGCTTTTAAAAACATGTACAGTGACAAATCCCTCTTATTCATGGGAAATGGCCTCGACTTTCTGTTGAGTGGAAATCCTGCAGTATCATCCCACTTCTAATTGTTATAAAAGAAACAAAACAGGTAGCAGGAGAAAGGATATTGTATTTAACCCTGATTTCTTCTCCCTCTTTTGCATTTGCAACAGATGCATTTTGAGCAGTCTGAGCACACACCCATTTCTCTGTTGGGAGGTGAATTCATTTTCTCCTTCATTTGCCTCCAGCCTTTCCCACCAAAACTGTTGCTCTGTGTTATGAAAGCAGGACCCCAATGGAAGAGCAAGGCAGGTAATGTTTAGGCCACAGAAAACGGGTATGGGACAGACCAGTAGCAGGAACCTAAGCAGCAGACATTCACCTAAACACAGAGCTACCTGTCAAAGGAAAAGAAGAGTGGCTTCAGTGTAGCCCTTTAGAAACAACCATTATAGATCACAGCTTCTGCATCTGCACCAACCACAGAAGATGAGTGTTAGTCCTCTGTGTAGAACAACCTGGACAAAAAAAAAGCTCTGCTTTTCCATTTTCACTAGCATCTGCTTTTCAGCTGGTCCCTGTTAGTCCTCACAGCCAAGGATGAGAAGCTCCAGCATCTGGAGGCAGACATCTCATCCAGCCAGCACACAAAGCATCCAGTCTCTGGTAACCTAACTGAAAGCAGCCTCTGCCACTGACATGCATCTCCTGCTAGCCTACCTCCAACCCCCTCTGTCCCTGTGTATGCTCAGGCAAAAGGCACAAAAAAGCTACTATTTAATCTATTTAGTGGTGTTGCAGAGGAGAGGTTTGCCAAGAAGTGCGCTACTCCCCAGGTCCCAGCATGGGCTCAAAACTCAGGCAAACATTTCTGAAGAAAGGATAGCTGCAGGTCAAGCATCACGTGTCTTCCAGGGAAAAAGTGTAAACAAAAAGAATTCAGCCCATCTCTGCAGAGCAGGGAGGAAAAGCCACACAGCTGGCTTGACTTATGCTGCCTCTTCCATGGTGTGCCCTGGAGAGGTGCTCCATGGCCACAGGTTACAGTCTCATCAGTGCCAGGCAGGCACGTCTCTCTTTGGCAAACTCCTTGGGTTTGTATAGTCCTGCCAGTGGTGGCTGATGGTGTGTGGGAAGCAGGGTCTACTCTTCCCAGAAGAGCTGCCAGGAGCCACTCCCAATGCCACAAGAGGATGGTGACAGCAGAAAGGGCTGGAGGAGGTCAGGTTTGGGTTAAGGCGCTTTAGGGAAAAGGTCTGAATGTGTTGTGCTGGGGAGGGGACATGAAAGAATTCTGGTAGAGAAGGTTTCTCCCCTGTCCTTAAGTCACTGGCATGCCTCATCCCTCCCCAAATGAAGTTTAGATCCTTCTCCAGACCAAGATGTGAGCAGCTCCTCAGACAGGGTTACAGGCTTAGCACGGCTCCTTCTCACTCCTGCTTCTCTGGCCTCATCCTGTCTGGGAGGTAGCTCAGTTCCTCTGGGGTCTGGATGCCAAGAGGTATCTCTGCCAAGAGCCAGAGTTGGTTTGCCAAGAGCTCTCTGCTGAGGACTCTGCACTGATAACCCCACCTGACCCCTGTAAATGAAAGAGTAACAGAGAGAGGATGCTTACTTCATCTTACGGAAGTGCTTTATGGTTGTTCTTGGTCAGACAGCCAAGGGGCTCTAAAGCACTCTTCACCTGATTATATTTCAGAAGACCGATCAAATATTGTAATATTCTTGTTTTGCTAGTGCTTGCAAAAACAATAGGAGGATATCCCAGTTCCCAAATTTAAGAATGCCAGTATCCTTCACATTTTTCAGATCTATTTAGAGAACGTAAGTCCTTTAGCCCAGCTCTAACATGGACACCATGGTTACTGAACTAGTGCTGTAAGGCCCTGTGGCCATGGGCTTTGTTCCTAACCATGCTGTAAAAAGGGACAGAACAGGCAAATCAAGGGAACAAAGACTCATAAAATAAGATCAATATCACACCCATGATATACAACAATATGTAATAAGTAAACCAAAGGCAATAACAAGGAAATTCATTGCTGCTTGTGAGCTCTAGATGCAAGTGACCCCAGAGGAGGATGGGTACCCTCCTCACTTTGATCCATCTGATGGTGCTGAGGCAGCAAAGGGGGGGATTTACATTTCACACCTCTGCCTGCCCTCTGCCAAGCAGCAATATCCTTTTTTCCCGGTACCAAGCACCCAATCAAAACCACCGTGGACACACCACAGAAGGCTTGAACCAGATCTGCTCAGATTCACCCTGCCAGATGGAGCTTGTTCAGGAGGTGGCACTTTGTCCTGGCAGCCTTCATGGTGCATCAGGCATTGCAGGAACTGTCCCAGCTTTGTACTTGATTGGGTGTCTTCCTCTCTTCCTGCAGCAGACAGAAGGAAAAAAAAGACAGTGCAGCCTTGCACAGCACGTTCTGGCCAGCCCCACAGGAACCCAAACTTGCACCTGTTGACCCACAAACCCATCTGGGTCAACCATGTGGCACCAGCAATGCACGGAGCCAGCGCTGGTGCAGAGAAGCGCTCATGGGTTTCGGGTTGAGATCCTTGCAGAACCGGGCATGCTGAGCAGTGCTGTGGGGCAGTGGGATGGATCCAGCAGGAGAGCACCCCCATCTAGTGGCCTGAGCCCTCCCTGTGACACCCAGGGCAGGAAGGAAAGAAAATCCCCGTGAAAAGAACCAGGGCTTGCAAGAAAATCATGGCAAGATGAATATGAGTGAAGAGAACGCCAAGGCACAGCACAGCAGATGGGCTCCTCTCCTATTACCCTTGGAGGGGGCTCATCTCACCAGTTTTAGACATCTTTGCTGTGAGTGATCATGCCAGGTTCCCTGTGGTCAGCAGAAGGGAACTGGAAATTTTTAGGGTTTGATTAATTTAATTCTAAGGTAGACATGTAAAACTGTGAGTCACACTCTAGAGGGCCCTCTCCCCCAGCTACTAAAGGAGGTTGAGTAACTGAGATGTAAGCACCTGCATGATGGGAACCTACATTTGGAGAGACAGACCCCATCTTCTCTGGCTTATGGCTGCTCTTGAAGTAATGTGCAATGCAGATCTTGTTTTCTGAGAATGTCAACAAGACATCAGAAATTTCCTGGTTCAGTCAAATAGTGTGGTAAAAGTTGTATATGATACTTTTCAGTAGAACATCATGCCCCATCTCCTGCAAAGGAAAATCCACTTCTGATTAGGGCAGTTTCAAAGCCCTTAATCTCCATCTTTGAACACTCAGACCCTGCTTCATATAAGTACTCCAAGGAGCAGGACTTTACAAAAATGCTTGCATTGTTGCCTATGGCATGAAAACATTTCTTTTGCACCCCATCAGCTCCATGGAGTAACTGGGGTTATTATACATGGAAGGGAAGACAAAATAAAATTACTCCAGAGAGCTCACCAGTTTCATTCCTCTTCCTCTGCAATGTCAGATGGCCATCCAGGTGGCCTCCTTAACCAAGTAAAGTCAGAGAAGCTGCCTCACAGACAAAGGTACTGTCAGGAGTAGAAATATCTGTCTGATCTCTGAGAGGGAGATGGGATGAAGTGGGCTCCACAAGTCCCTTCCACAATGAGTCTTACAATGATTGCCTAACTGGTGATGGCAACCAGGACTCGGGCAGTAGTGAAGAAGAGGTCTGAGACACAGGAAGAGGCAGCAGCCTGGGCCTGGCAAGGGGAACAAGGGGAAGGTGCTCGGAAGTAGAGGCCATCCCCATCCCTTCTCCCGAGGGCCTAGGTGGGGACAAGAGAGAGGGATAGTTTTGGAAGGGCAGGGCCAAGCCAGTGAATTTAGAGAAAGGCAGGTAGGAGGGAAGGAAGGATTGGCAGAAGCTGTGCCAGGCAGGGCAACCTTGCCTGGAGGGACTCCCAGCAGCCCCATCCTGTGGCACCTCCGTGCAGGGAGCTGGGACAGGAGCAGGGACAGCCCTGCTCTCCTCCTTGCTGAGCAGACAGATGGACAGACACTGCAGCTACAGCTGGGCCCTGCACACGTGGCTGTGTGCTGGCTCAGAGGGGTTTCATCCAGGTGATGTTCTGAGGAACTCAACAGAAACCAACAACTCTTTCTCCTGGCAGGGAGTGCTTAGGCAGGATGAACAGGCAGGGAAAACTAACTGCTAAACAGCCTGATTAAGGGAGCATTGCCCAACTTGGGGAGCCTGGTGGCCAAAAGCAGCTGGGATTCTTCTCCTTGATCCTGCCAAAAGCCCCTAGGCTCTTGCTTTACCTTGAATCTGTCAGTTCCCACGCTAAATGCCAAGCAGGCTCTGAAACACTGGGACACTTGGCCACTTCCAGCCTGGAAAGATGCTTCCTCCAGCTCCCCTGATCCAGGCCTTCTTCCTTTTAATGTGACCAGCTGATACTTACCTACCTGCCCAGGCCTTCTGGTTTCTTCATCCCCTCTTCTGCATTCACAACTTCCAGATAAAGTCAAAGCATTGGCTATCTCCTCCTGACACCAAAGTCACCTGGGCAGCAGCCACCCTCTGCTGACAATCAGTGCCAAGTGCCCTCAGAAGGCTCTCCAAACTGCTCCATACAAGGCTTTTTGCTTACCATCGCCCCTTCCTGGCACTTTGGATAGAAATGATGCCAAGGGGGCTTGTCTGGAGTTGAAAAAGAATGGTATTTTTCAGACAAACAAGGTTCAGGAACAGCTTTCCAGTGGGAAACCTGCCTTTGAGTCTGTGTTCACCAGGGGATTTTGTGGCAGCGAAGAGCTGGTGGGTAGGGTGCCAGAGCAACTATCACAGGTCCAGCTCTTTAGCAAACCCTGAGGAAGCATGGCAGGGAGAGCCAGGTCTCAGAGCTAGATTTCTCTCTGGTTTTGCCTTGTTCTCATGCTGGAAGAGCAGCAGGACTTTTGTGCAGCTGCCAGGTTGCACGTGCAGACAAGGCAAAAGGTGAAGACAGTGGTCACCTGAACAATTGTACTTTTTTGAGAGAGGGGACATATAGGCAGGCAATACAGGCTTCAGAAGAAGGTCACTGCTGTGCAGCAGTGATTTTAGTAAGAGGGAGCATGAGGTGGGATCAGGATGGGAGCAAATGGATTTGGACCACAGCTGGGAGACATATTTGCTCTGGCTTGTCCCCACCTCCTCAGGTATGCTGATACAACTGTTTGTCAGGCTGCTGTAAACCTGGTCAGGTAGATGGTCCAAATTATTCAAAATCTCACCTTCTTTTAACTAGTCCCAGTTATCTCACTAATTCAGATGCATCAGTGTTATTAATAGGATGTTGAACCACAGCTGGGGAGGGGGGGAGCAGGAATGTCTTTAAGGGGACTTTGCCACAAGAGAAAGCATACCATGGGGTTGTCCTCATAGCACTGTGGCTCAGCAAGAGACAAAGTATTTGCATCTCCAGACATCACACATGAGCCTGTCTATTTTTAAAGCTGCTTTTCTCAGCTGTAAGCCTCTCCAGGCCTTTCCATCACAGGCATAGGATGTCATGGCTGCCACAGGATGGCTTCTGGAGAGGATGAGAAGCAGGAATTATAGCTGAGCTGTAACACAGAAAAGATTGCTAAAGAAAGGAAAACACAGCGTGTTTCAGGGCGGCCTTTTTGTGTGTGTGCACAGTTTCTGTTTTCATCAAGTATTTCCCTTTTTCTTCCCCTATAATTAATAAAATTTGCTTCCTTTATTCTCATCAGCAGACTACATAAACATGGAGACTAGAGCTTAAGTTTCCACTCCAGGGAAATACATGACTACACTTATCCCAAGTGCTTTTCTTAATCAAATAAATTAATTTATTCACACCTCTGGTACCTGATGGCAACTGTGCACCACTGTCACCTTTACCAAGACTTGTTTTCACATAAGAAAAGTAAACATCTGTATCCAGGTAGTACATTTTTTGTGGCCTCAAGTGAAAAAAAAAAACAAAACCCACAACATACTTCCAGCATGAAAGCAGGACAGTGCAAGAGTGACAACTGTGACAGAGGATAAAGAAGTCAAGCGAATTTAGTAAAATTAGACACCACACAGGCCCCAAACTTGCAGAGAGAATTTGCCCTTGATCTTAAACAGAACTGTGTGCAACCAAGACTTGTTTTTTGTATAATTCAGCACAGCAATGTCTTCAAACTAGCAAAAATCAGATTTCCCTTGTTGTTATTCAAACATCCTTTACATCGAGCCCAGGCTGCTGGTGAGCCTTTTGTTTAATCAACACATCCACATTAAGGTTGCAGGCAAACCTCCTAACACCAGGCAACTTTGTGGTTAAAAGCAATAGATCTGCACAAACATGACAAATCCAATGATTTGAACATTTCATGTAAATCAGAGTGACTCAAAATGGAGCCGCAAATGAAGAACAGGAACTGAAATGGAAAGGCACACACAACTTGTTCAGAAGTTACGTGTGCTGGTTTCTAGACCCAGGATGAATCTCCTAGGATTCTATTTTATCTTAAGTTACTTTAGGAACCTAGAACAATTACTTGCTCTTTGATGGCTCCTTCCAGTCTTTTCTTACACAGCCCAGATCTAAAACCTTACACATACCGGAATAAAGCACTCCCCCCCTCTTTTGTCTTAGAGCCTTGTCTGTTCCTTGGTACTTGATTGAGCTTTGGAATAATTAATTTTCTGTTTAATGACATTAGCTCGGAGCCAGAAATGCCTTCTTTAGTCAGCTTGCTAGCCTTTGTCTCCAGCTGTAATGAATATAGAAGATGGCTCATGGGAAGAGGCTGGTAAATTAGCTTCAAGCACCATCCCAGCCTCCAGCTGCCACAGCCCTCCTGCAGTATTCATTTCCTGGAGCCATTAATGAGGACTGGAAGAATCCATGCATTCTCTTGCTGTCCAGGACAGCTTCTCACACAGCCCTTTATAGGCATGCTTACCAAGTTATAAATTGAAATTACCTCCTTGGAACGGTGGGGAAGGGGATGGAGACAAAAATCACACCACCATTCAAGTGCCTCAGGCAGCTGCATTGCACAGCTGGGTGCCTTAGCTCTAAATCAGCTTCTCATTGTCACAGCTTAACGCTGGGCCAGCAATTAAATGAATTATAGATGCTCTTTATTAATCCTCCTTCCCTTCCTGATAAAGAAACAGAGTGAATAAGGGAGAGAGACTTATGGGTTGGAAATTAAACTACACAGCCTTAATGAAACAATAATGATAAAAAAGGAAAAATTATTAAATATATACAAATATACAGAAAAATGATACCACGTTCCTCTCCCCTTCCCCTCCAGTAACTCTCACGTCACCACGGAGGCTGCAGGGCAGCCCTGGGAAAGTCCAGGCCAGACTCCTGGGGTCAGGAGCAGTCGGGAGCTGGAGGCAGGAACACACAGATTCAGGCTGGCAGGGATCAGGAGCACAGGCAGAGGAAAGGACGGAATCCTCCCAGGATGCTGGCCACAGACAAAGAAGGAAGGAGTTTGACCCTCGTGACCCCTCAAATTTATACCGAGTATGATGCGTATGGGATGGAATACTCTGGTCAATTTTGGTCACTCGTCTTGTCTGCTCCTCCCTAAAGGAGGGTTGCAGGTGTGACCCCTTTGCACCCTTTTTCTTTCCAAAGCACAAGATGTTCTTCAGAACTGAGCAGTGGCCTTGATTATGCATCCCATTCTCTATCTCCAACTATAAACACAGAGTACTATCAGTCTTAGAAGCAGACAGTGAGTGAGAAACTTGCTGTTAATTTCAGCAAGTCCAGCTACTTAGAAGATACTCAGCTGAAAGCAAAATTACAAGATCAGAAAATCAGTTCTGTCCTGGCCCAAACCAGGACACTCATGTAGACAGAAGTTCTCACTGACTTGTCTCAGCTTCTCAGACAGCAGTTGCTGACTCTTACAGCCAGGAACCTTGTAAGGATGTGGTGGACCCTAGCTGCTCTTCGTATTAACTGCACGCCATGCTCATGGCACATCCCGCTTTTCTTTCTTCCATTCGGTGATTTTTACATTGAAAAGTTTCCAGACAAGAACTTTGGTTTTCAACCCTCTCACTCATAACACAAACCTCATTAAAATCTCACAGAGCCAAGCATCACTGGTGCTGACAGAGCTGAGATTCTGGCACACGCATGGCTTCTCACTCCTGCTGCTCAACTGACCGCATCCCAGAACAGCTTCAGACTCACATTTGTCACCACTGCATCAGCTGCTCTCCACCTCTACTCCAGCCACCTATAAACCACACACACATGCAGGTGACAAGGTTTTATCTGTCAACTAAACTCCCGTCCATTGCCTTAAGGAAACTCTAACAGGAAGCCTGACTTCAGATGTACAGTTTTACAGCTGACCCTCCTCAGCCTGAATTCTTCACTCTGAAATGCAGGAAGACGTTTGCCTGGGCAGAGACATCACCTCCTTTGAACTGGACACAGGCCAGGACCACTTGGGTGCTGTCACCAGATCAGCTGTGCCCTAGTGCACTGGTTCAACAAGGGACAAAAGAGGAATGAGGATCTTCTTTGGCATCAGGGGCCTCAGGATAGAACAGTCTGGCTTATAAATCTTTTTTTATGACAAAAATAATTTTTTTTGCCCTTCAGGCTGGGATAGAAGAGAGATGGAAAAAAAACCTAACCTGACACGATTGCTTTTGGTCACGCTTTTTTTTTAGTGTTACTTTCTTCATTCCAGATGCAAGATGCTGTCTCACATGCCCTGATCTAATTATCTGTCTTGCAGGCACAATGGGCTCAGTAATTCTGCAGACACCATCAGAAACATGCTGCAGACAGCCAGGAGACAGAGGTTAAAGCAAGTATTGGAAGACCAGATTCAACACAACTCTCCCACTAACTCTGTTAATTACATCATCCTGAAAGAAAAGCAGCTTTCAGAAAGTTTCCTATTGACTTAAGCTAAGACATAGTAGCAGGAAAATAAAACACCTGTACACAGTGAATGAGGCTCAGCAGAAAAGAGACAGAACTGGGAATGGTGTTACAGTAATTCTGCATTTAACTCTGCTAATTTCTTGCAAATCCTGTGTCACTTCACTACCTCATCTTACTTAAAACATTATTTGCTTTTAAAACAGGGCTTACAATTCTCAGCAAAAACACACACTTGTGTAATTGGGGTCAAGTTCACCCTTACTGAGACACCAGTGGTGCGACTTCCACCATGAGTTTCCTTTTCTTTCCTGGCTGTGGTTTATCTGTTAAACCACTACTGTCACCCAGCTACAGCATGCCTGCAGAAGCTCTTCTTCAGAAGTTTCTTAGAAATGAAATGCACACCTGTGTTCTCATACACCCCACATCTTGAACAGGGGCTAGGCTAAAACACTCCTGAACAAGCTTGTCAACAGGTTTCTATCCCAGAGGAGCTGCTGCTCAGCCTTCCTGCAAAAAACTCCCCTACAGGAGAACCAGTGAGTGCAGCTTGTCACAGAGTGCCTCAAGAACCAAAGCTAAATACCCATGAGGACTGGTAAACACAAGCCTCAGCATGCCCAAGGTTTTGCCACTGAACAGGTCCTGCTCAGAAGGGTGGTGGTTCCACAGGGTCATGAACCAACCTACACACAGGGCGCTGTGCTCTCAGCTTTTTCCTCCTGTCCTTTCCCAGGGGACCCATCCCTCCCTTCCAGCAGCAAGAGCTGTGCAGTAAGGTGAGGAATCAGTTCAAAAGGCTGACCTAGCTCAGAGATCACTGCTTCACTGCTTCCTTTGCCAGAGTAGTTTGTGACTGGTGCAGGTGCTTAACCTGGTTCACTGCAGTCTCGTGGGTGCAACGCTGACCCAAGAAAAAGGGAGGGGAAGGGAGTAGGAGCAAGGATGGGAGTCAGCAGCCCCCACAGGGACTGGTTTATGCTCACGAGGATCTCTATCCATGGTCCAACTCTGAACAGCAGATTTTGTGCCAACACCCCTGTGTCACCTGGGTCACCCCTGGTGACCACTGTGAATCCCAACAGACTCCAAATGTGCACGCAGTTTTCAGAAATAAACATTTCTTTTAATTGGCAAGTAGAACACACATTACAGGTCATTAGTATTTTATAAACAATATTAAGTTACAAATACATGTTAAAAATTGCAGTTCATGGCAGCTAAAAGCTTGGAGTCCAAAATGCATCTCTGCAATGCTTCGTTACTTCCCTTTCCCCAGTCTGCTGGGTGAAGATGAATCAAAGATCATTTCCCATCTACTAGGAGGTGGTCTGCTATATACTCAAACAAAAAGAAAACCCCATTTCTAAGAGCATCACTAACAGAAGCATTCAAAGTACTTCAGCCATCTTAAATCACGTAAGATGCAATGAGGACACAGTTAAGAGTTACTCTGTAACACTTTTAAGCAAAGATACAAATATTTTCACATTAAACTGATAGTTCAATGCTTTCTGTTCCAAATCAGCTTAAAACCAACACTAGCTTCTACCCCACAGAAGCTTAAAGTCCACCATGCAGACTTCTGTGCCATCAAAGTAGATGTTTGTAAATCAGACCCTTATACAGAGGAAACTTACGGTGTACAACTAAACAGCATACATAAATATATATCTTATATTTAAACAGATCTTTATTCCCCTCCTTAATGTCTTTTGTTGGTATTAGTGAGATACACAACTCATTCCATTTTCACTACACTCAGAATATTAACAAGTTACTATTATTGGTGTTAATATACCAAACATCCTTTTACAAGACTCTTTAAAAAAGTACTTTAAAAAATTTTGGAAAAGTAGAAATCTATTTTCCAGAAAAGCAAGTGGTGCCAGGATATCATGGACTCCAGTGCTAAATATCCTTTCAGAGAAAACCCAGTTTGACAGCTTTTGTTCCTGGGAGTCAGCATGTCTCAGCTGCCAGACTCATATTCCATTTCTCCTTCTCACTGTGGTGGAAAAGGTCATCAAAATCAGCTTACCTTCCCTTTCAGCTGGCAGACTTTCAGAGGTTACCATTCATTGGACTACATCAAAGAGACATGCAGCTTTGACACAAGTTCATTTCTTTCTTACTCATATTTATGAGCGTCAGTTTTACTACACTGCTGAGACTGCATCTTCAAAACCGAAGTCTGCTGAATGTGTCTGGACAAATGACTTTGTATCTCAAAAATATCAAGAGTACCATTCAGATCTGAAATTCTATTAAAAACTGTGCACATTTAGCAAAAAATTCTGCTGCTGTAAAAACGAAAGGCCTGCTCCTTGGCCTTCTCAGAATACAAGCTACAACGCAAGAGAATACACCAGAGGGTTTTTTCTTTTTCTCTGCTTCATTTCTAAATGCAGGCATTAGAAGTAAAGTGTTACTAAGACTTTCCTAAGAGAGCACACAGGGGGTTGACATAATATACATTAATTGGGAACAAAAAACAGTAACAAACAACCATTCTAGAAAATGCTGCATAGTAGCAGCATGCTTGGTTTCCAAAATATAAGGAATTGTATTGGAGTTGTCAAGATGAAGTCCACACACCTCGATCATTGAACTGATCACTAGATTCCAAGAAACCAAAGCAAATTTAAAAATAGACATGACAACAACTGCCTAGAAGGCAGAGTTTTATCATCTGTCAATAACCAGATGAGTAAAGTGCATAGCAACTATTATAACAGTTTCTTGAAAAGAGAATAGTTTAGCAAGTCTCAAAGTTTGTAAGCTTGACACTTATCCATACATTTTGCTACATGTGTGGCTTCCCTTTTGCTTTGCTGTTTAGCTTCACTGATTGACCCTTCAGCACTGTCTGTGATTTCCTTTGCACCTCATATGGAATGTGCCGAGATCTCTGACTGCTGCCTGATGTAAGTCTGGAAGCTCTTGTCACCAATGGGATGCTCCCTAAAAGAAAAAAAAAAGGAAAAAGTACTATACATAGAATTTTCTTTGTCAGGACCTTCAAATGTCAGAATGGAAAGTGATCAGACAAAACCTTTGCCCTAAGTGTGATTTTCAAAGTTGTAATGGTAATTACGCATTATATTGAATATTGTATCTTACTTGAACTGGAAGAATTGACTGAATTGATCCTCCTCTTTGCCAGACACTCACAGAATGCTCTTTTATTTACATGTACACAAAATGCAGTCATGTAGCTGTTTCAGCTACTCTTTCCATTTTTAAACTAACACTGTAAGAAGGTGGCAAATAGCTGTATCTTCTGGTATTGACTGCTCGTTCCAGGAGAACAGGTTGAAAATTAAAAAATAAAAAACAAACTAAACCCCTCCCACTTATTTTATGAATGAAACTGATTTTTAAATTAAGCATTTAAAAATTCTTTACAGTCCTTCAAAATACTGTGATACCAATCCTAAGTCACAATCTTATTTTGTACTTATTTGCAGGATTTCTTTTGAAAATGCTGAAGGCAAGAACATAAGCAAGGGAAATACCATTTCCTAGGATTGTTCCTCTGTTTGGACAACCCATTATACTTACTGGCTTCCATATTTTGTCTTCTTAAATTTATCCCTCTTATATTGAGCATGCTCCTGCTCTAAAGTTCCAACACCTTCAATAATCAGCTTTAGTGTTTTATATGTTTCCTTAGGGTCATCAATGATGAATGTAGAATATTCTTCCTCCTCAGGTCCATCATACACAGACTTGCTGCCACAGGCCTCTGGGGATAAAAAAATAAAGTATGGGAATAGGTATCAGATAGGCAGGTGAAAAAAAAAGGCAAGACTAGAGGACTAAAAATATTCAGTCTGGGGTTTCACACAGTTCCTTAGTTTGCTTCCGTGTGACCAGCAGAGCACTGTGGCTGACATCAACTGCAGAAGGAGCAGTTCCCTGTTCTTCTGCTGGGCTGTTGGTACACACAGACACTGTCCCCGTGTCTGTTCTCTCCTTCCAGTCTTGTAAGGGGAAGGGCAGCAAGCCTGGCAGCTGCTCCTGGCTTGGTGGGAAGCTGTCCTTTGCTGCACAGGCAATGCTTTCACCTCAGTTACCACTAGCAGTACCCCATGCACACACTCTGGGAACTTGGAGACAGGCCTAACGCTGCCACTGTTCTGCATGGTTGGCCCACAGAAAGTCAAGTAGTCACTTGTCAGAAGGACAGGTTCCATCCCTAAGTAGCAGCTAAGCAACAAGTATGGCACTGCACAACAGACTGAATTCATAACAATCACAAGCTGAGGTAGTCACAGAAAATGTTTTACCATGTTAACCTTTACAAGATTTTTTCAATAAGCATAGGCAGAGTATGTCATGACTACTGCCTGGCTGCCTGCTTAAGGACATATCCTAAGAAGGGGCAAGTCATACTACCCTCTTACCCTACTCCAAGAGTCTTCCTGGCTAAGAGATAAGACACTGATTCATGTGAACATCTGCTACACATTAATCATGTAATCTGCTTCTGCATTGTAGCTGAGTATATTTGAAAGGGAGAAAGAATATTTTACTTTCTCTCTATTCTTCCCTAGCTTTACTGTGGTGTCTGTCTCAGTTTTCCAGTTACCTTCCCCTTGCTGCACTGGCTGTGCCAGACCTGTGTCCTTTTCCCCTACACTGAAACTTGATGCTGGCTCTGGCAGAGAGGATTCGGAACAGGGGAAAGCTGGGCATTGGTTCAGACAGCTCGGAAGTGGTGGGGATCTTAAGTTTGCAATTGCACAGCGGCCAGGAACAGACTGAAGTGCTTTCCAATCTGTGTGTTTGACACCACTGGCTTATCTCATATTATAAAACAAATTCCTATTAAAAGATCAGTGCCACAGTGAAGGCTTCCCTGCCACTCCCTGTGCTAAATTTGGATTCCAAGTCTGGCACCATGTACACCGGATACTTTTCTTGGCATGCCTACCAGCACTAACTTCCTCTGCTGTCTCCTCTTTCTTTTTTCCTTCATGTCACATCTCTGCTCCCCTCAGCTCTTGAGGGTTTCCCAGCCCAAACTTCACTTGTCAACATTTCACAGGCAGCCACAGGTTATCTTTTGCTGACTAATTCTCAAAGAGCTTTCCTAAGGGAACCACGTGTATCCATCCAGTTATTGGGATCTGAATAAGGGAATGTGCATATGACTTCTGGTAACACAAAACCATGTTCCACTGAAACCTCAACTTTGCTTGTGCTTCTTTTCAGGATCAGTAAACTTCTGGTCTAGTGCATGCTGTGATTTGTCAATTCAGAGCATCAAAGCAATGCTCTGTGCCTATGCTATTTTAGGGTGCTGTGGTTGAACAGTGGTGTACATTACACAAAAAAATTTGTACAGACTATGAGACTGCACCAAAAATAATTAACACAAGTGCATCAAGAGAGCAGAAGGGGAAACAAGTTTAATAATGGCCACTGTGTTCTAGGATGTGATTTGAAGGCTGGTCTGGCTAAAATACACAGTTTTTCACAGGCATGTTTTTTCCTCACTGAGTGTACTGAAGGTGCAATGACCTTTCATCCTCACCTTGCATTTTCTCCAATTTTGGCATATACAAGTTGAAAAGAGAGTAGATGCGCTCAGTTTCTCTATCTCCATCTATATCCAGTTGTATATTTGCTGGCAGGCCTCTGTAAGGCATCAGGAAGAGAGGCAGAAGTTATATGCTAAACAGTGTTACAGCATGAAAAGCAGTTAACAAGGATGAAAGTAAAAGTGAACACTAATGAAAGCCAACAGGTTGTATGTAATGGAACTCAAAGCTCAAAGAATTTTTCTCTAAGAGATAAACTAGAAAAGTTCAAACTTCTTTGTGCCTATATCTATCCAGCATACTTTCAGTCTGACTTGAGAAGAGTAATGTTTTGGTATCTAAACATTTTGCTGAATTTGTCTGCTATAACCAGATGGAGGAGCCAAAGCACCAAACTCCCAACCATCCAGATCTTGTATTCCGAGACTATCACTACAGACTCGCTGCTTCTCTGATTTTAGATGAAAATGGTTTCCTACAAACCAGCCAGCAGCTCTTCATTTAGCAGAAAACATGAGCTAGCCCCTTAGAAAAAATTCAGTTTAGAATTAAATCTAGAAGCAGATGACTGTCTGTTCCAGGAATTTACAAACAACATTGAAAGGATTTCTGGCATTTTTACTAATGCCACGATAAGAACCAAAGTATCTTATTCACACACAGGCAACTTCTACCAATGCCTTGAACTGTAGGAATTTCAACATTTTGACCAAGGCAATGCAGACACGACACTGACAGTATGTGAAGTAACACTAAAGATGACCTTGGAAACTGCAGCAATGCCTGCACACCCAGCAGCTCTCCTTACTAACTGTGTATCTGTAAGTCACGCTGCAGGGATGCACATACCCCTGGCAATAAGACTAACAGCATGTGAGTAATCCTTACCCTGTGCAGGGGGTGCAGCCAGGAGTATTATCTGCAGTAGCTTTACAGCAAAGCCAGTGGCCATTAAGATAGGCAGAGGGATGGTAGACTGTGAGGCGCTTCTTGTTGCATTGGCTGACTTTGGTGAGGATATCAATCCAGTCCTTGGCCTCCACACAATTATTTGCTTGGATATACAGAACTCTTCTTTCAGGCTGGATCACCTGGAACATCTGCAAGTAAGGAAATAAAGCAATGAATAAATGACCAGAAAGAATCAGTGAACCTAAGACTGAGGATTTATTAAAGGAAAAACACAGCATATGACAAGAATGCACCAATAAATACATTCCAACACAAACCCAAGCAGCAAATGCACCCTTAAAACAACAAGGCCTTTCACCTGATACAAGGACTGAGGCACTGCTCTTGCAGGAGATGATTTACAAACAGCTAATATCAACTTGCTGGTTGGGCCTCAACAAGACCTGTTGTCAGCCTCAGGGATGCAATTTTAGTAATGCTACAGCTCCAACTTTTGGAAGATTGACAGAGGGAACCAAGGCAGGGCTGAGAGGAAATGCTAGTCAAAAGGGGGCAGAAAAAAACTAAATCCAACAGTTTGGATCCAGCTTCAGCCACAGCTTTGCTGTCATATTGCCATCTCTGGTTTTTTTAACACCTATTTCAACATGATTCTTTCTTTTAATAACTTCCACACTTCTGTACCCAACTACAGCTGCTATTAGCAAATCACAGCAATACAGTTCCTCTTTAATCACCCTAGGGCGGTTCAAATAATTACACATTAATTCTGCATTACAGCTTGGGCAGCTCTCCTGCCTGTTCAAAACAGCTTGCAACCTAAAGTGGCACAATCACAGGTTTATTTCCTTCTCTTCAAGAAGCAAATTTCTGATTCACAGATTGCTTGATTATACTGATCATGTGCTGAAGTAAGCTCAAGTCAGTTAACTGCAAATTTTGGAAAGGCAAATGTCAACCATCTTAATTTCCTCTAGCTTCTGCAAATACTTAATTTTAATGGGTTTTCCTCTCTCAGGTATTCCTAAATTATCCTTTGCCCCTCTACTTCTTAATATGATCATTCAAATCATTAGATATTACACATTACATTACCAGTACCACCTGGAATATTATTTTCCACACAATTGTTTTGTCTTCGCTACTTCAAAAAGAAAAACAGAGGCACAAAACTCCTCAAACTAAAACAAAACAAAAAAATCAGAAACTGCAATAGAAATTTACTTTTGTCTATTACAAAGACCTGAAACGCTGGCCAGAATTCTGCACCTAGCTGGTCAGGAGAATATTACAGACTGGCACCAGGTACAACTCTTATTTCCTTGTGACACTTCTAAGTGCACATCCTTTGAAGGAGCTTGCAAATATACTTGATAATTTGTGAATGAACAGGTTTTTTAAATTACAATGTCTCTTCTAACAGCAAAGGGAGAGCTCCAGAAGTAACTTCACTGGATTTAGTAACCCTATAGATGTCAGAAAATAATTAGAAAGGTGCGACATGCATCAGCAGTGTAGAACCTGCTAATGTGATCAGTCCAGAATTGAAAAGAGTGCACACAAAAGAGACTTTTAATAATTCTTTTCAGGACATAACTGGCAATTTGAGTCTGAGGAACAGGGAACAGAAGAATGAGGAAGACAGAAGAGTGCACCTCAAACCTCTGTTAACACAGAGGTACAGGGAAAAGGATTTTAACTTCCTGCTGGGGTAAATGGAGCCTTCTGTATTACAACAAAGGAAAAGATTTAAGGAGTACAGCTTTGTGTAAGGGGATACCAACCTAACTGAACTAACATATGGCAACTGTTATGGAGAAGCCCACAACTAAGCCAAGAATTTCAAGTGGCTGCAAGACCTTTACACTACTAAAACCACCAGCTGCTTCTCAATAAACACAGAGGACCTGAACAGTACTTAAAGCCACCCCCACAGCCCCCAGACTGTGCTTAAGATGAAGGCTACTGGCCTTACTGCCAGGCAGGCAGATTTACCAGGAGTGAGGAAGACACATATGGTGCAATTCAGAGCACATATATGCACAGAGTATTTATAGAAATTTTGCAACTTTATTCACGCTTAACACCCATGATGAAATATCCATTGCAAATACATCTGCTGTGGTGTTCTGAGAATTCTGTTCTTGCCCCAGTATTCTGCCTATGTATGGCAAGATAAATGGGAATACACTAGCATGGCAAGGTGATATTTGTATTTTCTACTGCTTATGGGAAGGTTCTCAACTTTTCTTTCCAGAATGGATGTAGTTAACTTCATTTCCTATGTAAGACTGAATTTAAGCAATGAAAATAGCATACAGTTTCTGATTTTAACAATAAGGGGATATTTTTTCTTTAATAAATCTTTACAAAAAGGTTTATTTTGGATGAATTCTACCCCAGTAGACTCAGCATAAGTTAAAGACTGCTATCACTGGAGACTTGCTCAGAATTACAGCTTCACTTTTCCCCAGACACAGGAAGTTTTATCTCAACTGTGTACCTACTTTCAGTTCAATCGAGTTGTTTTGCAGAGTACATCCAACTGGCAACAGTTCAATGCATGTTGCAGCATCCTTTTCATAGTTTGAGAACTATTTTGCAGTTTGTTTGTTTTTGCCTGTGTAATTACCAGGAGTTATAAACACCAGAGCCATAAACACTACACTACAATGAAGATGTGCTCTGGAAGCAAGTGAGAACTGAAACTTATTCCATCCTTTTATAGAGAGAAATATGCTACCAAACCAATACCTGAGACAGAGAAAGTACTAGGGAGTCAAGTATTGCATTTCACATTAACACAGTGCTGTTTGAGGAACATGATATCTAGGGCAGGTTTGAACACTGCCCTCCATGGTGTCCACAAACAGAAAAGATGGCGGGAAAGATTTAAAAGCAGAAAAGCTAAAAGTCACAGCAAATCACCTGTATAAAGAGGTCTGTAGTACATGCATGTTTAGAACTGGCAAACACCGGGCTGTTTTATTATTTTTAAATAAAGCTTTTTAAGGACTGTACTCAGCTTTACGGGCAGAAGAATATGAAGAGTTCCTTCCCAACACAGAGGTCTGAGAGAACGGGCAGGGACTTGATTATCTTACCTGTGTCTGACATTATGGAGCCCAGACAGCTGATCAGCAGTGGTCAGAACTGAGTGTGCTGCAGCTCACGAAACCCGAGGACTGCTGACTGGGCTGTTAAGAATCTGAATGGGCTGTACTTTTGGAAACTCCTGCTACTATATACAGAACAAGCAGCTGCGGTTGTACATCTTCCAATAGAAACTCAATCCAGGTTACAAAAAGGAAAAAGGAGATTAGCCTGGTGGATCTAGATGAGCCTAACAAGTAAATTAATGAAGATGACCTACTTACATTTTTCATTTTAAAGGATTCCTCCTCCAGTCTTTCTACTGCCAGAATGTTTTCAATTGGAATGCTACACAGAGGGTGATCACCTGCAGAACACACACACGCTGAGCAACTTAGCCACAATCCATCTTTACCTGCTGCCCTTATTCTGAGGGCTTATTATGTTCCTTTGAAGATCATTTTGACTGCACATGAAAAAAATCTTTCACTCAGCAGAGATTTACCACCATGGCCCTGAAGTATTATCTTAAATTCATTTCTGTCTTCAGCTGCATTACATTACGCTAACAAATCTCTTAGAAACTGACTACTGCAGCAGAAAGCAATATACTTCCTGAGAAGAAGACAATGAAATAAATCATTCCTGTCAGCTCAGCTGAACTAGGTTGATGGTGGTGATGTAAGATCTCAAAGTTCAGTGTGAAATGATAACTGGCATGATCTGAACATGCTTCCTTATCTTTCTTACTCCTTTTATATGATGAAAGGAAGTGGCATCTGTTGTGTACTACTGAACTGACAGGAACAATTTGTGAAAAGCAAAATAGTTGATATTAGGCAACACTCAGTAAACACATTTCTGCAAGTTCAAAGCTTGCAGGCAAATCCCTACCCTACCGCAGACAGTTGTGCCAATGCTACAGAATTTATGAGAACAAGCTGAGATGCATCTAAGAACATTCAATACAAACCCAAATCCCAGTGTAAGGTAGTTATATACTGAGTCTTGTTTCCTTGCACAATCTACTAGGTAGCTGTGAAACCTGCAGATTTTATTGATAATTGGCATAGGACAAATATTATCAAATATTCTGCTAATTTATAGGATACTGTGCTATCCGAGAAGCTCTGTAATAGTCACCACTAAGATATTAAAAAAATGGCAAGAACATAGAGGCTGACAGACTCGCCTGCACTGTGCCTTCTACAGTTACAGCCCTAGATTTCAGTGCTCTGTCCTTACACAATCCTTATGTTTATTCTTTGCTTTAATATATCAATACAAAAAAAAAAAAAGACTGGCAAACCTCATTACCTTTGCTTTTCTGATAGGTAAACTCATGGTTTGTCAGGCGAAACCACCTCTTCTTGAAGTTTTTCATACCAAATCTCTTTCTTCCTTGTGCTCTCTTTATCATGAACCTAGTGAACAGGACGATGGTTGTTACAATAAACAACAATTTACATACACATGCATATATATATGCATACATATAGAATATGTATTGAGTTATATAAATGTATACGTATATACACACACACATACGTGATGGCATTTGCAAAGCTTTAGGAAGGGACACACAATGTTTTCTAATGATTGAGGCCTAGTCTTGACAAGGAAAGGAAAGTCACATTTGGATAGGTTTAGTGTATCTGTTAGTTAAGCCTGCCCTTTTTGCAGATCTAGATAAGGGATAAGACACGTAGCTTGACTTGAAGTCTACATAGGGGCATTAGTTATTTAGCTGAACTGCAGCTTGTGCCCTTCCCTCAGTTATAAATCCAGCTAATTGGTTTCATACAACAGCAGAAAAAGGGCAGAGCATGGTTAGTACAACTCTGCTAAGCTTGCCCTGTTAACTTTACGAGCTGTATCACTTTTTTTAAAGCTGTGAGAAAGCTGAAAGGGTTTAGAGTATGTTCAATTAAAAGGCAGGTACAAGACCTCTGGAGCACAGGGACAGTACCTTCACATGCTTTAGTCACTCTCTCAAGCTCTAGAAACAAAAACCAGGATGCTCCACAGCTCCATTTGCACATTGATGCTGCAGTTGGAAATGTGTTTTGATAAACAACAAACAAAGCAATCTGACAGTTGAAAAGTAGAGCCCCCTGTGTCCCCCTTCTTTGGCAAAGGGGGGGGGGTGTCATTTAGTGATTTGTCAGTTTTAACTGATTTCAATCTTGGCTTGCAATAAGCTGTGATGCACCCAGCACCCTCCTAACCACTAAATCAATCCAAAAGCTTCAAGGTGACTTTGGAGAGCCAGGTGACTTCATACTGCTTAGCATCACTTTTGGTGGAAAAACTAAACGTGTATGCATATGCAGTAGAGTTCATAACAGCTACTGTACATATTACATTAACTGTTGTGCAAAATAAAGGACTGTATAATGGAGCCAGTAAAAACTACTTACTATAGAGTAGTTTTTATCAAGAAAGAAAGCACTATGCAGCACAAAGAGCACACAGAACAGTGAATTATTTGGCTTCAACAGCAGAGCTAAAACACTCCGAACAGCTACTACTGCTGCTCGCTTCTGGTACCTACAGTCAGAAACAACTACATTGCATCCAACTGAACCACAGGTCTGTTTAACACTCAAACAGAAACCCAAGTTCCTTCAGATTTTAACTGCTTTGTAACCAGCTGGGCTGGTGCCTGCCACCCATTCCCAGTTGTGTGGACACAACTTACAAAGACTGTCTACACCTATACATTGATTTTCAATCCATTAGAGTAACACACCTCCCCCATTCTTAAAATACTGCAATATTTTAAGTTACTGTCTTGGTCCTTATACTTGTATTACTTGAGAAATATTTAATGTAACCATATGATCAGGTCATCATCAGGCCCAGTGGCAGTAGTCTTTATATTTCAAGTTTAAGATAAATTTCAGTATCCCTGGGCTGGACAACATGCTTGTTAGGTTTCTCTTCCTTCTCATTGCCAGCACTTAAAAGGTGATTTAAAACTGCCACCTCCTACAGATTCCTCTTTGAAAAATGCAAACTCCATATTGCAGAACTATGAGCAGTTTTCTAATTAAAGTCTTCACAGCTAACATAGCCAAGAGAAAAATGTGCTTTTATTTTCCACAGAGCATTCAAAACCACAGAAGTTATAAGCTCAATTTGAAAGATTTCTTTGTTTCTAATATTCACAGAATGTCTGAGAAGTCAGAGCACACAGAAGCACAAAGTGAAAAAAAGTCTAAGGTGAAAGACAATTTAGTGCTGGGTGGTGGGAAATACTGCTTCTTCTCACATTTATGGTAGAGCTGAGTTTGGATCTGACATAGTCTTGCTTGGAAACATTAACAAGCCCCTTTCACCTACAAGAATGGCAGGACTAGTTCTCCTTTTAATTATCTTTGTTTTGGAAAGCAGCAGGCAGACAGCTGTTAAGCAGCAATGGCATGATCAATGCCAGCAAACCCAAGTACTACTGACAAATCCTTGGTATTGTACATTCATTCAAAGGCAGAAATGCTACAGCTTTCCATCTAGATACTCTTAATAGAAGCAAAGACAGATTAAAAAAACAAAAGCAAACAAAAACATTGCAAAGAAATGCAATAGGGAAACCCCACTACCCAGTCAATAAGTCTGGAGAAGAATCAGAGCAAAGACTGAAAATTCCCATGCAGTCCCCATGATATAACATGGCAATAATGTAAAATGTCAGGAAAAACAGGCAGCTGAAGGCCAGTCCTTAACCTTGAGAACAATTTACATGAATGCTACTTCTAAGAAGTGCCTAGAAAACATGGCAACTTCTTAATCACCTCCAGTGAGTTCATCAGGAGATGTACACTGAATACTAAACAAATCTTAGTGCTTCTTGAACCTCTGCCTACAGATAGAATTCCTTTATTCTCTACTTACATCACATCTCTGTTTTAAGGAAGAAAAGGAAAAAAAAATTTAAAAGTTGGCCAGCATCAATAAATAGATAA
Organism: Florisuga fusca; assembly: GCA_038090715.1. NCBI lineage: Eukaryota > Metazoa > Chordata > Aves > Apodiformes > Trochilidae > Florisuga > Florisuga fusca. Next base: position 21,676,037 of record JAAWXA010000003.1, on the reverse strand, counting down.
AATGTTCTCTGTTGGGTTTACACAGGAATTTCAGGACTGTTAAAGAGAGTACTTCCTCCCTGAAGTTAAGTCAGACAAGTCTATTGCTACAAAGGAAGAACATGCTGTCAGCCAGTAGCTACAGCAAAGCACCAACTGCCCCTACAATCTTACCTGCATGAACTATTACCATCAACTTTCTTTACTGTTAGTTTAAGAGTCCTTACAACAGCAGCCACAGGCCGAGCAAGAAAAGACAGAAAAAAAATCAGAGAGGAACAAAAGAAAGACAGGCAGAAAAAAATAATGGTTTAGAGTTAGAGGAAAGATGTTACAAACTATACATTTATTTTTAAAAACAAAAGAATGACAAATGTACAGAATCAAAATAGACAAACTTGCTTCTAGGGACAAACACTCATGAGAGAAGTGAAGTGAACTGGAAGGGGTTGTCATGTTTTCACTGAAAACCTAATTTTTCCATGACTCGGAGCTACCATGAAAGCTTATTTTCAAACTGTAGTTCATCTTATTGACCTCTGAGAGGAAGAATCTGGATTATTTTTTTTTTTACTTTCTTCCTCCCAGCTCAAAGCATCTGATTGCACAGTGCAGTTAATTATTATGATCATCTAAGTTTTGTAGCACAGAAAACGCCAACAATTAGTCTCTGAAACTAATATGACATATGGAACATGCTTTAAAAAAAGGGAAAAGTACTAAAATCAGAACCTGTTCCAAGTGCATCACAAATTTTCCTTGAAATGGCTGTGATAATGATTAGCATATGGATATTACAGAGCAGCAAAAGCAAATTCCATTTGCAGGCTTTGCCCTCACTAAGATATTCAGTATCTGCCTTCATAGTGGAACTGTACAGCTTTTGTTCACTGAAGTTAAGAAAAAAAAAAGCAACAAAAACCCCCACAACTTAATTTTAACCAATGCTGATTTACATTTATTTTGCCTTAGCTGTACTAATTGAGTTCTCCTGGCTTCTTTTTCCTCCACTTATTAAAAAACATACTAAAATTAAGATGTTTAAATCAAATTAAAAGGTGTTAAAATCAGCCATAGCAGGCACAGAGAGTAGAAATAGCAACATAAGAATCTTCCTACATTCTTCTCTGAACACACAGATGGAATAGGGGTGGCAGGAAAAAAAAGATAGCTGCCTTAGAATGGTAGCAAGCACACAAGTACAGTGTTGTTGCACATGTATTCTTACCCTTCTTTAAGCAATATAGGTTGCTCTATGCTCTTGTGATCTCTCCTTCCTGAAGATGAAATTAGATCTAGAAACTAAAGGGTGAATAAAAAGCATAAAGATATCAGTACCACACTACCCAAATTAACATTTTTAACATTTGTACAGCACCACAAGAAAGCATTGTAAAAGTAGCTAAACAGAAGGTAATGGCAGGAGCTTGAGCAATTTGGGAGTTTTCATGGCTTGTAAACTTAAAAATAGCACAAATGTTCTTAAGTAGAAAAACTGCAGATGACCAACACTTCTTGTGCTTCTCTTTTGTTAAATGTATCTTTCACTTCCTTTTGGACTAACCAATTTTCTTCACAGTGCCCTGTGAAGCACGCACATGTCTCAAGCTCTTTGCAGCAGCCTGTTTATCCAACCTAACTATTAAGTAGAAGTAGACTCCACTACTGAAATTAACACAATTTGATGCTAGTTTCTTGAATATTACAGCTATCAGGAGTCTGTGTTTCCCAGCCCATGCTTCCTGGTTTACAAACTTTACGCATTACACTCTAGGATTCCAACCTTCAGCTTCAACAACACAGTAGGATTTTCAGAACATTCACATGCATTACTCACATTTTTTACTGCATCTGCATACTTCTGCTCATTGAAATAGTCATAGAAAGAAGCCATGTAGGATTCCTTGAAATTGGCCTGAAATGCAAAGCCAAAACCACACGTATCATAATACGGTTTATACAGAAAATATTATTGTTAACTGCAGTAGACCATAAGGAAAGCCAACCCAGATAAGAGTGGGGGTTTTTTCTGGCCAGAGGTAAAATAAGCAAAGCCCTACTTTCATCTTTTAGAGCATACATTCAGTAGTACCAATTTTTTATTTCAAAAAGGTAGCAGAATGTATTTCTGAAGTTCAGTTACTACAGGTAAAATGCATTTTTCAAAAGTCTCAAGCTTTTGCTTTGACTTTTAAACTTGGTCCTAAAAGAAGTGGTGAGAAGGAATTCTATTGTCTCACAGGATTTGTAATTGAGGTACAGATTCATCTACGGTTGCCTGAGTGAATCCAAACTAGGCCACCCCAAACTATCCAGCAACCCCAAACTATCACCAGATACAGCAGTCTGTTGCCTTAGGCATGCAGGTTTTACCTCAATCAAACATCCAGAGCACGGCCATCAAGATCTAGTCTCACCACTTGACTGGCAGAAAACTGAGCTATTATGAAAAGAAAAGCCCCCCTCCTTACTGCACATTTCTTCTCAGCTGAGCTTTAATTTGCTGGAACAATCTGCAAAGCCCTGCAGAGCTGCCATCGTATACCAAAGGCAAGTAGATAATTTCATGGGGTTTTCCTGATCACTGTATTTCTTCCAGAAGGAAGCGATGAAAAGCCCCGTAATGGACTTCTACACTGGTCACACAATTTTTGCTTTCCTGAAATCTCATTCAGATTAAGACAGATTTAGTCTTCCTGTGAGAATGAGAGGCTTATATTCAAAGCAACAATAACCAGTTTTGCATAAGCCTACTGCAACTCAAGCATTTTAAAGGCTTAATTACAACAAGTGAGAAAAGATTAAAAAAGACAATCTCTTTCCCAAATTAAGCTTTTAAATGAAAATGGCATACTTACAGATTTAGATTTTGATAGGCTGCCTAGTGTTTGAATGGTTTTAGAGATAAGTGTCAAAGTTCGAGAGGTCTGGGGATCCTAGGAAAGAAAACAATAGTATATGGACTAGCTATTTAAGTAATGCAAGAGGAAGGTAAACTACATTTCTTCTTTGCTGTTCCACTTGCAGAACAATAACATAAAATTAGAAAACACCAAAAATACTACAGTAAAAAAAAAAGATTTTTAAAGGCTTCCAACTCCTAAGCCACCATGCTTCATAGCTACCTATTGCTCTTCAGAGAACAAAAGGCAATCACTTGCAAAATAAAAATAGAGGTTTCTGTCTTGAAGATTGTCCATGTCCTTTCCGTTCCCAATAGAAACTATTAGAAGTCTTGGATTAATTGCTTAACATCCAAAACATTTCCAGTGTTGCTGACAGTCAATCCAGCATTAATGGAATGCAGCAGAAATGAAGTAGTGACCATCTTTTCTGCAGCACCTTAAACCATCTACCTTGTTTGTCCTTAAAATTCACTGTCCCTCCCATATCTCCCAAGTCCTTCACATAACAGTCACTCAAAAAATGTTTCATATCAGAGACAGACATAGCAGATCTTTGAGCTAACAAAGATACTTTTCCCACAGGCTATTAAAAGAACTGAAGAAAGAATCTTGATTGACAGACCAAATATCATGACAGAACCGTATAAATAGCTAGAAAAAGTTTATACAGTACTTACTGGGTGGTGTGGTGTAAGCTGAAAGAGGTTTGGAGAAAGAATGGCAGGAGCAAAGAATCTCAGGAAAATAAAGCTGCTAACAGCTGTATACCTCACATCTAGGTCACCTATTGAAAAAAAAGACCTCTTCTCAGCATTTCAAGAATACTTCCTTAAAAACCTTTTAAAATTATCAGAATGCCTTCAGAAATCTAGTTTAATCATATGCTGGAAATGTACATATTTGCGTGTTACAGGATTAACTGATGATGGAGGATTTGGAGCCAGAGATCAGCTAGCACAAACCAAGAAAATGTCTATGACAGCCTTTTGAAAAGAAGTGAGTTCACAGCATAGGCTACACAGAGAACACCATTCACTTTTCCACCACGCAGGGAATTTCATACAGACATCTGCTATTCCATCTCTGCAACTGGAGTATGACAACTAACTTAAATAGTTAATGAAGCATTCAGCACAGAGGCCAACTCTCCATTACCTAGTTATAATCTTGAGCACAATAGCTTTACAAGACTTAATGTATCTATTACAGTTGGTAATTACTAAAAATACTGTTTATTTATTTTTATATAAAATAAAGAGCACGACAGCAAAATCAATGGCTTTCTGTTTGAGCTCCCATTCTATGGAGTGACTGTTCAAAAGCTGAATTTGTATTACTCTAAAAATTCCTTATTCTAATCTGCTTCCCTTCATAAAAATACATAGCTTGGTCATTTGGCAGAATTTGTTTTATATTGCATGCTCATTCTCTCAAAGCCAAAACTAGGAGGGAGCAGAAAGAATTCTCTCTTGACAGCCAATAAAGCTTTGCAGCACATGGGCCTCCTAGGGCAATGAGCTTGCAATGACTCAAATAATTTATAGATTGGCCTTTATTGCAGATTGGCATGTGAGCAGAAAACAATTCAGCTGCATGGGATCTGCAGAATGAGCCATTACAAAAACCTGAACATTCGAAAAGTACGCATACTTAGCAAATATTGAAACCATAAATACATACCATCTCTCTTTTTAAACACTTTTTCTTTTGAAAGATATTTAGGGAAAATTAATCACAATCAAAGTCATGTTCTTTGTGGAATGAATAATCAAGGGAAAAAATCCATTAATAATAGTTCAAATGGTATTTTGGGTAAGATGCTGTTCACTGACTAAAACCCATCATGGATCATGCAGACTGCTAGAGTGCACCTACATTTAAAACAATGAATGGAAAATAAAACAATATATAGAAACTCACCTTGAAAACGCTTGGCAGCTGATTCTCTCAGTGAAAAGAAAATATCACACATCACTGTGGGGCAGCTTACACCAGATTTTGTAATTACAGTAAAAATGCGATCAACATATTGCCTCAAATTTTCCTGAAAAATGCAATGATTTTAATAAAAATTAGTAATATATTCTGCTATGGGAAGTGGTTATTATTCCTGTATATATTTTCTTCATAACAGCATCATTAAAGATTCTCATTTTCAATATTATATGATTGCAAAACCATCTCATAGTCAATGGTACTCTGCTGGGTAAAGCTACATATAGAGCCATTCTCTCTAGGTACATCATCATAGTACCTCATCATAGGTACATCATCAGTAAAGCCACAGGCTAAGTTATCCTTGTCCTCAAGGACAGGAGGAGAAGTGATTAACACTGTATAGACACTGTATCTATAGCATAATGTAACACCAATTATAATAGTTCATGCTGTTAAGAAAGTTTTCAGTTTATTCTAATAAATGACTAATTCTAATAAATTATTTGAACACCAAACATCCAAGGACCACAGCTAAACTTGACAGTGTGAACAGGAATTATATCTTCAAAATCTAACACATACCCTGTTATTTTCCAGGTTTTCTCCATCTTTTAATTTCACAGGATCAATTTCACAAGGTTTATGAACCTGGCAGATCTAGAAAAAAGTATAGTGAACAATTGATATATTCATTTACCTTCAGGTATAAGAAGTTTAGAAAAAAGCATAATCTATTAACTTTTTTAGGGTAAAAGGCAAAAGACAGCTTTATAAATTGTATTTTTTCTTTTCACAACGCACTGAAGGTAAATTAAGTATGATCTTTCTTTTTTTCCAAAAAGTAACATTAGATTGTTCTACCCTTCAAATGAAATGAAGAATTATTAGTTAGACTCTCTCAAGCAAGGCTATTCAAGAAAAATTCTATTTTGCCAAAGCAGTCACCTTTGAAAGTCTATCTATATTCTTAAGTAACTTGACATTTTTTGATGAAACATTAAAATAACAGTCAAAGAAACTGTCATATAATTTAAAGGAAGTCTGTTGTCTGAAAGTATTGCCCAATTGCTGCACTAAAATACCCACACCCACCATTCTGGACTGGATAGATAATAAACCACAGTTACAATACATGAATCACATACACAATTCTTTAAGAATAATTTTATTCATTTATACCCACTGGATGAAATGTATTACTTATGGCAGAAGCATTCTGCCAGAAACTTTCTGCTGTATATCCTCTCTTCATCTAAGTTATTACTTCATTAATTTCTCAGAACCAATAAAAGTTAGATTTTATAAAACAGAGTAATTTAGTTATATAAGTGGAAATATTTCCCTTAATACAATCCAACTGTTTCTGAATTGGGTGACTCAGGTGTGGCTAAACTAACACGTGGATTTTAACAGAAGAGAGACTCTGAAGCATCATTTCTACACAGTTATTTTAAAATAGGAAGGAATAAATGGTATCTGATCCCTGAAGGTCTTTTACAGTGACATTGTATCAAATAAACAGTCTAAACTGCTCTTACCTCATCTATAATTGGCTTTAGCGTAACTTGCAGATAATGCATCCCTGCCAGCTTCATTGTCTCATCAATGCACTTGGAAGTTAATGAGTTTCCTCTGAAAATGGTGTTTGGATCTCTGAAAATGAACAATTTGCTGTAGTTTAGACTCTTCATAATAAACTGCTAATATATGGAAATATAAGAAGCAGTGAAAGGTGATGGAAATCTGATTTTGAATGCAGAAACAAAAACTCCTTTTGACACCAGCTTGCCATTAAATGCAGTCACGTAGCACTTAGGGCACTTCCAGGTTAAAATATAAAAGCAGCAGTCACACTGGCTCTGGGGGAACTACAGATTTTTGTCTTTGTATTATCACAGTGTGCATGGCAACACACAGGTTCAAATCAAAGGGCTTTAAATATCTCAGGGGGAAAACACACCCACTTTCACATGCTACTAATCAGTGCCAATTTGAGTAAGGGAAGGAGGCAGTAATTTTAGTCTCTCCACAACACTGGATATTATTACATGTGATCTACCAACTTCTCCTACAAAATGGGTACTTGTAAGCTGTGAGGGAAGTGAAAACACCAGCTCCATTGACATTACAGGACTGTCCTGTGATCACTTATGTGATTCAACACAGGGCAGATGCCAATTCTGCCCCAAGAGCTGCATGAATAGGTGATGCCACGCAGACTCTCACATTTTTCTGAAAGGTTATTTTGACTGAATTCTTCCTGTACTAGCCATATGGTCATTGTGATTTGTTAAGGTTTAGCTAGCTGCACTTTTTTTAGTATTATTTTTGTAGATTTTTTAGTATAACTTTCACTTTGAGATTGCTAGTAATTTCATATTGATTTTGTATCTTCAATTCCTTGTATAGCTACTTATGCAGATGATCAATGACCTCACCTAAGCCCATATAGTCAAAACTTGTGACTACTGACAACAAATCAGACTTGGATATGACATTATTTGCTTGTTCTTGCATTCACATTGATGTCTTCTCTATTGTTTAAGGCTTACTACAGTTGTACCCGTTTATAAGCAGTGAGTAACAGGATGCATTACCCTGCTAGAATCATCATTTTGTTTCATAAAAAAAGTTAGCTCGTTGTCTGTCACAAATGCCAGAGACTTGAAAACGAGCACCATCTTTTTGTTTTATCACAGGAATATGACTGACTAGGGAACAGCAAATTTCCTCAGCAACCAACATGTTTCAGCCAACCTCCTGCACAAAAAAAATACACCTACCTAGAGGAAGGAAAACACTCTATCTGTCAGACATTCCAAGGAAAGCCAACCCATGGAAATACTTTATTTTGTACTGAGGAAGCTGCTACTCTGCTATTTTAGCATAGATATGTCATTCCCCTTGACTCCAAATTGTTTCTTCTAATATCAGTCAAGAGCATGACTGCATAGGCATGAAGATCATGGCATGAAATGTCGATTAGAAACTGCTTGGTATGAATATTAGATCTTACACTACTAAACTGTCAACACAGCAGTAAGTCAAACAAGGGGCTTACAAAAAATGACCAGAAAAAAAGATTTTGTTTTCTGCTGTCCACTGCCAGATCCAATCACGTCTTTGTTCCTGAGCCCTCTAATTGGAAAGATTAGACTCACAGCTTGCCTTGAATATTCATGACTAAGAAGAAACTTGCTTTTTGTTTTGAACAAATTTAACAGACACTAGTTTAGTCAGCATTAAACAGCTTATTAGCACACTATGAAGCTGAAATTATTTCATATGAACAGTTGAAGGAAATACAGGATTACATAGTTATGCTAAAATAAAATTCAGACTGAGAAGAGTGAAAATCCCTGCTCTCAGACCCTACAAGTCTTGCAAGCAGACTTCATCACAAAGCATTACAGGAATTCCTCCTAAAATCAAATGCACCAGATTGTCAGAGCACTGATTGTGTTTATAAAAAGAACTCTTGCTCCTCAGCTGGGAAGAACAGGAACATCTTCAACAGCTTCTTTTGAGATGACTAAATTCTAGTTCTAGAAATTGAGTGGAGGATCCTAATGCAGAGCACATATGTTTGATAACAATCTGGTTTTTGGTACTTACTGAGTTCTCTTCACTTCAGCATTCGCAATGGCACTTATGAAAGGCACAATTCTGCCATAGTGTAAGAAAAGCCTGACAAGAGGTATGGCTGCTTCCTGTTTTTCTCTGCAAACTTCACCCAAAATGTGTGCAGCTGATGCTGAAACAGGCTGAACAGTGGAGAGAAACAAAAACTTTGAGAGATCTTTCAGAACAAGTATCCTTTCTTTCTTTTCCCATCAGCTCCTTAACGCAGAACCCCACACACCAGTTGCAATGGCCAGTTACCCAAACATGCCTGGGCATAACAGGGGTGGATGTTACATTCCAGTTTTTGTTGGCTCCAAGTTCTGATCGCAAGAGGGCAGCAATTTAAAAACTGTTACAGTACAGTATCTTTTTTTTGCTCCCGTATTTAATAGCTGTCTTTTCACTGACTGTCACTGTTGCCTGGGAAGCAAGTGAAGAGGAAGAGAACTCTAACCCTTCTAACTTTCAAGCCACACAAAGTACAGAACCCAGTTCTTGTACTGAAAAAATAAAATAACTTGCTACAACTGCTAACAAGTAACAAAATGGCACACATGGTCCAACCCTCCCACATTTCAGGATTAGCTCTTGATCTGGGTTTGGTGTTTTTTTTAATTACACAAGCAAACCTGTTCCTCTCCACTAAAGGAAAGCCAATTGATCAAACAGAAGCTTTGCATTTTCACATGTAAAATTAGTTAGCCCCAGAGAATATGCTGCTGCTAAAACCACTGGTGTTCCTGGGTGTGCCTTCACCCACCCTACTGCATGCAGATAAACATCTTCTCTGCAAGGACTGAAAACAAGCACCGGGGATACGCAGAGCTTAACAAGGCCTTCAGGTCTGAAAAGGAAGAAGCTGAAGCTTCTGGTAATTGCACAACTGTGGTGCCAGTGAGATAGTGACAAACAATTCAGAGAGCCCCCTGTAAGGATGATCTGCAGGTAAACAACAAGCAGTTGCAAGCAAATTACCTCGACATCTGCAGATTTGAGTAGGAGGTCTCTAAGTGGACTGTAATAGTCTGAGGAAAAAACATGGTCCTCAGTGTAAACCACATTTAACCTTAAGGAACCAAGGTCATCAGGCTTCAGTGACTTGTTACCATTATCTCTGGGCTGCAGGAAATACCTGATATGCAAAAAAGTAAGACAGAAATTTGTGCTGAAACACATGATCTCAGGTTATGCATGAATTTAGATAAAATGTATAGACACACACAATATTTGTATAAATACCATATTCTTAAAAGTTCTGAAGAAGACTTTAAAATTAAGTTTGTCCCTCTATTTTGCACCCACTGCAACACGGAAAGTTCTGATAATAGAGGTTTAAGTACATATGATCAAAAACTCCCACACTAAAACTATGGCACTGACGATGAACTACAGTAAATATTATCATATTATAACTCCCATGTGCAATACAGAGGCAGACTGAAATCTCTAATCACATTATCAAAACGTCTTGTTCTTACATTTGCTATGATTGCTTTGGCTTGCTTACAAAAAAAAGATACAAATTAAATCCATTTAAACTTTATCACATAGCAGTAATTACTCTTAAGTCTTCACAGCAGACATATGTTTCTACTTATTCTCCAAAATAAAAATGTCAAATACCATGCTTCATAAGAACTAGACTGTCGGAGAAATTTCAAAGGGAGTCTCAGTTCTCCTAGAAACTCGTCTCCAAACTTCAGGTTACTGGCATTCCAAAGATCAACTCTGTAATAAAAACAAGTAATTTAAAAAGACTCATAATAAACAAATTAAAAAAACCAATAATAATCCCAGCCTTTATTCAATTTTGTAGGTTTCTTCACCTCAAGCCTATGAGTTAAAAACTCTCAAAACTGTACAACAATGATTTCCAAAGAGTGAAGAGACAAACTTCCCTTAGATTTTCTGGAGCCTTACAATTCACCTCTATTAAACATCAATGGAAAAAATCATCCAGACTAACCTTTCCCTCATCAGTACTGTTTCCACTATTCATATTGACGAAGGTTCAGGAGGCTGTTTGGCTATCCCACATAACAGAAAAATACAGATAAAATTTAACACCAGAGGCAAAAATCTCAAATATATTTAAGAACTTCATACTGTCTGTTCTAGCTTAATCTATGGGTACAAGTTACTCCTGGGGATATTCCAATTGAACACAAGTAAAATTTTTCACAGTAAGAGCCACTGGAATAGCAGCCTCAGGGAAGTGGCAAATTCCCCAGCATTGGATGTTTTTAAGATTCAGCTGGATAGGGTGCTTGACCACTATGTCTAGACCGTGCTTTTGCCAAGAAAAGTAGGACTAGATGATCTCTGAGGTCCCTTCCAACATATAAATCTATAATAATCTGAGATTACTAGCAGCTAAGCATCAGTTTTACAGAGTTAGGCTGAATGCCTGCACAGTCTTTCTCAGTGCTTTAGCTCCTGGGAAGAGTGTGTCAAGCTTACAAATTAGTTGCACCTAAACTAGTTCTGTGTGGATACTCAAAACATTGAGGCAGTTCTACCACTCTGTGTAATCAGTGCATTGACTCAAGCCTGCACAATTCTTGGCACCTGGTCCCTCACGTTTGGGAGGTTCTGGCATGTATTTCTAGGTGATACTTCCTTCCCCTTCACCTGCTCTTTAACATGAGGATGTAAAGTAACTGCACTAAGATTCACAGTAGAAGTACTGTGTCTAACCTGGCATGTGCAGATTAATGCTGTAACACCCACCTTGGAGCAACAGTGTCCAGCTCCAGGGCAGCTGTTTCTCTACATATTTTAAGGTTTCCTGTGAGAAGTATTTTTATTTTAAAACAAGCTTAGCTGAGAATTTTGCACCTAAGTTGCGGTCTGAATATGCCTTAAACTTTGGGGAAAAAAGACATATGGGAAAAAAAATATAGGTTTTCAAATAATTAATATTATTATTAGAGTAACTTTTATTTGGATAAGGGGCAAAGCCACTCAGTTATGAATATATTTCCATAACCTTTCTAGTCTCCAGCAAGTCACAGTAGGCTTGTCAAGGAATGAATGTTGATAGTCCTACTAAAGGTTTATCTGACCTTATGCAACCGCAGAGGATGCCACTTTTAAATCCTCTGAACCTTGTATCTCTCAACAGTGTCTCATGCATCAAGTTTCTTGCCCTAGACATACCATCAGCTCACATTGCATGCCTGCTGTGTTCCATTCTTCCAACTCTAATTTAACAGCCTTTTTGCAAGGCAAGAATTCCTCAAAAGGAAAAGACTTCCCAGAAAATTCAGCCTCCTCTTTTTGCATATCTGGTTGGTTACTATCTTGCTAACCAAGTCAGATGGCTAAAAGCAGTTTCAGGAGAAGAGGAATTTTCTAAGAAGTTTATTTACACAGACAAACTTAAAATCTACTAAATATTTACAAGCTACTGGTTTCTTGTGTATCCAAATTCTTTCAAGATGTCCACTAGCAATAACACTTTCAAACATATGCAGCCAAAGTGTTCTGTTCCCCCACAGCAACTTCACAGAAAAAAAAATCATTGCAAATGATCTGCAGGAGAGGAACTAAGAATTTACAAGTAGATCACACACTACACAGTAAGCAAAGCAGGCATGTAAATTCTGATACTATTGTTTCGTGTGCTTAGAGTACAAAGCATAAGCAGCATTTAAAAAATTGTAATATATGGACCCCAGAGTCTAAATGATTACTTTTTCGCTGAGGTTTTTAGAAGGCAATATTATGGCAAGTATTACTCTATACTGGTCAGACTGCAGTCTCAGAAAGAAACAGCAGAGAGTGGGAGCAGAAACAATGAATTTCACGAGAACATCTGGTCCCTAAGTGTTGATATGCCCTGCCTGCAACTTCCTACACCCACTCAACAAGAGAAATTTTCATAGTTTTAGAGAAAAACCATGAGAGACTAAGTCTCCTCTGTACCCTGTGAAATGGTATTTTCTCAGGAGAGAAAAAGAAAACAAACCCCCAAACCCATAAAATGTCCATCCAGAGGGCACAGGGGCAATCTTACTCTGACTAAACAGGCTGGAGGAAGTGAGTGGGGGGTGGAAGGGGAACCTGAGATGGAAACAAAAACAGTCTGTTCTATAGGGGACAAAAACCTCTGAGCAAAGAGTTTGCCCAACCAAGACTAACACTTTATCTCCTTTTGTCTATTATTTAAGTGCTTAATCTTTTCTCTTTTTTTCCCAACTATTTTGTAAGCCTCCTCACAAACTATTCATCTTTGCCAAATTGTGATGTGTTGGTTATAAGGAGTGACAGACTTTTCTGAGGCTCAGCTCCACATATGTTATCATTGCAGACAGCCATTTGTCCAGAAAAAAAAAGTAACACAACTGCTTAACTGCATTTAGTTCAGTAGTACAAAATAAGACTCAACTGCAATACTAAGCAATGTGCAACTACTGTCCACCAGTATCTGGGGTCCCCCTTCCAGAGTCACGAAAATTATCCGAGGATGTTAACTTGCATTTAATTTAAAATCAGTGCATGGCTGGACATCATGTTTAAAAAGACTAGACTGGGACTCTCAAGACACCATTCAGTTGCCCATTCCATCACACACATCCCTTGGGATATGGGACTTGTTACTTCGTTCCTGCCTACACCATACAAAGCTTTCCAGAAACAGTCTGGTGCTAGGAGTAAGTCATCTGCATTGCTGCAACACAGACTCCACTGTCCTGGTTTGGGCCAGGATAAAGGTGATTTTCTGGTTTGTACTTTTGCTTTCAGCTAAGTTTCTTGTAAGTAGCTGCACTTGCTGAAATTAACAGCAAGTTTCTCAGACAGTGTTTGCTTCTAGGACTGATAACACTGGATGTTTATAGTTACTGCCAGAGACTGGTGTGCAGAGCCAAGGACACTGCTCAGCTCTGAGGAACATTTTACCCTGCAGAAGGAGTAAAGAGGTCCCACCTGAACCCCTCCTCTGGGGAGGACTGACAAGATAGATGCCAGAACTGACCAGAGTATTCCATACACATCATACTCAGTATAAATTTGAGGGATCACGAGGGTCAAAGACCCTTCTTCCTGTTCTTCCTGCCTTTCCTTTGCCTGTTCCCTGCGTGTTTCAGCATCCTGGGAGGATTCCATCCATTCCTCTGCCTGTGGTCCTGATCCATGTCAGCCTGAACCTGTGTGTTCCTGCCTCCAGCTCCTGACCCCAGGGTCCAGCCTGGACTTTCCCAGGGCTGCCCTGCAGCCTCGGTGGTGACGTGAGAGTTATTGGGGGGAAGGGGGGAGGAACGTGGTATCAATTTTTTTCCTGTATATTTGTATATATTTAGTAATTTTTCCTATTTATCATTACTGTTTCATTAAAGTTGTGTAGTTTAGTTTCCAACCCTTAAGCCTCTCTCCTTTCCTTATCAGGGAGGAGAGGGGGATTAATAGAGAGCATCTGTTATTTGGTTTAATTGCCGGGCCAGTGTTAAACCGTGACACACCACCAAAGCAGCATGGAGCTCAGCCTGGGCCTTTCCTCTGCCTCCTATGAACGGGGTTGCCCTTGAGCCAGATACCTTTGCACTGCCTGATGCAGATTTCTCAGAGAAACAGAGTACAGCTCTTGTCCTTCTCACATACAGATAGTTTCCCTTTCTTCTCCCAGAGCCAGGGCAAACACAAAGCCATCAATGGCCTTGTATTACTGTGATGCTACACTCACTAACAGGCTACATGACCCAGCAGCTGACTGTCAAATTAGGACAACCCTCATCCATTCATTGGTGAACACAGATGTGTCCTGCTTGCTGGCAGTAAGCATTTTTCCCTATACCTGGTCTTTCCTCCATACTTCTCTCTAGCCAGTCATACTTCTGAAGGGACTAGAGAATGTTTTGGGATATAAGCCCTCACTACCTCTACGGTGGGAATATTGGGCAGGAATGGGGTGCCACCATTCTCCTTCAACCTTTCACCCTAGGGGACAGGTGAATTTCACATAATCTGAGGCAGATATACAGCACTTTTCAGCTATACTGCATCCACATCACCAGATCTAAGTGGTATGCAATAGCATGACACATGTGACACCCTGTAAGCCTTGCACCTCCTATTGTTTCCTCTCCACTATTTTTATTCACCAGTCCCCACAGTTGACAGCCCTCAGCAAGTGCTAAAACAATATTAAGTGGGTGGCAGTGGGTGGAGTTGTTTTTGTTTTGAAATTAGGGTTGCTTCTTTCCCGTGTGATGGGTTTAACATGTATTACACTCAGCCTTGCAAGAAGAGGTTAAAGTTTGGCAGGCAAAAGAGAAGAGAAACTGCTTCTTTCCCAGAAAAACTGAGCTCAAGAGTTTCCTTTCAGAGACGAAGGACCTTATATGGGTTGCTAAAATTAAGTGATATTAAGAAAACAGACGCTTTTAAGTGACAGCACCACAGAGGGATGGAGGAAAGGGGAGCCCAGACATAAAAGGCTGCACTTCATGACAACTGCACATTAGAATATACACAGTCTATGTAACATATGAAGGAAAATGAGGATTTCTTCTACAGAGGATGTATCTCACATACACCTACAGGACAACGGAGGGAAAGGAGCATACAGACACAGTGGCAAAGACTCATCTTGGTTTATGAATGGTAAAACCATGTCATCACTGAAAACCAAGTCTACTGCAAACTGACACAGGTTTGGAAGACAAGTTTATTAGCACAAAGTGGTTTATATTACCTAATTTCCATTTTGTCAACTTCATCAACATCTTCAATGTCAAAATGGGATTTCTTGTTGTAGCTACTGGGTCTTGTAACCTAATAAGAAGGAGAAAACTTTAACCAATTGATATGACACGAAAGAGTTCTTATGTTACTTCTACAAAGCTCTGTCAGACTGCAGTCTTTTACTATCAGCAGTGACTTCAGTCCTGATTCTGCAAATACCCATGCATGCAAATAAACAGAATGACTAAATAGATTCCTCACCATACAAAAGTGATGTTGCTCCCCCACCAAGAATCGTATCCATATCTATATATACCCATATCCATATTTCTAGCTACTCTACACTTTCTTTACAGAAATAGGATTTCCTTAGTATTACTACAGTACTTTGAGTTTACATTGACAAAAAAAATTTAAAAGCATGGGAAGGAACACCACTTTTATAAGCCATCTAAGGAAATAAAAGGGCAATTAATAATTGGGTTTTAAATACAGCTGTATAACAGATGTGCTGAGGCACTATGAAGAGGGGAACCTATTCTCCAGCCACCCTTAGATCCACAGTAAAATATTTCATAACAAAAATTGGGAAGTTCTGACTGCCTTGATATCCTGGAAGTCAATTTACCATGTTCATAAAAAAAATACCACAAAGATCCAAGAGATGCATAGTTCACCCACTAAATTTGCAATTCTGATAAACAGCAAAGCACAGGCAGAAACAGCAGGAAGACAGGGCTAAGTGTAGAGAATTAGCAAAAAAAGGTATTGTAAAAACATTTCTTAAAATTTGTTTTCTTGAGTGATTATAAAAACACTTTGATGGTCGTATTTTTGCATAGTATGTCAGAAACTTGAGAAAAAGGTTACCCCACCCAGCCAAAACCACAGCAGGAACTGATCAAATGCAAGTGTGTGTGATGTGTGGGTACAGCTCTGGGTTGCACACAGAAGCTGAACTTTATTGTAAGTTTAAATACAGTTGTGTCTTAGTAATTCCCACTCACAAAAACTAGCTTTTATTGTAAACTTGACTTCTTGGTTTTATGTTCTAGACCAGATGCAGATGGTACACAAAACAAGGGAGGAAAATATATAGCTGCACATGCAGAGAGGAAACAGAAAAGAATGTTCAGCCCAAGACACTAAACAGAGCCTTTTGTGTGTGTTTATGTGTGAGGCAGGCAACATTTTCAAGGTGATACATGAAAACTAAAAGGTCCCAGCAGCACTGAAGATCAAACCATCTAGACTGGAACTGAATCAAGAGCACAATGAATGGTAAGCCCAAGAGCACAAAGGACTTATATACAACTGCAACTTCAGCAGCTCAGCACAAGCTTTCTCACTCTACTCTTGCAACTGTTTTCATTGTGTCTTCACGAAATTATTCTACATAACTTCAAATGACATTTTCTACTACCACTGTGTAGCTTATGGTATAAATTGTAATATGGAAAATTACATTTAAGTGTTTAATTACATATGAACATGAGTTGTTAAAAAAGTTGTAGTATAAGTGTAACTTAGGGCACATCCCTTTTAAGTAATCATTTTTCTGTGGAGTTTTGGTGGAGTCTGCATGTACAAAATCTCTCTGTTCTCCTGTACAACTGCTTAGTGTGCAGATAATACAGATCAAGAGAGGTACAAGGTCCATCCATTCCAAGGATGGAACTGGAGGTGGGGGAACTCCCAGTCCACAGTGCTGAACTAGCTGCCACAAACCATTTTACTACAAAAGTGGACACAACTCTGCTGTGATGGTCCCTTTCTTAAGGCAAAGCTGGCATGACATTTATGAGCTGCTAATGTTTTTCAGCACATGAAGGTCTGGTTACAACACCACCTTCTCCAGTTCCTGCAAGAAGGGCATTTGCTGCATGCAAACCTCAGAGCCACAACACCACACTGCAGCTGTAGCAGTGGTGAAAATGGCTCTGATCCACCACGTGCAAGTTTCTCTCACAGCACCCCTTAAACAAACCCTTAGATTTCCCAAACCAATGATAAGCTATTTTCCATTTAGAAAATTAAATCTGTGTGAAATTTTGATGGTAAAAATGAAAGCACCCATTCACTGCCAAGGATTGCTTCCTTGAAGGTAAGGCCAATCGCTGTGCTAGCAGACTGCAGGAAAGCTGATGAAGCTGTTTTGGAAACAGTAAAGGACACAGCTGTCAACAGTGTGAATTTTGTGCAGCTCCACAGGAATCAGAGCACTATGTTAGCATGCACAAGCCACAGGTCTGCCCATGTCTCATTAGGGAATGTATTTCCAAGTCACAGCAGTTCTACTGAACCTTATCCCTTGGAGACATTTATCCAGAGATGTACTCACTGCTCTCAAAATGATATAAATCTACAGTGGCTCTGTCTGCACTAAGGGTATGTTTTGTATTTCGAGTTTTGACTGATCCAGACATCTCCCAAGCTCTGTTCTTCCCAAGCATGGGCATTGAGGGAGGGTTTTGCTTCTGCTGGTACTTGCATGCAACCCAGCTCTCAGCATAAACACAAGCTAAGAAAGCCTCCAGCCTCCTCCAAACTCTAGCTGGAAGATGATTTCTGTTTTTTTCCTTCCTCTTGCAACATGGCACCACCTGCCAGCTTCAGTGTTTAATTACCAAACGTTCACTGCTCCTGAAGCTCTGCTTCCTGCAGAAGGCTGAGGAATCAGACAGGTGAAGCTTTGTGGCTTGCAGTCTGAATTCCTGGATTACATTTCTCATTAAAAAGCTCTCGCTGACAGATGCCTCCAGAACTGCTTATGATAAGAATGTTAAGTTCATTTCTGTTTCTTTACATCCAGTATCACTCTTGTGTCACTGTCAAAGGCTGCAGCTCTGGGCCAGGTGATGGACTGAAATCCTGAGCATTCCTGGGTGAACACAGATACCTCAGTGTGGTTTCAGAGCTCAGGACCATGGGATCTCTCCTCTACCAACCAAGCCCATGCACAACTTCACACAGTCTCATGGAGTCAGGCAAGCAGGCACAAAGGCTCACTGCTACCTAAAGTTAAGTCTGCAGTGAAGTTACACCCCAGGGAAGAGACATGTTGGGTTACCAGAGGTTACCTTGGATAGCTGTTCTGGTTGACCCTCAGGGCTTTGACCCCGTTGAGCAGTGGGAAAGTGCTCCTGCCAATAAAGAATTTGCTATATCTGTTCCTCAAATCCAAAAACATTTTATCGACAGGAACACGTTTCAGCTGGTGTGACCAACTTTAGATCAGTCACTGTAACTTCCAGCTTCTAGGGAAAGATGGGGGTGGTTTGTAGTAGAAGGAATAAAGAAATGAGCCCCTCATTGGCATTAACAAAGGTATGCACTGTGCAGATCTGAAGTGCACAACAGCACTTGTATGGCTTCCCTTTCAGCAGCTTTCCTTACTGATGTGGTTGCCTGGCCCCCAAACTGATTCAATAAACCACATGTCAAGGTGCCATCCCTAAGCCAGAAACAATTTTATATATAAAAGTGTCCTGAATGATGCAAGCCATATGGGCAGAAAGGGCTTTTCAGTGATATGCCAATTGCAGTGTACTACTCTGGCTTTTCATCAGCTTTGTTATGCCAGAAATATTCTTGAGGTATCTAAAGAACAGTTAAGTGTAGACCAGAACTAAGATGTCCAAGAGAAAAAGGAAAAAAAAAAAGATATGCATACTTTGGGAGACAAAATGAAAAGTTTCAAGAGGTATCCAAATTATAAACACATGCACATATATGTATGGACACACCATAATTACAGCTACTCTTGCCAGAAAGAACCAAAATAAGCACTTTCATGAAAGTTATACTTTGTCTTCACTGGACTTGCTGAGCATGTTCTGTATTATATAAAACTAAGAAGGTTTCACCCAGTTGGAGAAACAGCACTGCAGCAGACTGGTAGACAGCCAAAACATCCACTTTAGTGTGTTTTTTCTCTACAGTTTTTAGTATTACTAGGAGATAACTTATTGTTGGGGCAAGATAGGGTGGAGCAGCTATAAAACCACAGGCTAAAAAGAAATTTACTTTTTTTAAATCCCATTTTTAACACTCCTTTTTTAAAACTCTTCTGGGGTGAGTTCTGATGAAGCATAAAGCCTGCTGCTCAGAAATACCCACCTAGAAACTTTTCCTACAGAGCACCTGAGCTGAAGCAATATAGTGCTCCCTCAGCAGATGGATAGTCTGACCCTAGCTACTTCTTACCCCTGTATCATGCTTTGAAACAGTTCTCAAAGAAGACAACTGGCACAACATGGGAGCAGGATGCTGTGCCAACTATATACAGTGTAGTATTTCAGCTTATCACCCATTCCTTTGAAATACCAACCTCAAAATAAAACACTTCATCAAAATGTGGATTGTTGGTCTTCTTTTTAACTTTAGTCTTTTTGGCTTCCGATCTAAGTTATGGAAAGAAAGAAAGAAAAAAAAAGGTAAGAAGCAACATTAGCAGGAGTGTGATCCTAGAACAGAGACACTGAGGAACTAACAGTCACCCACTTGATTTGTCTGATAAAAATGGCAAACCTTGTGGTTCCACAACAGCAAGGCATACACACACATTTAAAAGAGGGATTCACTGCATGCCTATTTCCCTAAAGTGGCAGTAACCACAGTTTGTTATCCACTCTTAAACACAATTCCTTGAACCCTGATTCTGTCACTTGCTTGATCCATCAGAATCTTTAATCTGTACAAAGCAACTGGCAAGCAGGGCTCTGATCAGCAACATTTGAGAGGCAGTCTCACTCTTGATGTGACTCAAGAATTCCTCATATCCTAAAAGCACAGGAGACAGGAAGACTGACACAGCTATTTCTGTGTTTCATATTTTATAATCCTAGCCTGAGGAATCAATGAATGCTTTTCAGTGGTATTAAATAATAAAATAAAAACAAAACAGAATCAGTGAGAATATTTTTATTGCTATACTACCACTCTTTTCTCTGCAGCCCCAACAGCACCCAGTTAATGTTAAGCTGTTGAATTATTGTGAGCAGCACTGAGCAGAAGTCTCTTTATTTCTTGCTCTGTAAGAACAAGATGTGGCCCTCACTCAACCCCTCACCAGCCCTGACAGACTTCACCCCTGCCCATTCATCCTCTACAGGCAGTGCCCTCTGCCTGTGCCTGCCTTTTAGAATACAGGATACCTAACTGCTTGGCATTGGGTTAAAGCCAACCAATGCATTTCACACAGGCCAGCCAGCAGCTGTTTGATGATTTCCAAATGTTATGAACCCATGCTTGATTTGTTCTCATTACCTACGAGCAAAAAGCTCTGTGTTGTCCTGTGTCACCAGTCCTCCCCTACAGCTCTGCAGTAGTAAGAAGGCATAGATAAAACAGACACAGATGGAGCTGCATATCAGCCATGTGGAAAACTGACCTACTAATAATGTCAACCCAGAATCCATTCCTCATTTCTCATGTGGCAAAGCTTCTTACATAGCTCCTAGCTGCTTATATTAACCAGACAACTCTATGTATTTTTTTACAGAGGTGACGTAAAACTGGGTATAATTCCCAGTCCTGCTACAGGCTTCCTGTGTGACTTGAATGGGCCAGCCCACCAGCATGCAGTATTTTTTTTCCTCATATATAGCACAGTCTGATGGGTCTCTAAGTACAAATCACACAATAAACAGCAGCGCATTTGTTGAAATTTTTATGCCTGGCACTGCAGAAATGCAACAGAATAAAGCAGCTTTCCTGCTCTAAAAGGAGAGGCATTGAAAAAATCCAGAGAGGAGAATGATGTACAGATTAAGAATATCCCACTACTCCCAGTAGGAACTGAGAGATAAGAGAGACTAATCGCCTCCAGGACTTAGGGCAGATTGCCTATCCTATCTCATCAGTCACACTTGCCAATCAGCCCCTCTCTACTGATAAGCCCATCTGGGAGGGGACTGGGAAGCAGGATGTAGAAGGGGAGGTGATTAAGGCAGGCACAATTACTGGGCAATTACAAAGCAGTGGATTGGAATAAGCTGCATGCTGCTTGCTGGAGATAGGAGGCAAGCCTTCTTCCCCCCACCAAAATCAGATAGGAATAGGATGAGTCTGTGCTCCTTCTTCTGAAGGGGAAATGTGTTATCAGTTGTCATTCATTATCCAGACTGGGGGGTGGGGGGAAACAGACAAAGAAAGCTAAGCTTGGACATTCAAAGAGGCAGGAGTTAGTCAAAAAGCTTCCTTACAGTTAGAATATTAGCTGCCCAGTATCACCGGAAAAAAAGTTATGGGCTTAAAACATCAAAGATGTAACTCAAATATACAGCTCATTAATGGAGATAAGGTATAACACACCTAGACAAACATGAGGAATATAATTTCAAGGGCTTCTCTGTATGGAAGGTAAGAATGCACCTTATTTATAGTATTTTCAATAAATTATTGCAAAACATTATGAATAACCCATGGTGATTCTTAAGGCCACAGCAGAGCTGTTTTGTTTCTACTATGCCACAGACATGAAGATTGCTCCAGATAAACAGAAATAAAACAATGACACCCAACAGCATGGGAAATTTTTATTACAGGACAAAATCATCCCAAACTTAAACCAAGGGATATCATGTAGAATCTCATTACTAAAACCTCATTCCAAAGTTTATCCATGATATTATGTCCACATATATAAAATTAAAGGACTGAGCCACCTGGGGTTTTCAGTACACACATTAACTTGCCACACCTTGAAAGTAAAAAGTCTTTAAATAGTCACAAAACCATGCATACTCTGCAAGATGTTGATGTACTTGGCTTTCTCTTCTGCCCATACCTAAAATCTGGCAATAAATTTGCTCAAAAACTGGCCTCCAACTGTGAGGTGAGGAGACACAAGTTAAGCCTAAACATAAATTATACACTTTAGGATACTCAAATTATTCAGGGATTATTCAGACCTTTACATATCTAAAAACTGCACACAGAAAAATGTAACATATTCTAGTGGTGTCTAACTACTCCCATCTGTCCATCTGAGAATGCAGATTTCTAACAGACAAAGGAAACAGAAACCATCCTTATAAAACAGAAGCTCTTGTATGTGCAACACTTGCCTGGAAGGTCCTGCTAAGGTAACAGTAGCATAGGGATCACACTGTCCATTCACAATGGGCAGGCCTTGGCATTCTAAAACTCTGAAAAAGAAGAAAATGCAGACAAGTCAGCCAAATGGGAAAAGACTGGAGTGAAAATAAAAGCAATGCATTTTCATCATGTTCCCCTTATGCAATATTTTACACTAGGGATTTGAAATGTAACTAAGCACAAGCCTTGAATTTATACCTAAACTTGAAAAAAATAACTTGGTGTTACATACTAACTTTAACAGGGTCAAAAATGCTGTTGAATGACTGAGAAATCTTAACTCAAAGGATTCTTGTTATGCAAGTACAACTTAAAGTTCATTAAATAAGAGTCTGCTGTCAAGATGGAAGCTGTCAGCACTCTGAAATTCTGTGACAACTTAAAAAAAACAACAAAAAACCCCCAAACCAAAACAGAATTTACTTCTGTAACAAAAGATTTTTTTTAAAAAAACAAAACCCACACAGACAGATCCCAGCAGTAGGCAAGTAATTTCTCACAATCACCCTCATGAAGGCCTCAGTGCTTTTGACAGAATCTGGCATGGGATTATTTGTACAGGTGAGTTAACTACAGATCAGGAGACAGTGTGACACAGCCAGCTTTCTCCATAAAACTTTTAAATAGCAAACCTGAAGAAAAACATTCAGAAGCTCTGCACTGAGGAAGTCAAAAAGCCACTGGAAGCACAAAATTGAACAAAATGAGTTTCGCTGCAAGCCATAGGAGGAAATTTGTACCTTTATACTCTCAATTCAACTACTCTTTGGAAAAAAATTAAAAAAACCCAAAACCAACAACCTCCCAAATCCAGTGAAAAAATGTTTCATATTTCACAAGTTAAAACCTGAGGAATGCAGCACTAACTGGAAACAAAGGCAAATGAGCCAGTTGCCAGGGTTCTCCCTTCTGAAACAAGTTCTGCTTCCAACAGGTGAGCCTGTTGGGCTGATGTCTTTATACACAGCTGGAATATTTCCTTGAAGAGAAACTCTGAAGCTCTTTGGGTAGGTGAATAGTACTATACTTGCAGTGTGAATAAACTTGCATACTTCCTAGTGCTCTAAAATCAGCAAGAAAAATAATATCCAATTTATTGTTGTTTTCAGTGACAGCAACATTGATACAAAGAAGAAAAAAAACCAAAAACAAAACAGAGGAAAAAATCAGTAACTGACAGTGCTCCACAATTTGATCCACAAAGCAAGTTATTTGGTAACATACGGTATGGACTTCAGATGCAGATTAACCACAGACCTATTACTTACTCTGCACAGAGGGGGAAAAAATGTAATATTCTGCACCAATATGGGAATCATTTTTATGCCAGAGGAGGTACAATCTGAATAGGTTCCTGCAGACCTAGGAAGTACATGAAACTTGAAGACCACACGAAGAGTGCACACACAGGGGGCTGAATCAATATGTTATATTCATAGCTAAAGTCCCATACCTATGGTTCTGCTGGATAAAACCTATATAATGAGCTTTATACAGACAGCCCCCAGTAATGAACTCGCTCACCAGCTGCTTATTTGCATAGTCCCTGTATGCATGGAAAAGCATTCAGTCATTAACCTAGATGACTCCTAATTGCTGATTGACTGATACTAGTTTATATGTGTATTAAAGGAAGTGTTCAAAACGCAAGGAAATGCCACCTTCTGAATTTAAAAAGGGCAGATGTGAACAGAAAGAGCACCTAAGGGGACTTTACACTGTAGTCTTCTTGCAGAACATCTGGAAGTACAGGATGAAAAACCCATAAATATGAGCAGAAAGCCTTTAGGAAGAGGCAGGGCCTTTTCTTTGGAGTAAAGGACAGACAGCCCCCTTTCCTTCTCGTGGTCTTTACACTAATATGACTACATTGACATCAGAAACACTGTGCCAGTGAGCTACAGAGAGACTATTCTAGGTTAGCAGATGTTGCCTGAATACATTCCTGTTTGAACAGAACTGTACACCAAGTGTCAGTGTCAACCCTCCACTCCTTCCACTGCTTCCTTAAGACAGCCTGGAAGTTCCTTAAAATGGAACAGTAACTCAGTGGCATTACAGAAGTCAGCCAATTTTCTGCTGCTGCTGAATGGCTTTCCAAGCCAGCTCTCATCCATGTAAGAATAACTATGTGAAATTTAACTAGAAAAAAGCATGTTTAGAGAGAGTAGGCTTCTGGCTTTCATAAAAACAGTCCTTTCAAGAATATGTAAACAATAGAAAATGATCCCAGACAGAATGATCTACACTTGATGACATGTAGAGTTTATAAATCAATGCACAATAAAGTCAGAGAAAATAAATGATGGAAAGTGTGAAATTATCCACACAAAAAAATCATACCCTACAAATATGTACAATGGTAGCATCTATTCTTATATGGCCACATTAAAAAAAAAAGTAAAAAATTCTAATTGTCTTGTGTAAATTATCACGTCAACAGCCAGCAACAGTTCAAAGACAAGCAGAATCATGAGCTGATCAGAACACAGTCACATAAATCATTGGCATCTTGAATGTGTGTGCTGTCTAAAACATATGGTAAAGATCAACAGGACCACTTCTAATTGCTTGTAGCTCTCCCAGGTTTGTACTCTCCAGCTTGGGAAAAGAAGTTACCCATTCATAAACAGCTTACAAAATCATGAATGGTGTGAACAGTATTTCCTCACAAAATAAGAATTAGGGAGCACATCATGAAATTACCAGAGAGCAGGTTGAAAATAAACAAAAGGAAGTACTTTTTCCACACAATGCATAATGAGATTGCAAATCGTATTGCCATGGGATGTCACAGAGGCCAAGAGAATACATGGATATAAAGCAGGACTGTACAAACTCATGGAGTGTAGATTTGTAAGGTGCTATTAAAGCTTAGTGATCCAGAAGTCTCCTCCAGCTCAGAAAAGCCCAAATAGCTAATCAAGAAGGGTGTAACACTCAAGCAATCATACTATATCTGAAATACCACTCACCAGCAAATACCAGAAACAGTACTAGGCTAGAGGGGCATTTAACACAGAAGGATAGTTTTTATGTTCTCTGGGGAAAAATCAAAAACCAACAAAAAAAAAAAACCACAGATGTTCTCATGCAGTCACATTAGCTTAAGAGGTTTCTCTGTGTGCAGCTGGAGTAAGAAAAGGAAAAAAAACCTTGAAAGAAAGAAATTGTGGGAAAACAGGAAATAGACATAGACAAACTGTGCCTCAAGCCTTCCAGGTAATTTACAGTAGTTATTGTTTAAGGATATTGGAGAAAGAAGGTAAAAGACTGAAAACAGTATTTTTAAGAAGGAAGCTATGTCTGGAGAGGGGCTCGTCTGGTTCTTGTATCTTGCAACGCATTGTGGGGAGATAGAACAAAATTCAACAAGGCACTCTTTCGATTGACTCAGGTTCATATATTCTCAATAGTTACAGGAAAAAGTAATCCTACAGCTTCTTTCAGGGCAGCCATTTTCTTCAGACATGGGAAAGTTGTCGGGTAAATTAACATTCCTCCTCTTCAACCAGGTACCAAAATACAGCTTTAACTGGCAAGCAAGAAAGGAGCTAGAACAAAAGGATGGCTATTCTGAGACAGGATAAAAAACCCATATAAAATGATGCCTCAGTTCTGACACATGGGTATCACATTATTAAGATCGACAGTTCATATCTGTATTAGCTGAACAAGCATACAGAAAGAAACTTATAATAAAAGTATAGTGGAGGGAGGGGAGTGAATAAAGCCAGTAAATGTGAAATACCTTTGCTCTAATCATCTGCAGAATCAATTTAACATACATGTACTAGGATAATGGGGGGAAAAAAAAAAAACAAACCCTAGGCAATCAAGACTATTCAAGAATTACAAGTTGACTCATCATGCCCCAGAGGAAAAATGTCTGGTGGCTGCTAGAATCTTTTGTGCCCAACTCCTGGTCTCTAATCATCAGCTGTCTCAAGCCCAGCCAGGGCAGGGCAAGCCATCCCTCCCAGCCAGCCTGGCTGGGCTGGGTTAAGGTTAGTGCTGGGTCATATAGGGAACCTCTCAATGCAGCTGCCTCACTATATTTTGCTTGTGGTTTGTAAAATTAATAGGTTTCAAGGAACAAGACATTTCAGTTTTCAATGTGGTTCATGACAAAACCTTCAGAAGAGTAAATAAGCTATGGAAAATTCCCAGAGGGTAAAAAAAAACCTCAAACACAAACACATCACGAGCATACCCTCTCGCTATGATTACAGAAGTTGAGAGGGAGACAGGGGGAGAAGGTTTCAAAAAAAGAAAAGGTTTTTCAACAAGGACTCACATCTGGCTGTAGAGGCATTCCCTCTGTCTCTGGGTTGCCAAGCAAGAGCCGTAAGCTGTATTCTCTGAGACAGCCTCTACAAAATCATATTCAAAACCAGGCACCACAGGCAACATAAGGATGATCCAAGCCTGTGGGTGTTCCACACCCCTTCCCTGGAATCGTAAAAATTATTTGAAAATTATAGGCTGATTAGTTCAGGATGTATGTGTCATCAGCACCCTTTTGCACCAGAATGGACAATCGATACAAAAACAGACACAGAGAAAAGAAACCAGAAGGAACACAGCTGTTCTTAAAACATGTCATCCATTTTTATTGCTCTTTCAAAACTAAATACTTTCAAACCTAGTCAGGCTCAGTTTTTCCCCTACTTACAACCTAGGGTAGGGAAGGGCACACCACTGCCATTCTCTTTTCTCAAATCAGACTGGTTTTGCACTGTGATTCCTCAACAGAAAATAAATACATCTTTTTTCCTTTATAATCTTGCTTCCTATCACTGTACATAATACATGTATGCTTTCACATACCAACTGAGTTCCTCGAATTAATCTAAATTCTTAGCAAATTTACTGATTTAACTTGCTAGCTTTCTATTTCCAGCCTCCATTTTTTCCACCCCTCTTTCATTTCCTAATTTTGAGGCTTTGTCCCATCTCGTGTATTTTTTGACCACACGCAGATTCTTCTCTGAGTCATTTCAAAGACAAAAGACTTCCTCCTCCTTGCTTGCTCTAGTGAACGCATTATTCCTTGAAGACTCAGAACCTTGTGTAGTAAGCCTGATCAGAGAGAGAGTATCACCTTAAAAGCAAACTTTGCAGCAGGTTTGTCAGAACTGTCATAAAAACAACCCATCTTTGGCTTATGCTAAGTACTTGTTTGGTAAGGTACATTCCCCTACCAGAGCATATGTAGTGCATATGTGTCTTACTTTCTCAGGATCTATCTCCCTCCACTGTCAGATATGTAATATCCTGAGGACCTTGTCTTCGTACCTCGTCTTCCAAGAGTAACAGAGCCCCTCTGAATAGTCTCCCCTTGTGAACAGGATTCTTGGGGCTGATATCACAGCCTATTGATGTTTAACTTCATAATAATCTCATTTCTTTCGCCTAGTCTGACAGTAAAGAAAGCAGTGCTTCTCCTCTCCTTGCCACATTCAGTTCATTCTTCAATGTCCTCTTCTTTCAGCGCAGCCTTGCATTGTGATCTGAGTGCCTTAATCTTGCCCCCTGGTTTAAAAGAAACTTTGAGGTAATGCTGAATGACAGACTTCCAATCTCATATCTGTGCTGGCACGTGGTAGCTCCTCTTAGACCAGTGACCTGACTTCTGTCTTGAACTGCAAGCAGGAACTGTTCCCAGGCCTCCTTCTTACTCCCTTGATCTGTGTATGACCAGAACCTTGCTAAACCAGTCATATTCATGTGTTTTAGAGGGGCTTTGCATGGATGTATCAGCATCCACCACTACTAAGCACAAAGGCACTAGATGTAGCTCAGAAATTCCCTGAATCATAAGTTTCTGGAGGCCAGGAGAGTGGATCACTGTATGACTACTCTCGTAGTTCTTTACCTCCTACTGAACACACATCCTGGATTTTGGTCAGACCAAATGATCTAACTGAGCTGCTGTTAGTGTACCTTCAGACAAACCTTGCACTTCCTCTTCATTTCCACACTGTAATCTACCAGACCTTCATTCAGGACTTTATAACATAAAGATACAACCCCCCTTTTCGCAAAGAAGCTGACCATGTGTCCTTTTTCTTCTAGAATAAGGCAAGAATCTTCAAAACTTACTCAATCCTGGTTTTAAGTTACACTCTAACTCCATCATAAAAAATACTATGATAAGTATGTCCTAGCCTCCTCAAATTTTCATCACCAAACCTTGCTCTGAGTCTGCCTTGTCCCTGTCACCAGGGAATAAAGAGACTACCAATGCTGCATCCATGTACTGAGTCAAGCTTTCAGTGCCCACTCCCAGTACACGAACTCTAGAGAAAGAAGACTTCAAAAGTACCTATATTCCTTGACTTAAAGAAATATTTTACTTGAATCAAAACAGAATTTCCTACTTTTCCTCTCACTTATCTACTCTTTGTACTGGAAACAGACTTGTTTCCTCTGAAAGGGGTTCCAACATTTCAGGAATAGCCCAGTAATGTGCAGAACTTCCTGTTCTACTCAGACACACACTATTACAGCACTGTGCAGTGTCTGGTGACCATTGACCACACCTGGCAGAATGAACTGAGAAAGAAAGGATGGAACAATTTTCAAGTAGAAAGAAGGTTTTTTGTTTGTTTGTTTTTTGTTTTTTTGTTTGTTTGTTTTTGTTTTGGTTTGGTTTTTTTTTAACAAAAATGCTCTGGGTTACAAACAAGAGAACTCTTGCCATCCCCTTTACCTCTGAGAGCATTAATGCTTAACCGGAGCTACTTCCCCCCCTCCTCCTGTGATAATTCACATTGCCACAAAGATCTGTGGCACTAAATAAAATCCTGCTCCATTCAAACAAATCACACAACTTTCATTGCACATGTATTTCTTTAAAATGAAGACTGTACAGCACTTGATGCATTGGCTCTGAAACATTTATATACAGGGTACATTATACACTCAAACCTTCCTCTGTTTCAGCTTCTGAGTAGAGCTCTGGATAGAGCTTACACTCCAGCAAAACATTTAAACATGTTCTTAAGCTCTTGTTAATCCTGGAAATGGGGCCTTCCAAGTTACTTAAGTGACTTTTGCTTTTGTAGCAGGTCATCTTAGCCATGGCAAATCCAACTGCATGAACAGCCACAGATGCAAAGGTGACCATTTCCTTAATGCCTGTTTGCTTCTCTGAAACCTTGGTCAAGATCTTGATGGTTCCTTTCTGACTTATCCACACCAATTTTTGCAGGCTTGTAGCACCCTGATTAGCTTTTGGTCTTAACTAGAAAGCCCTGTGTGTGACACATGTGTCACACACACACAATTCTTGGTAAAACTGGGCTGTTAATGGTGATTTCACTTAGACAGAGATGAGGAAGAAGAATTCACTGTTAAAGGTTGGGTTCAAGCAACAATTTCTTTCTCAGGTATTTGCTGAAGATATTTGATAGCCAAAGCCAACCAATACACAGGAAACAAATGAGAGGTAATGAGCACAAGCCCCGCATCCCCAAATTAAAGCAAGTAATAGTAGATATATTACAGTAAAACTACAGACAATACAGAAACCTGTTTCATTAAATACAAAGATGAATATTGCTGATACATATGCATCCCTAAAACCTCCATCACTTCAAACAAAAGGCAAAAATTTCTCATGTCAGTAGACATCTAAACATTTCTTAATAGTCTGAAAAAATCACATGGACTTTTTTCTGCTATTAATGGGAGCTGTCCTCCACGCTGCAGTTCAAAAACATCCAATTTGCTTCCCAATATCAGCTCGAGAAAGACTTACAAAATCACACATTTAGAGAGTACCATCTGTACTAAAAAAAGAGAACAGACTAAAAAATGGGTGTAAGCCATCCTCTTGTCACAGGACAAGGAGGTAATCCACTAGCAATTAAGCTAGTTTATGAGTCAATTACAGAAGAGCTGCCAGCTTCCTAAAAGCCACTTCAGAGAAGTTTTTAGTTAGGTTAATATTAAAAAAAAAAAAAAGAAAGTTACATTATCTTCTGTGACAGTGCCTTCAGGGCTTGAACACAGACACAAGCTTGCTGATATTTTGAACTGTATTGATCCAGTGACTATTACCAGCACAGACATAATTTCCCCCTGTCTCAGTTGAAGACTTGAAACCCCAGTTATTAACAGAGAGCAATAGCTGAACATCAGGAGAGTAAAGAGAAAGGGTAAGTAAGGAGAAGGCACTATTTCTAGCACATGTTGATTCTAGAGGAGACAGAAGACTCAAGTACGTGTCACAGTGCAGCAAGAAGTATGTAGAAGTTATTAGGAAATAGCAACTCAAAAGAACATAGAATGAATCACAGAATGGTTTGGGTTGGGAGGGACCTGAAAAATCATTTAGTTCCAATCCCCTTTCCCCCATGGGTGGGAACACCTCTGACTAGACCAGGTTACTCAAAGCCCCATCCAACCTGGCCTAAGAAAGGGAAAATGAAAAAAATTCTGATTTGATTTAGCATGGCCAGAAGCCAAGAATGGGTCAAAATATCAAGGCAGCTGCAAAAGCATTTGTATTAAAGCAACATGGTGAGGAATGTAAGAGGAGCAAAGCACAAAATGGCAACTATTGCAATATGCAGCAAACAGAGCCTAGACAACAGCTTTATCTGAGCTGACTGTAGCCTAAGGCAACAGTAAATGCAAGCAATGAGATACTGTCTGTACAGGCAGATAAAGAAGAAAGAACACCAAAAGGCAGCATGGGAATGAGACAGAGAAAGGTTGTTACTCCTACGTAATGAAGCCAGTGACACAAAAATTTCCCATGTCATTTTTTCTTTGCTTGGAAACATAGGTTGGTCTCAAGAAGACACAGCATTCTATAGGGGATATGGAAGGTTTACAGAAATTGACCTGCAGCTCTCTCTGACTTGAGGCCTGTCCACTTTTAAACCCCCAGGAAGGGGGGGGGAGGGTGTGGTTTATTCAACTGTAAGGAAACACCATAAAAAAACGGAAGCAGCACATCCTTAATTTACCTTGGGATTTCCTACCTAACTGGTGAGTAAGGGTTTCTTCTGAAGTCCTGGGTATAGCCACGTCAAACAACTGTCCCAGGTTGGCCATAAATGGTAATATTTTAAATAAAAATTCAGACAGGCTGGCAAGGAACCTGAACAGACAGAACCTGTAACAACTGGGAGAGCATGAAGTACAGCAGATGGGAGGAAAGCTTCTAAATCTCTTGCCACAACACACTTGAACCACAGGGCATAACTCAGAACTCTGGGGCCAAGGGAATGCATCAGCTAAGAGTCTGGATCAAATCTCAACAACTTTTGAGTGATGGGAGGTGTGCACATAGAGTAAGACAAGGGAATGAGATGGTTTAACAGGGGCCATGGCACCAACAGAATGAAAACCCAGCCACCTTCTCATCCCTAACCCATCCAAGTATGATGGTATCTGTACTAAATAAATCCTTGAAGACTCTCACATAAATTCTCACATCATACATTTAATTAGATGTCTACAGTAGAAAATACACCCTTCTAAATGAGCACCACCACCACCACCACCAAAAAAAAAAGTTCACAGCTTCAAAAGAAAAGAAGTAATTACTTTGCAGTGAAAAGTGCCTTCAGACACTACATGGAGGCTGGAGACTTCTGTATTGGGGCATGCCTTGGCACACCTGAGGTAGGTAGAGCTTTTAATACTTTAAAAACATCACTTAAAACAACTCAGAAAAACTTCTGATTGCATTTATATGTATAATCAGGCTGTGATCTTGATTAACAATACTTATTATGAAAGGGCAGTGATCTTTCCTACACATGCAATACTTACATTAAGGAATTCAAATTAAACTGATTCATCACCACTACTGAAACCTGATGGGAATTAAGTTGCCAAATGAGTCCCAAAGTAATACTGATGGACTGATTTAATTTTGATAAGAGAAATGGGCTAAGGTTACCCAAACTGTGTTACAGTCGATATGAAAATGCTCTCCAACCAAATTCAAGAAATAATATTAATAACTTGATGCTGTTTAGTTTCACATAACTAGAAAGATACTAACATGTGTCATTGTGCCTTACAGACAATACAGTAATCAATTAGGGGAGGTGAAAAAATAAAAATCATACGGTATCAGGTATTTAAAAGTAAAATCAAGGCATTAGATCCTCAGAAACTATGTGTTACCAAAATAAAAGGACAGAAATGTCCAATCCAATTCAGCATTCAGAAACACCCGGCTTATTAAGGGCAGGAAGCAGAAGAGTGTTCTTTAGTTATCCAAACAGCAATACAGTGATCAGGCTTGTTTATGTTTCATTTACCTAAATTTTTAAAATTTAAAATGGACAGGGCTATTAATTCCAAGGAGCACAACCAGCAAAGGCATAGAAAATACACTTTGTAATAGACTTTCCCATGAAATTAACTGAAAAATCTTCCTCAGTGTCTCTTGACTTATCGAGAGATGAAATAGGATTCATAAACCATCCATTCAAACAACAGCTATCACAGCCTGGCAACTTGCCAACTTTGAATCATTCCTCTGGTCCTACAAGGCCACTTACTTCCTGACATGTTAGGATGCTAAAATCACTGAAATGGGTACTGAAACATCTCACATGTAAGGCAATAGAAGTGCAGTTTTTCAGAGCTAGCACAGCACTTTCATTGGCCAATTGCTGTGCTTCCTTCTTATCAGTGCTGGGTACACTGCTAGGACTGTTAGGGTTGGACTAGATGATCTCTGAGGTCCCTTCCAACCCGGCTAATTCTATGATTCTATGACTGCTGGTGCCCTTAGATCCTCTTATAGCCTCTCCCTTACAAGTTTTGTCAGAGAAAGGGACCATCTCTCCTGCTATAATGTTTTGTGCTTAGGGGATCACACTGTGAATATAAAACAGAATACAGAATTTTCAGGAAGGATGTTTAGGGCCATTTTGTGGAAACGTCAAAAATGTGGGTCCTGCAGACAAAACCTTCCATTAGCAGTGAAACCTTCTTAATAAGGCTCCATTATCTGCAACACCACAACTGTAAAGCACTAGATTTCTAAGACTCTCCACAATTTTTAAGACATTAAGAAAATACCCACCTGGAATGATGCTGTTTAATTCTTTCTCCTGTAAAAATGTACAGATATTGTCTTACAGGTATTGTTTTAGAATAAAAAGAACATTAAATGATTTAAACTTTTGAGTGATGGCCCAAATCATCACAAAGCAATACCTAAAAGGTAGCTGGAGAAGAAGACACAGACATGAAGCGGAAGACAAAACACCTCAGCCAGTTGGATAGGATAAAGCACCTGGAGAGATTTCCTGCATGATGAGAGAACATCATAATGGCAAACCTGGTACCCTAGCAGGAGCAAAGCATGACACATATTGAGGACAGTTTACTTTCTACTCTGAAAGACTGGTTAGTCATGTCCAAGATTCAGCTAAAACCTATGATATCCCAGTGCAAAAAAAGGCTCTGCTTCACCAAGTGGGGGGTCATTCTGTTGTTAGTACAGCACAAAAATCCTTGGTGATGAAACCCAATGTGAAATAACTTCTTCAAACAAGTTTTTAGTGTTTTGTCACTCTAGATCTTCTTAGGGAAAATTACTATGCAAATTAGGGCCTGGTCAGGTTGGCATTCTGGTATAACCAGCTGTAACTAGGAACTCATATCAGCTTCAGA
The DNA here is from genome assembly GCA_038090715.1 of Florisuga fusca. Lineage (NCBI taxonomy): Eukaryota > Metazoa > Chordata > Aves > Apodiformes > Trochilidae > Florisuga > Florisuga fusca. The sequence goes on along the minus strand of JAAWXA010000003.1, from coordinate 21,642,150 downwards.
ATTCCAGTTATTACACAAACAGTTCATGCTTACATTAAGTTTTTCCTCGTATTTTGGGACAAAAAGGGACCATTGGGATCACACTGTCTGGCCTCTTAAGTCAGTGATGCAAGCCAGTCAGGTTTTTTACTATCTCCAGAGCAGAATCTTGAAAGATATAGAGGCTTAACTCAGAAGAAACATAATTATTAAAATATCCTCACAATGTTTTACAGGAAACTGTTTACAGAGTAATTCTCATTACTCCAAAAATGTGTCTTATTACTTGTTTCCCATTAGATTAGCCTTTAGCTTCCAACCACTGGGTACCAGTGTGGTAAGAATAAACAGCCATACAAACAGAAGAACCCTCTGAATATCATGCATACTGTGGTTTCACCACTTTGAAATTTTTCTTGCATAAATCAAACACTTCATTACTGAGGGACACATTTACCAGGTCTTCAATACTTTCTGTAGCTCTTCTATGAGTCTTTCTGAATTTAACAGCATCCTTTTTAGCCTGTTGTCCTAAAGACAAAGGCTGAGGAGAAAATGTTTGCTGGCAAAACACAGACATCAATCTCACACTGATGATTGTTTTGAACAGTTGGTGATTCCCAAAAAATTTGAAAAACTGGTAGACATTTCAAAGGATACTCTAATTCTTTGGATTATGTTACATCCAATGGCTGTGTAAAGAAGAGAGAACCACTGGATGTCCCCAAGGAGGAAAGGGCTGCACATGGCAGCTCAGTGATTCTCTGTAGTCATTGACTCCACAGTAGATAAGTAGCAAGATCAGGCAGCCACAGCCCTGTGCCACCTCTTACCAACACATGTTTAGGCTGGGAGGGCAGGAAACTGGACAAAACAGCAGTGACTGTCAAAGAACTGGAAGGTGCAGCCAATACAAGTGCAACTGCAGAGAGTCGAGCTGAATTCTTGCTTCTGTTGAATGCTGGCATGCAATTATTACGAAACTCAGAAAAGCAAGTTAACTTTAAAATGAATTAAAATTCATTGCAGACACTACTGCCTCTAAAAGCACTGCCTTCTTGCCAGTTTCTGTGCTTGTTAGAATGGTATCTTGAATTTTCGTTCAAAATAGTTCCCTCTTCTCTTTGTATTTGAGAGAAAAAAATGATTAAAGAAGGAACTAGCAACTGTCTTGTACAGCAGGAAGCAAAAGACAGTGAAAATTGCTGATCTCAAAATGCTGTTAAATTAAAAATGCATACAAAGAGACTTTTAATCTTTCCCATTTGCAAGTGCTTTCTGTGTTACAAATACATCATTAGGAACACAGATTAAATATTTCACTATCAACTCCTGCTGAAAATGCCAGAAAATGGCACCCAAGTCAAAAGTTTACACCAAGCAGTAAATTAGACACCTGATGATTTTAGCCCTGTAGACTCTGGAAAGAACTTGGTCACAGTACAGAACCAGTTGCACTCCCAGTACAATCGTGTGCTCAGAAAAGTGAATGTGATTTCTGGCTCATTCAGATGAGGGAAGAGAGATTCTTTCTCATTATTTCCACATACACTGTCAGACTTATTGCAATAACTTCCTCTCAACAATTAGCTCTGTGAACAATGAAGTTAATGAAGGGTGTTTCCTATGCATTATGTACACTGTCCTTACTCCCCTTTTACTTGCCAAAAAACCCAACTTCAACACCCTGCAACTTCCCTTTTAAGAGTCCAGCTCCCCTCAGTACTATCATACCTTGATGTCCACAGTTCCCTGTTCTTTTACATAAATACCACCTTGCCAAATGTTACTCTTGGAGTAATACATTAAAAAGTTGTGTCCCATCACACTGCTCCTTTGAGAAGCTTCACCAGCATTGCTTTTGGATAGTGCCTGACAAAAAAGCTGTAGGAATTCCAACAGTCATTGAGTCTGAAACAGAACATAAATTTACCTTTGCATATGCTAAATAGTGTGCACTTCAAGGAGCCTTTTGGTACAGGTCATTGTTGCAAGACAGTTAATTTTTCCTAGAGCCCTACCTCAAACATAGATGAACTAGACTAGATGATTACAATTAAAGTGATAAGTGAAGCAAAAGCTGCAGAGATTTAAGGTACCTTCAGCATATGTAAGATATTAACAACTCAGAGTTCTCAAAATCCATGCATCTCTTACAAATATGGATATTACAGGAATACCCTCTAATGCCACCAAGCCACCCCTAACACTGTGACCTCAAGCACATTTAGAAGGTAAAAATCATTTGAGAGGATTTATGCTTGAATAATTTGGAGTTTATAATCCCAGACTATGTTTACTCGGTGTAAAAGATGAAGTATGTTCTTTCATGTTCTTTAACCAGTGGCAAGTACTGGTGAAACAGACTGACTTAGAAGAGTTACATTTCAGCCTTCAATTACAAACCTAGTTTTATACATATTCCAGAATCATGTAATAACAACTCAATCTCAAAATGGCAAGCACTTTTAAAACACATTCTGATGCATTTGGACCACTGCCAAAGGGCCGAATCAAAGTACTTACTATTTATTAGTATTCCAGATATGGAGATACTTGTTTGTGATTTGAGTAAACCAAGAATTACATGAACAGAGGAGAAGCACTGACGAAACACTGAATACAAATCAAGAAGGTAAAACTATAACTTTTTTCTGTGGGACACCTGGCAGCAGCAGACAGTAATTACAGATGGAGAGGTTTAACAGAGAGTGAGCAATATAAACTTAATTTAGACTACAGGAAAGTCAAGAGAAGTTTTGGTGGGAACAAAGAAGCAAATGGGAGAGAACTACTTAAATGGCAGGCAGTGTAACCTCAGTGTTACCAGAACTGGGAAGAAGGAAAAAAAAATGTACCATGCTAAAGCCTTGGACAAAAATACATATCCACTCCTTTTCTCTTCCCTACTCCCCAAAACCCACAGTATTACAGCACAACATAATATAAACACCACATGCTATGCAATTTAATATCTGAGCAACTTTCCTTAACCAGTTTGTTATGAAATATCTAAAAGATTAAAAGCATGACCAGGATGTAATCCTGCAGGAAAATGCACAGCTTGATGCATGGTATGCTCTCTAGAAAAATGACATTGTGACACATTTGAATGGATGTATGAGTTCATTGAAAATGAAGCCTTGAAACCACTTTGCACCCTCATTAGCATTTCCCACCAGCAGCAAACACAACTTGAAATTTCTCAAAATACTATGACGTGACCTGATTGATGAATACATTAAACTGGCCTGCTTGTAGTCAGCAATACCTTCCTCCCCCCTCAACACATTCAGCTCATATTTCAGGCAGGAAAATAAGCTTTATTGGACCCTGAGGCAACCTCAAAGCTGGCTGTACATTCTATTTCTCATTGCAATGGAGTAGAAGCTTCTCAAAAGCAACATGTAAGTGTATTTTCTCCAAACTTGGGAGCAGCCAGCCCAAGAAGCAGGGGGGCTCAAGGACCCATTTTGAATGTTGGCAAAGAGTGCTGACAGCTGAAACATCACAGGAAGAACACCCATGGTCACCTCTGGCCTCAGACTATTTCTCAACAGGAGCTGCACCCTTACACCCAGCAAATGTACCTTAAAGAGCCTGGGACCCAGTGCTGGTGCCTCACATAATAATAAAAAAAGTGTCATCAGCACACTGCCTTCATGAGGAACAGCTTCCCGGTTCCTGATGACTTTTTTGCAGAACATCACCTCTAATTCAGAAAAGAAATATAATATGGCACACCACCCTCAGGAGAGGGGCAAACCCTGCTTTACACCACTGACAAGTAACCAGAGTCCACACTAACACCACCAGCATATACTAAAGAAAACTGAAATACTACAAGAGATTGAAGAAAGTGCATCAAGCTAATGGGTCCCCATGTTCTCTGCATTAAGACAGCACCATAGAAAAAATATACAGCTCAGAACAGCAAAAAAAGCATTATCTAAAACTTTGCTGGCTACCTTTTCTGCATGCCTGCTTTCCACTCTTACCAGCATCAGAGAGTGAGCTATGGCAAAAAGCAGACAAAAACTGTTCTTCAGCATCACAGATACAACACTTCCAAGATCTCTCTTTAATGCAATATTTTAGACAGTTTCTTTACCTATTCCTGGGATCTGACAAAGATAGTTATCTACAGTAAAGTGAATTATCTCCAACATAAACAAGAAAAGCTAGTTAGAAAAGGAAAATTATCAGATGACTCAAAAGATGATGTCTGTATGTTTTAATTTAACACAAAAGGATTTAAATACATCCCATGATGGAAGGACTATGTGTACTCCTGTAGTTTTAAAGGTGTCTCCAAATGCAATCACAGGTGACAACAGCAAACCTTCATCAGTCAGGATGGAATCATGCTTTCCTCTCTCTTATATTAAGATGCAGACTGCTGATCCACAAGCAAGAATGGGCATTATCTCAGTCCTTTTGACTAGACTTGATATATGTGGCTCTGCCCTTGAAGAGCTGTGACTAGCAAAACATATAAGCCTCTAAAATTTTCAAAACAGAGCGTATTTAACTTAACCTGAGAAATATTGCATTGCATAAGAGAATTTCAGAGTCACTTACTGTCACACTGATACAGGGCAATGGCTGCCAACCTAAAAGCAATGTGCTGCCCATGCCACTTTCCAACAAAGCTCACGGACAAGAAAATTCAGATCTATAATGGGAGCAACCAGAGAGGAAAGTCAAATGCTGCCCACTGCATGCTTTTTGCTCTATTGACATGGCAGAGAATGCTGGGGAGCCATTGCCCAGTCCCAGCACTCCCAGCCCTAGGCAGACACACTTGACAATTAACACCTTTCTCCTTACCTCCCTCTTCTGAAGGGCTTTTAAAGCTTTTAAACGCCCACAGCTCAGTCACTGTTCTCTTAATGGCCTCTGAAGTGTTTATCTTAGGGATGTCATATCTACTTATTGTTTCCTTTCCTGCTTGCTCTTGCAAACAGCCCATTTAACTTTGTTCCACATGATCAGAATACATCTGGTAAAGCTCTCAAGAGACTTGCACAGCATTTAAGTTTAATTCAGAAATTAACGCAGAGCAGCCACGTCTTCCACATCAGGGCTACAAATGCTACATTTATCACATAAAATTTCAACATGGCTATGTATTTGTAGACTCATGAATTGTCTAGAAAACTGTGTTACTACATATGAAAGACAGCAGTGGCTACTATACCACATATGATATTATTTAGCTATATAGATTTATGGGTTGGGTGGGGAGAACAAAAGAAGGC